>JAAIXI010000248.1:5199654-5799654 GCA_013403645.1 Heliconius nattereri | reverse complement strand
CAGTTAACTGTCCTAGATTGACCTGTAACGCCCTGCCACGTGATCGATCTTGTTAAGGAAGATAAATGATAGCATTTACGTTCAAAATACAATACTGTTGAATTATTAGCTACCAATATATTATAATGTAAGAATAAATTTTTATATTTTGTTAGTAAAGTCATTGATTAATTTTTAACTGATTTCAAAAGGTTATCGATTTGCTTGGTTTATTGTGTGGTTGCTTGGTAAGTTGTGAATTAATTTTGATATTTTTTTTTCTTATGGTAATACAAGTTTCAGAGGTTCCATTTAAATTTTAGGGCAGTTCGTTCAGTACTTTATGAAAAAAATAAATCTCATCTCAATCAATAATAAAAAATCTCGATTCTAAATAATGATTTTTAAATAGTAAATAGGTATATATATTTTACTTACAATAATTTTATTAGTTGTCCTTTTATTCTATCTTTGCTTCTTTTTAATTTTTGTTTAAGTTTCTGCATATGTAATACATATATGTTGGTATAGTCTTGAAGTTGTTTTTTATTTCTTTTTTTAAAAAAATATTTTTATTTCTGTAATTTTATGGGACTTAGATGTATGTGGTGACCTTGTGTGAAACATTAACTCTATTAGACTAGTGTCAAGACATTTCGTTCATCACTTTGCACTCACACTGAAATTCGTCCGCGACAATCATCCTTACAATCAGATGCTGTCAGCATGGCTAAATTCCAAAAATTTCCCACATAATCCTTAATTAATACATAATATATTTCCATAAAAATATTACAACCAAAAGAAGAAAAAAACTAACAATTGACTTTAATTAACAGCCGATAAGGGCAGAGGAGCGGAACCATTAATTCAAAGCCAAAATAACGCTAGGGTCATTATTCTTAGCGCTCATTTGTCACCGTCCGTCCTGTGGCCGACTCGTTTGATACTTTCCTAGTTATAACTAGATTACGCCTGCCCAAATACGTTTTTGGGGTAAGTGGTATTGTTCCTCTCTTTGTATAGATGTCTATTGAAATCTTTGTTGATTGTTTGTTTTTATTTAAAATATTTAAAATATAAATCAATGCAAATCAATACAATGAAAATATCAGTGGTGCCAGTCCTACAGAAAGCTACTAGTAGGGTGAAAAGTAGTTCTGTTTATGAAAGCCGGTTTCTGAGTGAATATCAACAGCATTTAATACATATCTGTCTTTTTGTGGAGAAGGAGAGACTTTTGATTCTGAAGATTCTTTCACTTATACGGAATACGACACTATCTTTAAATAGACCGAGAAATAGAAACTATTTGTAATAAAAACTTTGTATGTATGTATGTGTGTTAATAATTTGGGAATCAGGATGAACAGTACATTTACCTGGTCGCTTCATGTCTCCGAGCTTAGCCGCAAGATTTTTTGCGCCATAGGTAGATTGAGAAGATGGAAGAATCTCTTACCTTTAAAAACTAAAATATCTTTAGCCCATAGTCTCCTTCTATACTAGATTATGCCAATTTATGTTATTTAGATGTGTCTCAGCAACTGCTTTGTAAGCTTGAGCCTCTTCAAAACCTTATAATAAGATTTATTTTTGGATTAAGAAAACACAACCATGTGTCACAGTACCGTAGTCATCTTGTCAATAAAACATAGGCGCTATTTTCATTCCCTCACACTCCCTCATACCGTCCTTTACCATCCTATCACTTCACTGTACCTCAAGGAACGTTTCAAGTTTCTAGGGTCGGACACCCTACACTCCCAAACCTTCCGTTCCCGTAATAACAACCTCCCGACAATACCTCTGTCCCACACAAAATGCTATGCGATTCCTATACTGTGATGACAGTAAAACTTTGGAATGGCTGCCAGTGGAAGTGAGACGGTCCCAATCGGTTGGCATATTTAAGCGGCGTCTTAAGCAGAACAACCTAAACTGACATTTTTGCTTAATCCTTTTATTTATTTGTATCTATATACGTATATTGGATGTATCTAAGTATGTATGAACGCCTGTATGTATATATTTGTATGTATGTATGTATGTATGTTGTATATTTATCCGTGTATGTATGTTTATATGATAAATAACGTATTTATATTTGGTAGTAACATATTTATTATTACTTTTTGCACCTTTTCGCTATCTTTTATATAATAAGTCCTTTCAAATGGTTGCCTGTAAGAAATCGCTTTTAGTGATAAGACCGCCATTGCACTTTGTATTGTCTTTCTGTAATTACTGTTACTCTACTGATTCTTTGTGTATTTTAGTGCAATAAAATATTATTATTATTATTATGTAGAGATTTATCATTTTCATGTATAATATTTAAAATATTCACAACATAGTTTACAAAAGTCAAACATCAATAAATCACTTGGAACCCAATACATCAGAAATAGTTTTCTCCAAGTTACAAGGACTCTAGTATAATATACAAATGTCTATTCTACTATAGCAAATGCGATACTGCTCTTTGATGGATCGAACTAAAGCTTACTCTGTTACCGATTTATCACTCTTTACAACAGAGTATGTAGCGATTCTTAGCAAAACTCCTTTAAAGATGTTTATAATAATATTACAAGACTGTACGACGGTCGTGGATTCGATTTTTAAGAGTAATTAATTATTTTAATTTTCTTACTCCGGTATTATAATTAGAAAAATAGTGGTGTTGAGTTCCACCATACTTTATGGTACGAGTACATCTTGAAAGTGGGCATGGAAAGTAGGGAATGGAGTGTCTTAAAACTAGGTACCTTCTGTCTAACCTCTGATCCCGCAGTTCTCAGTATGCGGGAAAACAGTGTAAATAAAAAAAATATATTTTAATTTTATGCATGATGCAATTAATTGATATATAATAGATTGCTTAGGTCCCCGTTGTATCCCGCATATAGCAATAAAGATAGGAAAGACCTAATGTCAAAACACTCCATTCTGCATTTTCATTCGCTGAAGTTCAAAAATGACATGTTGAGTAGTGTTGTTCAAGAGGCGTATTATTTTCATTTCACTTATATTTCATAAGAAAAATGGAAAACTAACTTAATTCCCTACACGTAAGGTTGACTTCAGAAGAACAGCAAAAGTTACAAACTTCAATAAGATAATGAAGTTTAGATATTGACTTTTCGCTCTGTTTGTGTTGGCCGTGACAAGTGAACGGCTTGTGATTGTTTAGGCTTTAGATATAATCGGATGATGAGGTTCTACGATCAATCTTGGTGAAGCTACTTCCAGTGGAACCGCAATTGGATGGGTGTGCGGATGTTTTCGTTTGGAATTTATATGTGTAGGTTAATATTTGTATTAACTATTAAAACCTTTACTGTGTGAGGAAGTCGTGGCGGCACAAGGGTGAGACTGTATTGCCTGAGACTGCCTTCTTCGCTCTGATGTCGAGGCAAAGAGCGGTGTTCAGTTCCGCCACTCAACTCTTCGGCGGAAAGTGGGGAACGGAGTGTCTTACTAGGTTACAGGCACTATAACTTCAATTTACGTAACAAGGTGAAATACATGAGCTTGTTTACAAAATGCGCACGCTTTCAAAGGTGTGTTTGGATAACATTGTTATATAGTGATTTGAACGTTCATATGTATTTTCTTTTTAATGGAAAACTAAATAAATATTTTTGTATAAAATATATTTAATTAAAGTCATATATTTTAGAATTTACTAATAAAAATTGTGCGACTGCGACTGTAACTGTGACGATGGTGGGTTCGATTCCCATTAGGAGGAAGATGAAATATTTTCATTTTCTTCTTTAATTATAGTAGAAATCATAAACTGCAATTTATAGGTATACCTAATAGAAGTCTAAAAGCAGACTTACGTACATGTGCCTATACGACTCATTTTGATGAATGGAATGACACATAGCGGTTGACAGATCGATTCATCTTAATTACAAAAGACTGTTTATTTTCTCTGTAGGCACATATTCGATGGATATACAGACTACATTCACTTTTGTTACTTTATATACTGTGCTTGTTATTTTATCTCGTAGAACCTCTTATAGTTGAGTTTAATTAGAAAAAATATTGTAATAGCTAACTTTTTAATTTTTTTAGCGTTCCTAAAAAGGAGCTCTTAAAGTACCACTTTCTTGTTTGTCTGTCTGTCAAAATAATTATTCTCAAGATTGCGTGGCCCAAGATAAGATTTGGTCGCACTTGACCGTTTTTTTTTGGAGTTATTTTCTGTTGGTGGATGGCACCACTAACCATGCAACTAGTTCTAACCGACCAATGAGTCAGCTAATAAGAAATATTTTAAATATTATATCGCCCCAATTAGGATCATTTAATATTTTCTATTTAACCCACGATATGTAAACATGTAGATCTTCCGTTATGATTGACTGACACAAAAACCCACAGACGTAGCTATTGAACTTAGAAAATTTAAATTTGGAATGTAGCCAGGCTAGAGAGTGTAGAATAGCACAATGATTTCTAGAAATTATACCGAGACAGGAAAAAAGTCCACGCAAGCAAAGTGAAGGGCAAAGATTAGTATGTACACAATATTCAAATGTATGCGTGTAAATAACTCTACGCTACGTAGTATTGCCACTGAGGGGCTTGTAGGGATCGCATTATATATTCTGTTAATTTTGTTACTTTGTATAACTTTGGTGTTTTAGTTGTGTTGTGTATTTGGCAACGCGATGGGTGTGAGTTCAAATTTCGAAGCTTAAAAAAGCCTATGACATAAAATTGTGTAATTCTTTCGTATTTTTTTACAGCTTCACAATTTTTCCTGCATTATATCCAGGGTAGATAGGTGCATCTATCATACTACTGAGTGTTAATACTTCGTTCCCCTCTTTCTGCTGAATTCTGGAGCCATTTCATGTTGAATGTCGGAACTCTACGCCACCTCGAGCACTTAGAATGTGTCATAGACGACTCTTAATTATTTACATTTGCCCACACTGGAGAAACGACTGGGTGAAAAACTAGTACTTATTATATTTTCTCCAAAACAATATCTAAGCGTGTTTTTATATGACCCATACATCTTCATTACCTAAATGTAGGACCCAATGATATATTTAGTACAATTACAGTAGTATCGTGTACAGCAGAAATTAACTATCGCATCCCGAGCCATTTATCACGTGAGCTTCGTGGAATTTGATCTCCCTTAATAATGGACGTGATGGTTGCGGCTTGGAAGCTGTTCTTGAAAGAAAAGGGATTTATGTTCGAATCTTAAATAATAAGTTGTCTAATTTTTAAGTTCACGCCGTATCCCGCATATAGCAGGGTAGGCGAAGGGAATTTAGGATACAGCGTGAAGCTAAAAATATACATAATTGCTAACGATCACAGACAACCGACGTGACGTGACAATAACTTAAAAAAGAGAGTTGCATCTATAAAATAGAATGAAATATAAGTTGTAAACTGTGGAGTTTGGTACAGGAAATTTAGTGTCAAAGTACTCCATTTCCCATTTCCCGCCCAATTTCGAGATATTGTGTGTTGATTACCGAAACTTAACGCCGCGCTTTGTCTTATAATCAGAACGTTAAATAGATCATCCCCCCGACTAGGAACCGAACCCACTACCGTCGCATTTACAGTCAGACTTCAAATTATTTGTTAAATGAAGTAAAAAGAAACAAAAAAAAATCTAAAATAATTTAGGACACGGATTAAACGGAACGAGCTCTCAGGTGCAGTCTCGTAATTAAATAAAACCCTTTGCTTTATCCATCAGTTTGGATTTCGGGAGGGACACTTGAAAATATTACTTTTAGGGTTGACAGGTGTTTGTTTATCTTTATATGTATGTATGTAGTACTAGTTGTTATTTGGCGTGGTGCGAAAGCGTCATGTGGGTTCGATTCCCACTGGGGGCAACGAATTGAACGATCGAAACGATCGAAAAACTGTAGGTTAATTCGTAATACGTTTAAAATTCAAACTAATTTTCTTTTAAACAGTCAAAGTGCAAAAAATACTTGTCAATGCCGCGTAGCGGTACAGCAGCATGTTGTAAATGCAATGGCTGTAGATTTTTTTTACCCTCTAGTGGATAAAGCGCGGCTTTGATTAAAGTTTTACCTCGAAAAATAGAGAACGATATGTATTAGCACTGAGTTCCTTCTGTCTACTGATATACGGGGAAAAGCGTGAAGCGTTAAGAAAAATAACACCTCGTAATATTTAAAACAGCGTTCAGTTTGTCTGTGACAAAGAGTAGCGTGTCTATTTCTATTTTTCGTTATTAAATACCACAAAAAATAGCGTGGTGCACGAACTAATATTAAATCATCACGTTAATTAGCTAAAAAGCTTTATCGTATGTATTTTTTAATTAATATTAATGTTAGTTTAAAAGTGAGCATTGACTTAGATCACTAGGTTATTTTCAGTTTCCATTGTATTCATACAACCAATACCAATATCTCATAATGCAGTCCAAAGGGCAGTCGTGGTCCAGGGACGCAAGCGTGTGAACGTAGGGAGCGGAATGTCTTAACACTGAAATCCCTCTGCCTGCTACATGCGGGATAAAGCGGGAAGCTGAATAATTCTCATAATCATATGTTACACCTATCAGGTTATTAGAAATGTCAATACAATATTCTGTACTTGCTCTCCTTTGTCGAAATTACGGACGTTGCGTGTTGAATGGCGGAACTTAACGTCACGTTTTGCCTTTAAATATGACGTTTTAAATAGCTTAATAGTTTCTTTATTATTGTTAGCCTGATTTGTAGATAAGCAAAAACAAATTTGCTGTTTCTAATATATGTATATGTACGTCTTGCTGGGATGTTGTCCTGTTCCTGACATAGTAATAACAAGGAAGGATAATAATAAGGAATAATAATCAACAAAATAACAAATAAATTTACCGTTATCTATCTATCTTCTTTCTACCACAGATAAAAAAATATATAATTAATGTAAAATTTTAATCTTCTACAGTTTCAACAATGTCTAACCTACAAAATTCATTCGAATAGAATTTAATAGAAATAAATGGACATACATGTAATAAATCAACGCTGTAATTAGCTAAAAGGCTGTCTCGTACGTAGTTTTAATTAATAGTTCTTTAGGGATTTGCAAAAAATAAAAATGAAGTTAAATTACAATTGACATGCGGTAGGATAGTGAACGCGTTGGTTGTGTGTTCGAAGCTCGTTCGGTGGAATGATTATATTACACTTATTTCGAGATAAAAAGGCAAATCAAGAAGTTTCACCAAATATTACTTTAAATAGTAAACTAGTAAGTGAAAGAGACTTCTACTCACTGGGTAGATCAATTATAAACCTTCACTCTTTAAATCGCTTTATTATGAACACTTTCTACTTAGCACTGACACTTAAACACTTAGCACTTAAACTATCACTTAATAACGTTTGCTTAGAGCTTCCTGGCAGTATAACAACGTCGGGAAGACTGTGTTCAATACTTTTTTGGGGGTGTTTTTATAGGTACAATTTCCCTCCAAAACTAAACTTACCGGATGTATCTCATATTCATAATTCAAAATAAAGATAGTTTCAGTGCTGCCAACATTTATAACATATTTCATATTAAAAATATTTAATTGCCGTTAAATTAATCTTATTAGCAATACTTATTTTTAAATAACAATCTTTATTTTTATTAGTAAAAGTATTTCATTTAATTTATAATCTTATAACAATATCATAGTAACTTCCTATAGTTTTAACAATATAATTGACAATCACTATCAAAAAATATTTAATTGAAGTCAAATTACTAAATTGTTTTGACAATATTTATTTTAAAATTATATATTAATAAAAGTACTTCATTTATATTTTTATCTTCAGTCATAATAACATCATAACAACTTCTCTTTATTTAAATACACAACTTATACATTTCGTTTCATTCTAATTAATCATATTCACATTTTTACTATAAACTCATAATGAATACTACCGCTAACATAAGAAATAGTAACTGTCCAATAACTAACATAGCGTTGACGCTGACTTCATGCTAACATTGCAGAATAAGGTATATACAAATGAGAAATCTGTGTCCCGAACGTAACATTAGACATTATGAGTTCAGTGGCGGAATTAAACACCGTGCTTTATCTTTTCACCAAATTTCTTTTTCGTGTGACACCATAGAAATAAAACTATTTTCCCATTTTAGTTTCCTCCAATACTAACATAAGTTTAGAAGTGAAACTAACATTATGAGGTACGTGGAAGTAAAAACACTAGAAAAAGTAATATGGCGGACATGACGGATTACTCTTGGAAATTTGAAATGTTACATTTTAACTTTTAGCTTGCACTACAGTTTCTTCTTAAACTAAGTATAAGATACCGTCTTGGTAAATATTAAATCTGAATATATATTTTTTTCAGTATTTGTTTGGAACCATTAATCAATTTTTTTTTAAGAATGAGTCAAAGTCCACTCTTGGGGGGACAGAATAGACAGAGAACTGAATAGTATGGATGATACAGGGGGACAGGTTAAAAATCATGAGGACTGTAAGAAGACGTAGATGACGAAAGAGATATGGAGAGGCCGTAACATTAGGTTCTCTCTGTTCGCCGCTCCTTTTTTCCCAGTTACGATGCTATAGATTTATTAATTAATTAATTGTTTAAAAAAAATGTTTAAAAGATTAATTGTTCATTAGAAAGGCGTTGATCTAAAGATCAATAAGTTGATATGATTTAAGAAAATATATTTCGCCGTTTAAAAACGGCGAAATATATTTTCTTAAATCATAGCTAAGAACAGAATAGATGGCCAAAATGGGATGTTTTCATCGATGAAAGAGTGTTTGAGGAAATATATAAACATTCCCACGCTTACAAATTAAACCTACAACCATTAGTTAACAGTGAGATACTTAATATCTACATACAAAGGCCTTTCCTCTTTTGTTAAGCAATTAATTCTCTTTTAAATGAAAGTTTCTGATATAGGAAAAATGTTTGAAGGAACAAAGTAAAGCTTAAGTGAAACGTAATAACTTAACTTAAGCACCTCTTAAACTACACTTCTATGATTTATTACAACTATTAGTGAAATGCGTTGTTGCGCTGTTAGAAAATATTTAGGCATTTCACGTCAAGTTTTGGGTTGGCCAATAAATAAATTATGCAAAATACGTATCATATATTTAAATATATAATTTGAATAAGGATTGAACTCATAACCACCGTTCAGACGCTGTGCCACTGGGCCACGATGCTCACATAAATATCTACATATGTATATAAGAAAAATGTTTATTTTGAGGATTCAATCAAGCCAAGTTTTGACCTACTTTTTGTAAGTGGTCAATTCGTTAATTGATCGAACATAATATTGAGTGGAAAATATGATTTAGAAAGTAATTAAGTATTTCAACGTGATTAATTTTGGTATATATAGTATATATATATATATATACCGACTTCTGTAAGAGAAAGAGGTTATGAATTTCGAAAAAGGATTATCGACTGTATTTTTTTGTATGTTTGCTACCACAGAACTTCTGACTGGGTGAACCGATTTTGATGATCGTTTTAATTTGAAAGCTAGTGCTTCCCGTGTGGTCCCATTTTTGTTTGGCCCATTTCTGACAATAGTGTCGGTGTGGAATCGGACCCAAGACCTTTGCGTTTATAGTAGGACGCCATTCGCCACACATTAAAAAAAATATCTGGAGTGTATGGATGATTTGAGCCTGATATAACAGCAATACAAATTACTTTGGTTTACTTAAAACGCTGTATTCCGCATAAAGCGTAGACCATAGTGTCGAGACACTTCGTTTTCCATTCCATTGTTTTATTACCATAGTGTAGATGAAAAAAAAAGTTATTTCCTCGAGTGGGAATCGAATTCACAATTCTCGTGTCTACAGTAAGATATCGTACGGCTGCGCCAGCCTCTAGATATTAACCATGCAATAATGTTCTAGACTGTAATGACGATATGAACCCGCTCTAACTGCGATACAACTGAAACCAAAAATCTAATTAGATTTCTACTTGCCCCTTATGTTTTATCTCAATAAGCCCTAATCCCTATTATCTTGAGATTGTAACACGTAACGAGTTAGAAGAATGATCTAATTTAATGAAACAGTTTCAGTCTTAATAAGAAAGCCTTTTTGTTATACGTCAATTGCTTCAGACCTAGTTTTTGTTTAGACAAAGGATGGCTTGGAAGGTTGTTTTATGTTGATTTTTATGATAATGTGTTTAACTTTCGCATTAAAGACGCAGGCTTTTGTAAGGAAAAAGTAGTGAATAATTTGATTTTTTTAAGCAAGAAAATAGAATAAAATAAAGATATATAAGTGTAATATTTATGTTGTAACTATTGTACTATACACTCGATAAATTGTGGATTCGTATTCTATTCAAGGAAATGAAAGATTTAACATTTTCACGACGCAAAGCGCGGCGTTCAGTTCCGTCATTCAAAGTAGGGAAAGGAATAGGTTACCTCTGTCTTTATTATTGTTTCAATAATGATAATTGGTACGGTGAAAATAAATTTACTTTCATTTCTCTGTTATCATAGACAAAGTGCGGCGTTAGATTCCGCTACTCAACATGGAGTGTCTGAAATACGAACAGTTAACGGAGAACAGAGAATAAATCACCAAATTATCTATGCATGCCATGGCTTGCGGGAAAATGCGTGAAGCTGGTTTATTACTGTATTGCTCACCAGATTTGAAGTGATTAAACTTTGATAAGTTTATAACTAACTCCACCACTAAACATGTATATTCAACAGGTATTTTAATTCAGTTTTCCATAACGACTTAAATAAAAGTCATTTTCAATTCAAAAGGCGTCGAAAATGAGGGAATAATATGAATACGTCTTACCTTAGGATGACTGTCACGTAGGCCATTGCTACCGTTTACGGGGTGCGAGCTACGAGAGCTACGAGAGCTGCTGGTGGTAAAATTTTTAAGCTCGAGAAAAAATTTAAATAAAAAAATCACAATATTTGTTAATCTTTATGTAGTAATTGTTGTCAAGTAATTGATAGCAATTACTAAAGGAGACTAAAGGAGGTATACAGGAGCACCAAAGATATTTTTTTGTAATTCTTTCGACTGTAATAAATATAAAAACTTGTAATGTTTTAGTTTTATAAATTAAATTGTTCACACTTTGTGCCTATTTTTTCAATATGTATGTAATATTCACGGAATGGAACCTATAGCTTTGGACTATGAGACGAATTTCATTCAAAATGCAGCAAAAACGATGCATAAATGCTTGTATCTTTTGACTGCATTGACTTAGAAGCTTGATTTTTTCTGTGCTCTTAGAGAACATAGACCAGAATTTGATATTATTTTAAGCCTGATACCTCGGTAGGCAGAAGGAACCCTAGTGTTAAGAACGGAATCGTTAACCATACACTGCCTAGTTATAAAGATAATTGAGTTTTACTACTCAACACATTGCGTGTTGGATAGAAAGTTAGGAAATTGGATAGAAAGTTAGGAACGGAGTGTCTTAGCACAAGATTCTCTCTGTCTACTCTGTGATACAGCGTTTACTCAGCTTTAGCTGAAAAAGAAACTATCAATAAATATGTATGCATTTCTTATATTCCATGAAAATGTAGTTAAAGTCGATTTGAATAGATGCGATAAGTCACGCCTTTGCAAAACCTATCGGTGAATCTTTTAGAGAATATCAAAAGAAGCGTATTTTTAAAGTTTAACTCGAGTTATGAGCGTGCATAATGTTTAATGCAGATTTAATTTGGGGTTTATTAGGAAATGAAGAATTTTGGCCTCGTATATTCGTTGGATATACAAAATTTAAATTTAAATAATATTTAAGTAATTTTCTTACTTAAAAATTATAGATAATAAAATGAATAAGAAACAAGAAAATTTTGATAACAACTAACTACTGCCTAATTACAACTAACTAATTTTGATAATCTAAATAAATATGTAAACTTCACATAACGGGCTAAGGAAGATATGCGTGTTTAAATTGAAGCGCCGTTTTAAAAGCTTTTTTTGTGCTCCAAGGCACCAAAGACCTAAATAATAGATATTAATTTCAGCTTGGTGCCTCCACACGATCTCCAGATAAATGATCTTGACAGACGGGCGGCAAAGTAATAGAATAAGGGTTCCGTTTTGTATTTTCGAGATACGGAACCCTAAAAAGAACTTCGTCTTTTATATCTATTTTGCAATCTTTTTTTATATATTTCATATTGTCAGTGTTAGCTTTAATTTATACTATAATAATAATGTGTTCTTACAGAATTGAACTTTATGGACCAATCACGTTAGGCTAAGACGCTCATAATCCAATATGATAACAGTTTGACATAACCGGATCAGACAATACAGATAGCCTTATGTCCTGATAATGGCACATTGTCGTGTGAAGTTAGGAGTTAGTACTTGTGAGAAAATGTAATAAACGTACAAATCTTCTACAAAAGCAGCTTCATTTTATTTTTTTTGCACTTTAGCACAGGGTAAAGTATACAGATCCCGCACATAGCAGGGTAGGTAGAAGGAACGTGAGAAATTAGTGTAAAGACACTTTGTTTACCTACCATTCAGATACTTATTTTCTGCCGATCTCTTGAGTTATTGTGGGTTGACTGCCGGAACTGCCTAACCTCGCCTGGTAACTAGAGCGAAGAAATGAAAATATTCAATATTTTATTTTCCCAAATGGGAATCGAACCCGCAGCTTGTCACGTTTACATTTGTATGCTTATGTTCCTTCGTCACGAAGGTATTATTAAATTAAATATAGTCATTTTAAATTGAATGATGATCGAACTTACAATAGTCGCTTTTACAGTCACATGCTGTCACAGCCATGCACCAAGCCGGCCTTACCCATATGTACAGAAATATTTAATATTGATATAAAAAATACCGAATCATTTATATATACAATTTAAGATAATTTTATTTCAACAAATTCTTTGGGATTATATAAAAAATGTTTTTTCTGGAAAAAAATCTATTCCTGGCACCATATTTTTGTAAAACCTTGAATGATTTACGTGTCCTTTGTTCAGATGTGTGTAATCGAAAGCATTTTCAATAGGTGTTTTCATGCAAATTGCTTATGTAAATTTCGAATATTTCAGATTCAACGCTAAATAAAAAATCCATTACGAGTATAAAGCGGTAGTGGCATCACCATTGCTACATTTGCTAAAAAAGAGATGCAAAATGTGCGCTAAATTTTCACTGGTTTCTAAAGAATAGGATGTGACAATTGAAATGACGACAAGACATTTCAAATATATAAAAATTGTTTACGCTTGTGAAGCACAGTCTGCCTTGTTCTTTCCATAAAAAAAATTTAATCTATGGCTCCAAGACTTTACATTGCTGGCATCTAATCATCAAGTCGCTCATTTGATGCAACAGTTATGTAATTAAACTTTTTAGAACAATAAATTTAATATATTAATGTATGCAGAAATACTATTTTTAAATGCGTGAAGTGTGTGCTAAGAATCAAAGAAGTTTTTCAGTTACATTGCCTCAAGAGTCGAACCTTTTTTTTTTTATGGAAAAAGGACAAGGCAAACGAGCGTTCGGGTCACCTGATGATGATCACCGCCGTCTACGACCCCATGCAGCGCCAGAGGAGCTACAGGTGCATTGCCGGCCTTTGAGGTGGAGATAGACGCGCTTTTTGAAGGTACCCATATCGTACCGACCTGGAAACACTACAAACAATATCCTGGACAATTATAGAGAAGAAACTAAAATTCAATAATAAAAATGGTATACCTTAATTGGACTGGCTGTTCTTTCATTCCATTAAGCCAATTAACTGCACTGTTGTCTTGCGATTGCAATGGGGAAATGTTTAAAATTGCCACGATAGGATACTCGGTGGTAAAATTAATTATTATACTGTTCTTTAACTCTGGTCAAGCATCCTGGTTTCTCCTCTTTAACCAACTGCGCCGTAAAGTGAGTGTAATACGTTTGTTTGCATCTGGTTTTGTAGAGAACAAACTGGGTAGCTGATTTTCATGATTCTTACGTCAATCAATTCGTTTTAGCCTTTTTAGTGTCGAGCCTTTTACAATTTAAATCTTGTGTGAAGCTCTCTAAAATGTAAATCGGGCCTGGCTACCTATTAATTCCAATAAACATTGGANCCTTTTTTTTTTTTTATGGAAAAAGGACAAGGCAAACGAGCGTTCGGGTCACCTGATGATGATCACCACCGTCTATGACCCCGTGCAGCGCCAGAGGGGCTACAGGTGCATTGCCGGCCTTTGAGGTGGAGATAGACGCGCTTTTCGAAGGTACCCATATCGTACCGACCTGGAAACACTGCCGCGGGTAGGCCATTCCACAGTTCTGTACTTAACAAACAATATCCTGGACAATTATAAAGAAGAAACTAAAATTCAATAATAAAAATGGTATACCTTAATTGGACTGGCTGTTCTTTCATTCCATTAAGCCAATTAACTGCACTGTTTAAAATTGCCACGATTGGATACTCGGTGGTAAAATTAATTATTATACTGTTCTTTAACTCTGGTCAAGCATCCTGGTTTCTCCTCTTTAACCAACTGTGCAACGTAAAGTGAGTGTAATACGTTTGTTTGCATCTTGATTTTCATGATTCTTACGTCAATCAATTCGTTTTAGCCGTTTTAGTGTCGAGTCTTTTACAATTTAAATCTTGTGTGAAGCTCTCTAAAATGTAAATCGGGCCTGGCTATCTATTAATTCCAATAAACATTGGAGGTTTTTGTTTCTTTTTTATATGTTTTTTTTTTCATCTTTGGTTGTCTCTTTCATAAGATTTTCAATGTGCCAATGACTGTATATAGTACTACAATTTTTTAGTGTCATCAGTTCTTTAATATATTTATGACATCTTCGATGATTCTGTGTTTTAAAAGATTACTCTTTTCTAATAAAAATGTTATTATTAGTCAGCCTAGATTCATGCATATTTATATATATTATTTTATATTTAAAATATATACATATATTTAATCTTATTTTAACTTAAGAATATTTTTATTTTATAACATACCTACTCGCAGTTAAAAAAACTACGATTCAATCAAGATTCTTAATTATAATCATATCAACTATACCAAAATGTATTATATGGGTTATATTTTCTAACTTACTAGTTAATATATAAAAAATACATACATACAAAAATGATGTATCCGAAAAGCTAACTAACTTACCCTATACACCAAAACGGTCTGGAGTATGCGATAACAATAATTATTATTCTAGTTAAAAGCTTGATCAACGAATTTTAATAGATACCCTCAAATTTTCAGCTCCTGCAAAACACTAATGGAGTATCCCCGACCAAACAGAGGTGTTGTTTGCTGACTAAATTGATATTATTCTATTAAATTTTAGATTTCATAGCGAAAATTTTCAATGTTAGCTAGTCAGTTAGTGTTTTCTTTGTTCTCTTTATTATGTTAAATCGAATATAAATATTGCTTGTGTATTTCAGTTGTTTTTCATTTTATATGGTCGTGGATTTCCCTTTTTTAGCTTCACGCTGTATCGTGCAAAGGGGATTTACATAGACTTAGGTTCCCTAAGATACTCTTTATTTTTTCCCATTCTGGTCTAATCACGAGATACGTAAAATAAAAGTGAGTAAATAAATGTGAATAGTGAGTCTTTTTTTTAAACAATTTTAAATAAGAAAGGAGTTTTCACCCAACTTACTTTAAAGTTGTTACCAGAACGGTGAAATGAAAATAATTCCTTTTCCCACAGGGAATTGCGTTGAGTTTCGCCATGCAATACGCGATGCATTGAATGAAAATCGAGCAAAAAGTGAAGGAACGGAGTATGTTAACATTAGGATCTCTCTGTCTATCCTGCTGTGCAAGCAAAAATGTGAAGCTGAAAATAAACTGTTTTCTTATACAACAGAAATGAGAAAAACCAACATTTGCAGAAACAATTTTCATTTTCCACATCAATAAATTACCTGATCACACCTGGAGTAAACTCTCATCGCGAGATCTATACAAATATCTTACCCAATATAGAGAATCAGGGAAAAAACAATTTTCCAGTATCAAAATTCCGTGTAAAGGCCGCAAAGGGAATTAAGGGGGCCGTTATGGTGTCATCCCCATAACTTTTTGTGAATCGCTTAATGAAAAGATGTCCTCACAATGCATGTGTTGTCTAGCTAATGTGGTTTGTAGTTATTAGGGGTTACAGTAGGGGCCTATCTAGGAATGTTTTCCGGGAAGCCTTGATTTTAAATATGAACTGATATTCTCGTAAGGGGTTTGTTGGGGATTGTTTCTTTTTATTGGTAATAATCCTGAGGTGGAACCGACTACCTGGGCCCCCAATTGATACGACCATGAGTTATAATCTTTAAATGATAAAGATTATTTCTTGTATTTTTAGGGTAAGCAGATTTCTGGAAAACGGGACTATTTAGCATTGGATTCCGCGATAGATCAAAACTTACGGCTTTTGCTTAAGCGCTATTAACTACTTTTAGGAACAAAGAGTATTTGTTGTTAATTAAAACTAAACAAATACATAGTAGAAACAAAAAATTTTTTTAAAGTCAACGCTATAAAACATTCATTTGAAATCAATTCCATACGTTACCGATTTTACTTTATTTTTTGAATCGAAAGCTTTCACAACTAACTCAACTAGAAATTTCAACAGAATTTAATTTTATCTTGCTTTTTTTGTTTTTGCATACCTGTCACGTATTTGAGGTTTAGACAGTACAAAAAATATTTTCTCTATTCATTTTTCATATTATTACCTACTAATTGGCGAAACTTAACTTCGAGCTTATCCAAATGGAAAATATATAACCGTTTTCCAATATTATTATAGTAAATATGAAAAAGAAAAGCTTAATTTAAAATCAATTGTACACACAACCTATCTCATTATTTCACTGATTCGAAAGCTAATTAAGCTCGAAAATTAAAGAGAATCTTTCATACTTTCGTCCGCATTTCCATTTCGCTTGACCCAACAAAATTAAGCCGACACGGACATATGGGAAGATAAAAGCGTTTGAAGGAAGGCAGATCTCTAGGGATTATGTACTAATTTAGAAGGTGAGTTCTGGACTGAATGTCTCGATAGCAATGCTGCCTTAGGGAAACTTTGCGGTTATTTAATACTAGCTACCCACACACGGATTTCTCGCTTAAACTTATTGTTATATTATAACTAATATATACGAAATCTTTATATAAATTTTAGCTCATATGTTATTCTGATATATAAGCTCTATTACTAAAAGTTTCATCCAAATAGGTTTACTAGTGTTTGCATGAAAGTGGAACAAATTTCCATCCTCACAACATTTTACTTTTCACTGGACTGAATGTCTTAAATCTGTGTGTTTATACGTAGCAAACAAACCGATAAATAAGCAAAACATAAGAAAAATATTGTTTTGGTTTATATTACATTGTTAAGTATCATCAATAAAAAAATATTTCATGGATCAGTTACGATTTTATTATAAGTATAGATAACATACAGAATGATTGAAAGATCGATAGACTAAGTAAGAGAAATGCTAGAGGATATTTTTAGCCGATATGGTAAGATCTAAAATATTTCAATAAATTATAAAATACATATAGTATTTCATATGTGCGCGAAACTGCTCGAAAAAAAGGTGTGTTTTCTCACCTACTATTAAAGGAAAGGAATAGAAGATAAGAAAAATAGAAAAGGAAGATAGCAGTTACTCTTGGGATATGGCTTTGTACTAATTTAGAAGATAAGTTCTGGACTGAACGCCTCTATAGCAATGTGGCCTCAGGGACACTTTGTGGTTACCCAGCATTATGTAGATGGAGTGACTTTGCTTAACTCAAGCTACGTTTTGTAATTAAGTTGTTGATTGTGGACTTTTATTGTATATTGGATTAATGTTTGGAGGGTTTTTTTTGATTTGGCTGGTTATTGCTTACATTGTGTTAGACGGAGAAATAAGTAGGTCCCATTGGGAAATGAAATTTGGGTATTCATTTTATTAAAGTTTTTTTGAAGTTGAGTATGAAAATTAGTAAAGATAATTATTTATTTAGCAAAATCTTCAGTTCTGATAACAAGTGTGACTTATATTTTTGCACGGCGACAATTTGTTTACATGAAATAGAAAATGACGCCTGAACTAAGATTCCTTTCAGGCTGCCATGAGGATGATTTATGAGAAATGAAAAATGTTAAAATTTTTACAAATGCGTTTTTATAGACGGTAAAAGTAATTTTATTACAAGAAGAGTAGCGATGTAAGCTTAGTTTTTTGGGAACACCTACGTTCTATATATAGCGTTCTATAAGCACAGGTCAGTCCATTGTTGTACCGCCTTTCTATACAAAGCCACGGTGATTTGTTGGTTAATTGTTTCGTGCCTTAGATCCTAATTATTAAACCTTTTACCATTAAAATGAGACGCATATTAATTTTTTCCGCTTAAAATGGTAATTATACTTTATTTTACCTTTAAAATTTTTAGATTATTTCTCTTTTAATTTATAATTCTGATCTTCATGTCTTTTAATTTTAATTATTTTTTGTAAAAATGTTTCGTTCTCAACTTTTTAAATTACAAGCTCTTACCTCTTGATTTTTTTTCAGCTTAGTTTCAGTAGGCAGAGAGCCTAGCCTAGTGTTATAAGACACTTTCTGTCGAATTCTGGAGTGGTGAAACTCCACGCCGCGCTTTACCGTGACACCAGAGTGAAGAAATGAAAATATTAAATATTTATTTCCCCTCGAGTGGGAGTCAAACCCAACACCTGTCGCGTTTACAGTTACCCGCTTGTGCCCCTGCGCCACGACTGGCGGTTGCGTACCTTAAGACACTCGTATCAGACTTTTTCCATTTCCACCAGGGTTAGAGACGTTACAAGTTGAGTATTGAAATTTAACGCCAATCTTTAATATAAGCTGATATAAGCAAATTTCCTTCTATTCCTTCTCTTTTGGAGATATAATACTTCCCCAAGAGGGACTTAAATTCCTTCTCACTTATTCAAATACATCACAACTGCGTCCAAACGGCATTACAGAGCAAAATTAAATATTTTCATTTAATCTTGAAAGTGATCTCCATACTCGAAGGCGAGGTTTTTTAAAGAAACATTTTTGTTAAATTTTTCTGCCTAATGTTAATGTAAAGCATACATACATACATCAATATGCATGGAATAATCTGAATGGAAATCAGAAATTCAATTTTTCATCCGCATACAGTATCATTAAAATAATGTATTGCTGTATTTATTTATTTTTTTTGCCTTTTTGCGTTTTTAAGAAATAAAAGTTTTGTATTTTTTGTCATATATATTGTTTTTCAGGTTGAGCAGAGAGAACTTAGTGTTCAGTCACTCTTCTTTTATTTTTTTGACTAAAAAGTAAGTTATCAGTTTCGATATGTATACAGGAAGTAACTCAATGGACGGATCGACGGTTGTTATGGTTGTACGATTGTCTAAGGGTAGGGAACCTCAATACCTATCCATTTCACCCCTATGTATGTTTAATGCTTTTTAGTAGTTCAGTTTCATATCTGGAGTTATCATATTTGGAAATTGTTATACTTTGTAATGGTCGGGCCTGCGCTACATCTGAAAGCGAATGAAGAAAGGATGGAGCAAGCAAGCAAGATCAACGTATATGGAAATAGAATATGCGATTTCAATCTTGTCTTCGGTTGTCTTGTTAAAGATAAAGCGTGTCACTAATACAAGGCAGGTCAGTTTGTTTGTAAGTATTTGTATAGTACGTAAAGGAAAAATTGACTTAAGCAAGAATCAAACTATCAACCACTGGGAAATTAACACTTTCACAAGAGCTTGTTATGTTTCGAAGATAATTTCCTTTGAAATGGGGACCATTTGAACATAATTCATGAACCAACATAACATAAATAATAAAGTAAGCACTATAATAAATTATAAGTAACAGCTTTTGGGTCTGAGGACATGATGTGCCGTTGGGACTACAGTTTGTAGGAAAGGCCTCAAAATTGCTTTTCTGCTTCTATCTCACATTTCTCTCCTTTAAGTTAGAAAAACCGATGAACTCACCATATTCTTTTTATTGTCTCTTATAGAAGTCTTTTTTTAAGGTTCCGTGCTTTAGCAGGAAAAAACGGGAACCTTATAGGATCACTTTGTTGGGTGTGTGTTAAGACCATTTAACGCGAAATGGAGTAAAGGTATCAAGTTAAAGGATTTTTTTTCAGTTACACACTGAATCCCGAATATAGCAGGGTAGGCAATAGGAACCTGGGAATCCTAGTATTAATATACTAGAACCTGAATAATTGTACTACACCCAAATATAATTATTCATAGGATTATTCTAATGGCATAAAAGCGATTTTCGCTTATATATCCATAGTTAAGACGTCATGTATAATAGATACTTTAATGGGATAGCATTTAGTCGTGAATAGGTTGAGCAACTATATCTATCCTGGGCAAGACTGAGTTAAAGCATAAAAACTCAGTGGAACAGTATATGACTGTTAATGCGATAGTTCTGGGTTCAATACTGTTTTAGGAGAAATATCTTAGTTATGGTAAGATATGGCAGTGCATCATTTGATTCCGCAAACTAGAACTTTTTAAAGATTAATAGAATGCAGAGAAATCGTTTTATAAAGTTTTGTATGCTTATTGGTCCGCATGTTGGCTATGTTGGGCCAACAAATAAATGTCTTAAGAAGTTTCGAGCTTACGCTTAGATAACCGCATAATGGTCGCTTGCTCCATTTCTACTTAGAAATTATTTAAAATTTAATCTTTACTTAGTATTTTATGAAGGGATAAAAATTATACTTAATTGAGCTGTTTAAACGAAACATTAATATATATCAAAGTTTATCTCATAACAATTGAATGGTTGTGCGTTTTATATATTATGTTATTTATTCCTATTTATTGAGAACGATTAATGTACAATCGATTAATTAATACTTAAATGATAAAGTCATATAAAAATATCTTTTAAATTGATAAAAAAAAATTATAAATGAAAACTATAATACAAACCAAGTATTAAATTTCTATCGCTTCAATAGTCAAATAGCTGTCAAAGTAACAATCTGAGCTTTGCGTGCTATGTGACCCTATTTAAGAGAAGATGAAGTCTCTCTGGTAGAATTAGAATTACTTCTATTTAGCGATATTTTTTTTAAAGTTCCGTAGTCAAAAGGTAAAACGGAACTCTAGTACTAAGATTCCGTTGCCTGTTTGTGTGTCTGTCCGTCTGCCATTGGGCTGTATCTCAAGAATCCTGATAGTTAGCCGAAATTTCAGATGATATATTTCTGCTGCCTCTATAAAAACAAACTAAAAGCAGATTCATTAATTTTCGTGATTTTTGTCGTAGGTAAATGCGATATTTATATTTATTTTGCAACTATTCTCACCAGAAACCTCAGAAACGGAAGTTCCCGAGAGTTTTTTTCACGTTCCTTCATTGAGTTTTTTAATTAAATCCCCTTTTAGTTTGGTTCTCGGAATTCTTCTTATTGAATAGGAGGAAATTCTATTAGCGCTAACTGATGAATGTTACCAACAATGTAGACAATAGCTTTGATTACAGGTAAAGTTTACGTGGTTAAAGGTTTCATTTCTTTTTTGTAGACCCTCCCTTTATTCCTAATATACTTAGAGTTAAATCACTCCGTTCTGCACGCATCCCCCAATTGTAGAAACATTGCATTGCATCGAGGGAATGTATCATCTCAATGTGTTGAAAATTCGGCAAAAAGTAGAAAACGTAATGTCTGAACACTAGGCTTTCTCTTCCTAGCTAAAAAAAGATTTAGATAGGTATAGACATATGTATAGCCTGTTAATAGCTATGTGTTTACCCAAATTGCACGTGGCGAAAGTAATACGTAGACACCTGCACACTTCTAATAACTTCTAATATCTTTTTCTTCTTCAAGTCTAATTTATAAAAATACTTTAGTATTTAAATCTACAACTAAAGTTTAAGATTCAATTTTTAATAATAAACTTCTATGTTAATTTCATCTTTACAGCATCTTAACAAAAACAACGAAACCCTTTCAGTACGGTGTAAGAGTAAAGTAAATAATAACAGCAAATTATATTTATTTACATAATACTTGCCGCCTTTTTACTTAGTCTTGAAGTCTCATCGTATACGATGAACGTGAATTCGATTTCCATTTGGAGTCATTCCCAGGGTATATTTTCATCCAGGTCTCGCAAGACAAATGCAAAAGGACGTCTGACTGTAAAAGGGATGGTTGTGTGCTCCATGCCCGGCTCTAAGACAAAGTGCAGGGTTAAATCCAGTTACTATATACATAACGTCTCGAACATTGGGTAAAAATCAGAGAACAAATTTTAACTATGAATATAAAATAATTATGACATATTTATTACTAACTCTATCTATTGAGTTCAACCACTAAATCTATTCTGGCGTAAAGTGGAAGCGTAGAGTCTTGCCACTACTAGAGGCCGGCGTACCGATGCTATTCTATTCTCTGCCTACCCCGCTATAAGTATTTACTACTAGTAGCCAACTAAGCCACGATAGCGTCAATCGTTTAATTTATTACTTTATCTAATAGATCTCGTTCGTTCGTTGACAGGTAAATGACAGGAGATCAGGTGATAACAAAAATATATTACTGTAGAATACAAATGTCTATTTCTAGAACTAATCTATTTTCATATAAAATTCTATTAATTTTGAAGCATTAGGAGTACCTACAATATTTGTTTTTGTGGTAATGACGACGCTTGAATAGCTTTCTTTGCTTAAAATAGCAAAAGTGACATATTATATTAATTTTGATATACACTTTAAGGTTTATTAAAATAGCATTACTAACATCCTTGTGCGTGGGTAAGTGGATATATCTAAAGACTGTATATGAGACATTATATATTATTAGTGCATTGGTAAAATTAATGAGACGTAAAACAGCGTATAGCTATGTATTCAAAACTATAATTCAAGAGAATCCGTGTGACCTAATAAGCTTTAGAGCTTTGTATTATTTATATTTATAATTAATTCTATAATTAAGATCTTTGCTTATCGGGATTTCTAGATATTCTAGTTATTATAACAAAATATTTGCAATTAAGCCGATTAAAACAGGGACTCAAACGTGTACCATTTCCAAGAGGTGCAGGTTCGAGTCCGAGGCCAAAATTTTGGTGTTTTCTAAACATCATTTTATATAATCAATATTTTAAATATATACAATAATATAAAAATAAAAATAATATGAAGAATACATTATGCCTATCCAAAAGCTATTTACTAGCATCTTGCATTTTATACATTTCCTATTTGCTCGAGGCACAATAGTTTGATTGATTCCAATGCTGAACTATGCTTCGTACGTAAATTGAAACTTTGTATAGAAATTGTATTGGTATGTTGATATTGTTTTTTTTTTACTTCAATATTGACTTACGAGGCAGGCGGTGCAATAGGACGATGATGTGAATGAGCTTTAGTAAGATGAAGAGCGGCGTTGGGTTCTACAACGGAATGTCTTAAATTCAAGTGGAGAGTGGAGATTTGATTTTTTTAATTCCACCTAAGATTCTCTCTGCTATTGTAGCTGTATGCGGTAAAAAGTGTAATTTTTTCATTTTAATTTTGTAACTTTACGATTCTGGTGTATTTTACGAAATGCCATACATACATTACTTCGACTTTTACTTTTTAATACAATTAATTAGATTCGATGCCATGCTGGCAGTGGTCCAGTCTCTGACCGTAAATTCGAATGTAGGTTCGATCTTCACCATTTTCACTTACCCACTCTGGCAAAATCAACTGAAGCTTTAAGTTCCGCCACTCTACATGCAATGTTTCGGAAAAGGCTAGCGGAAAATAGAGAATAGAGTGTCTCAGCACAAGATTCCATGTACTTACCCTGCCATGCTGAAAACATACGTAAATTTAAAGAATTAGATCGACATTGTTTTTAGTTTCACGCTGTATCCTGCTCATATCAGGGTAGACAGTAGGAACCCGGGACCCTTAAGATACTCCGTTCTCATTACTACACTACCGTTCTCCAATTTTCACCGAATTTCACAGGCATTGCGTAGATTAACATATAATAAATAATTCCAAACTTAGAGAAAATAATGCTTATAAGCATTTAATGTAGCTGACGTTGCAAGGTAATTAACTTGTGAATATTGTCGGCCTCTCTGTGTAATATATTACAAGTTTATAATTAATATGTACATTTCTATATTATCTTGTGGAATATGGAATACTAAACAAAAGCATGCGGCTTAAGCGCGCTGCAAGTAATTGAAAATAAATATGACTTACGTTGGATTACGCGACTAAATTTCGCTGTTATGTTAATTTCGTTACATTAGATTCGTTTTAGAAATAAAATATTGTGCGGAACTTAACGCTGCGCTTATGTAAATAATTCATTATTGTTATTTACATTTCTACATATATTTTTTGCTAAAATTGGAAATAAATATCAACATGTTAATACATATTCTATTGTTTTTTGTAACGAAATATCTTTCAACGGGAAATGAACATATTAACTGCATTTATGCATTTAAATACATATTACACTAGGAGTGCTATCAAGAGCTGAACTAATCTAATCATATAAAGGCTATATCCATTTGGTAGAACTATCTGGGATAATTGAAGATAGATTGAGAATTAGACATTACAAATATGAATAAAATCAAATATAATAATCAAGCAAATATATATTTGTCGTCATATATTTTTCTATATTTTACTGTCTGGAATTAGGATATTAACTATTAGGATATTCATTTATTATTTACACTTTGATAGGTAGAATCCTAGTAATATTATAAATTTGTAAGTTTGTAGGATTGATGTTTGTGCCATATACACACAAAAACTTCGAACGAAACGAATGGATTTAGCTAAAACTTTACTGCAATATAGCTTATAAATTAGATTAAAACACTGCCTACAATTAATTTGAAGATTTTGTGTAATTTGGCTATATTATAATAAAAAGTCTTAGTGAATGAAGTCGAGTTTGAGTCGCTACTTAAAATTTAACTTTCTCTACTGAGATTTAAAATTAGTGTGTCCAACAAATTTTAAAATACAATGTTTTTTACAGAATTTCCACAGAAGAGTCTTGCCCTGGGAGAGAGAAAGAGAGAGGGATAGATAGATATAAATATATATATATATATATAGAGAGAGAGAGAGGGAATCAAATATTAAGACATCCTTTTTTCTACTTTTCTCTCAATTTTCGAGACATTGCGTGTTGGGTAGGCGATCCTTACGTTGACATACAGAAGATATATGGAGATAAATGATAAAGAAAGATATATACTTTATATAAAAGATATTTCTAACCATTATAATAAAAACAATGGCTTCTCCAATTTATGTGTAAGGTATTTGAGATTGGTTCTTATTAGAGAATTCCTTCCGATTAGGCAGTTAATACGTTTCAGTCGAGCGGGCTTGTTGAATATACTACATGGGATACACTTGTAGCGATTTACTATAAAATAATAATCGGAGAATTATGAGCTCATATCTAAGTCTTTATATTTTTTCTATATGTTAATAAATGAGCGTGAAGCTGATTAATAAGCTATTATGCGGGACTGGTCGTAGGTTTGATCCCTACTCGAGGAAGTAAAATATTTATTTACATTTATATTTCCATTTCTTCGCTCTTGTGTTGAGGAAAAGCGCGGCGGTGAGTTCCGCCACTCATCACACAATGCCTCCAGAATTCGGCAGAAAGTGGAGAACGGAATGTCTTAACACTAGGTTCCCTTTGCCTAACCTACTATTTGTTTTGATAAATCGTAAAGCTAAAAAAATTGTATATCATTTTTCGCTCTTTTCTTTAACTTATGCCATATTCATGGAAGTATTATTTGGCATTGCAGCGATGTAAGTGCAGATAAAATCCTTGTTAAGTATATTTGTATTTGAAGTTTATTTGATAAATTTATATGAGAATTTTTATAGGGAATAAAATTTTATGTAATACTAGTCGTTAGTCACAACTATACTTGCGTTGACATTAAGATGGAAAATAGAAAATGCAAATAGCAATAGCTATTTCCGTTTTCGAAGGATTTAAAAAAAATCTTTAATAGTCCTCCCCTTACAATCACTTAAGTTATTACGTTCATATGTCTCTTGTATGCTTTATAAGTCTTATTTTATAATGAATCAGTTTTATATATAGATGAAGTGTAAAGGGCAAAAGAGATATTCTATTCTAAACTTGAAACTGTTACAGAATCCCCATAAATTTTATTTCTTGCTATTTTACGATTATTTTTATTTCTTGCTATTTTGTTTGGACCATACACTTACTAATCTAACCTAACGAGGCCGGAGTAATATTTACACATAGTAATATAAATAAATGTCTGTCAGTGATTTGGACATCTTTTAGCTTAATTTATGGTTATTATAAGTTTCTGAAATATCAATTGTGTAACATAAATTTTATCTGTATGTCTGTCCTCACAAGCTATGGAACGTTTCATTTATTTAATAGAAGTAGATAATTTATAGTTGCTTTTTACAATTCATATGTTTCCATGTTTAAGTAAAATCGAAAAGCTCCAATAGCAAAATGATATTCACATTCAAGCGACACTTGCGCTGTATTTGAATTTGACAAATACAATTTAATACAAACATAGCCATTTAAATATACGTACACTATAAAATATACTCCGCTACATTCCCTAAATTAAGTCACAAATAATTTGGTATAGCAGTTTCATATCGAGGATATATATATATATATTTGTACGTATGTATGTATATCTGAAGGTCAAACTCTTGTGGACTTTCGCCTCCGCGTGCATGATTTTGCTATGAGGAAAACTTTTACTGTTTTTTATTTGTTCTCTCTTCTTGTTTTTACTTGTCGTAAATTTCAGATGATACCCGTATGCTGGAAGAATAGTTGGTTTTTTTATCAGATTTATCTTGATTTATATAGAAAATTGGTTTTAGAAAGTTTTATGTGACTTACTTAGCTAGAGCAATGCTGGTCGTAGTGATGCTGTGGGGCAGCGTCTGGACTGTAAGGTAGACAATGTGAACACGTAATGTTTATAAAATTGGGTGGAAAGGTACTTCCGTCCATACGTACTTAGATATATTCACTTAAAACACTCCGTTCCCCACTTTAAAGCTTAAAGTAGGGAACGGAATGTCTTAACACTAGGTTCCCTCTACCTACCCTGTAGTATTCGGGATACAGCGTGAAGATGATGACCACGCAGAAAAGTCGGAGCTAAAACTAGTCTATTCTATTATAGCAACAAGTGTAAAGTATATGATTGTGTGAACTGCTTCATCAACCTTACAGAATATATGGCCAAGATCGATGTCCGCTATTCCAATTTCTTTGATCACCAGACCGTAAGGGCTCTGTATACAACGTAAACGTTATTATCTAACCGGTACAGAACGGAAGAGGTTTTTCTAAGCAAAAATTGATATAGCCAAGAGATTCTTGTTTGGTCAAAGATTTTCCTGAGTTAAAATATTATTTGAGGCGAGTTATGTTTGTTTTATAGTTTTGTTTATGTTTTTTTTCTAAATATTTTTTAATACTTTTTAATACTTTAATACAAAACTTAAACAAAGACCCTTAGTTTCTTACAAATTTTACATAAAGTCATATTAAAAAGATCACATAAAATTCATAAAATATCAATCTTTACTGCCTCCTCGTACAGATCATTCAGAACATCATCTACTCCACCTGTCTTCGTTACGCTTTTAGGGAACAATATTAAAAATTATAAGTGTTTCGATTAGGTTGTCTATAATGCATGAATTATTTGGGACAAAAGAAGAATATTTTAAAATTATTTTTCCGAATTATAATACTATTAATATGTACGTTTTATGTAAAAAGTATAAATGTACTAGTTCAGTGTAAAAAAAGTTCTGTTTAATATATAAAAAAATATAGAAGATACATATTTCATGTGTATTAATATAACTGTCACATGCAGCTGCGCCCGCGTGGTCAAATGGAAATTATTAAAAAAAAACACGCCTTTACCTTGTTAATACAGCGAAGAAATGAAAATATTACATATTTTATTTCCTCGAGTGGAATCGAATCGAACCTGTCACGTTAACAGTCGCCCCTTAATGCGCCTGGGCCACAACTGGTCTTTTAAATTTAAAATAACGTCAAAATCTATAACGTTAAATAATATAGCCTAAAGCTTTTGTCGATAAATAGACCAAACATGAAAAAAGCAATTTGAATCAGGTCTTCCTGCACTTAGCGAGATATATAAGGAGTAAAGAAGAACAAAAAGTGGATAGATTGATGAAATAAATAATATATTATTTATGGCAGCAAATATACAAAATAAATATATAAAAATTTCTTTTCATTTTAATACAATCGAATAATTAAATAACTGCAATTAGCATTATTTTAAAGTTTTTGAATTGAGTTATATTATTATATCCAGTCTCCTAACTTAACCTTAACTCATGGTAAACCTACCGTCCGATCCTTAATATAGCTTATTGGCACAGATTGGGTCTATTTAAAATTCTCTTTCAAAGAAATTCATTAAATTTAACATATAGATTTCCTACATTTTTGCATAAATTTACATTTTTATGCATATTGTATATAGTATTTTGGTCAATTTTATCTTTATATAAGATTTCAAGTTGAACAAAGGATAGCGTAAAAGGTTCCTTTTTTATAGCTTCACGCTGTACACCGTAAATAGCAGTGCAGGCAGAGGGAGCCTAGTGTGAAGATACTCCATTGTCCAAGTACCGTCTAATTTTCGAGATTTAGTGTGTTGAGTGGCGTGGTACTTCTCGTGGATGTACTATGAAAATAAGTTTTGATTTTTTTAATGATATTATACGGCCATTTACTTATCTACGTCTATATTCGCTACAAATATTTCAGTTATACCACAAGCATGTATATAATATGCAATACATATTTGCTTTCAATAAAAAAAATATCTATAACGAGTATGTCTTAACATAACTGGCTTATTTCAATAAATTGAAATAAAAATTGTAAATGCAAATATTGTTTAGTATAATAGAAAAAAAGATTGATTTTTTTTTATATTTAGAGGGAATAGTGGGGCACACAGCGTTTGGCTGTAAACGCGACGGTTCTGAGTATGAGTTCCATTTGGGAAAATATTTTCATTTTCTCGCACTGGTAATAAGACAAAATTCAAAAATTACCTGCTTTATAATATACTGAATACTAAACGCCTTGTCTTAGCGGTGTGTTAACTTTGCCTACACAGATATGTGCCTATATTCTTTCAACTCCACACACCTTTCCTTACTCTATAGTAGGTATATGGTAGGCAATACTATAACCTAAAATTTTTTCTTAATAAAATCACCTCGAAAATTGGGTGGAAAGTGGAGAACGGAGTGTTATAACACTGGATTCCCTTTGCCTACCATGCCATATACGGGCGAAAGCTTGAACCTGACATTAATTGTCCAATATAATATTTGAACTCAAAACTACCATCGATTCATTGACACAGCCACTGTACCGCAATATTCATAATGCTTTATAAATTATGAATATTTGTCAAGTACGTAATTAAGTCGCCGCTATATATTACCTTGGAGGTGAGCGAAATGGATTTTCCGCTTCGTGAATTTTTTATGTTTCTACCTGATAGCCTTAGATTTTACGATCCCTTCTTTTATTGAACAGCTTTAAGCTTCGACACTGTATAATAATTTAGATAGTACACAAATATATTTCTTCATAAATAAATTGTGTGAATATTGTATATTTATGTATATTTGCATTGTTTTTTAGCTATTCGCCGATAGTTTTCTATTTCCATTGTACATACCACTGCATTTCAAGATGGCGAAACTTAACGCCGCGCTTTGTCGTGTTGTCAGAGAGATATATATTTTTTTGTTACTATAAATTTATAACAAAATTATTTAGCCTCTCAATTGTTTTATAAATTAACTACATTAAAATCATTGATTCGAAGCTTTCAAACATAAATTTAATTATAATTGTAATTAAGTGTAACTTAACACAGCTACTGTACTACAAGAAGTGCTCAAAAATCAAAATAAACTGTAATTTTGTATGGAAAATTAAAAGCTCATTAACTCAACCGCGGTGCGATACAACGCAAAATTCAATTTACAATGATATATTTACAAATATGTTTCGAGGGTTATTGTAATTAGTGTACGTTGTGGTCTTTCGTGTGGAGTGATTTCAATGTATTTTATAGCCAATTTATACACGCTGTATCCCGCATTTAGCAGGGTAGACAGAGAGGACCTAGTATTAAAACACTCCGCTCCCCACTTTTCGCCGTATTAGGCATTTCGCGTTGAGTAGCGGATCTCATCCCACCCCTTACCTTGTGAAACCGAGGAAATGAAAATATTAATAAATAATAAATATAAAATCGATCCTACTATCATTATATACTATTCTGGGGCTCAATATGTAATGTAAGAGCAATAGGCTCTTAATTCCACATAGACACGAATTCACATACAAAAAGTCCATTTTAAGCACGAACACAAAATAATAATTTTAAATGGAATTTTAAATTTCCATATTGTAGATGTATAAAATAAAAATTAATTTCAAAAATAAATATTCATGTATTCATACAGCGTTTTTGTCATTATACGGCAGATGTGATCGGGAATATCGACTCTACTATCGTATTCGATGTACAAAAGTAATATACTTGTAGGTGGTAAAAAAGGCAATAAGGAGTATCTCTGCTATATTCGCGATATAGCAGGGTATAGAGAATATAATGTCAAGACACTCTACTCTCCGCTGTCGGAATTCTAGTTTTAATTTTGTTTGTATTGTTTAGCGAATCGTAATGTCGTTCACGGTATTACATTCTAGTTTAGTTTTTTTTAGCTTCACGCTATACCAGAGTTGGCACACGGAGTCTGGGAATTTACTGACACTCTGTTCCCATTTAGACTTTTTTTTCCATTTTACTTCCGTTTTCACTTTTTGTCTTATTCTGGACGCCTATCGAATGGCGGAGTTTAACGCCACGTTTTACTTTGTTAACAGAGCGAGGTTTTTTTTATCAAAAAAGTCTAATGATAATATTATATATTTTATTTTGTCGAGTGGGAATCCAACCCTCAACCTGTCGGGCTTACAGTCGTACGATTATCCCCCTGCGCCCCTACTGGCCTCAATGGTAGTATTATATCGTGTAACAGTTTCTCAGGCAGAATTATAACACTACCGTTGCCAATTTACAGTATAAAACAATTGGCATCAACATACCCCCAGTATGTTGATGCCAATTGTTTTATAAAAATTCTTAAACTGTAATTCATGTATTATTTATCGTGTAAGGCTTCGACCTTTATCGACATTTTAATGGGCAATAACTTAGTGTTAACAACTATAGCATGGGTGGGTTTGGCATGCCTCTATAAAAAAATCTGCTTCACTTATTTTAGTCCATAGCAGGGTAGGCAGATGAAACTTTATGTTAAATGTAAAACACTCCACTTTCCATCCAATTTTTGATATGCTGCGTGTTGAGTAGTGGAACTCATCGCCACGCTTTGTCTACCTTTGCAGAATAAAAAAATTCCCAGATTCCCTTAGCCCACCAAATAGTCTAGTGCTATGTGGTGTACACAGAGTCTACGTCTTTTTACAACAGAAGTATTAAGAATTAATAGATTCCCCCGAATGGGAATCGAACCCACAAATATCAATTTCACAGTCAGACGAATTCCCATTGTACCACGACGGCCTCAATTGAAAATTATAATAATGAATTATTCTCCTTTTTTGTTGAGTTGTTAAAATGCCAGATCCATTTCTTACTAATAATGAATAGTAGAATCTCATCACGTTGTGAAGTATCGACTATCGGTTACATTTCGTCTCGATTTCAGCAGTAAATTAGTTTATACTGTCCGTTACTTGTACTAAGTAACTAGCTTTATTGTTTTCAAGTGATAGATCTAAATTGAACTACGAAAATGGAATTAAGACTGTTCTAGCGCAGTGGAAAAACGCCTTGTAAACACGACCCGAGTGACCCGATGTGAGTTCAATTACCACTTGAAGGAATGAATTATTTTTATTCCTACGCTTTATTAATAACAAAACTAATAATAAAAAAAATAAAATAAAATAAGCCTTTATTGCTGTAAACATTTTACAATATGGTATGTTCTTATTTATTTACCGATTCTACTATCTTATTACTATCTATATATTTGATTTTCCTTAATTAATTTTGTCAACAGCTTGTCTTCCGACATAGGCCTCCTCTCTGATGTTGGTTTGCTTGATTTTAAAGGGTCGCCGTCTTTTTCCCTCACGAGGACCAGTCGTCTTGGGGGAAGAGGTTTATTTATCTTAATTTGTTTTTTATTTAGTAGACTGTTCCGATCGTCGGTGCTTAATTGCTACTGTTTCGTTGTCGTTGTACTATTCGTAAAGCTCGTAGGAAAGGAATTGCTTCGCATTCTCATGATATCAAATGCATTTTTTCTATTAATCGATGATGGAAGTGTCAGTGTCTGTTGTTTCCTTTCTCTCTGATGTTTCTCTCTTCCTTTTATCATTATACTTTGCATTCTTTTTAACCACGAGCTTGTCATACTTTAAATAGGCAAGATTGGCTTCCTTCCTTTCTTCTATTAACATGGGTATTAGCGCTTTCCTCTTTTCTAAAATTTCTTTCGAATAATCTTCAGTTAAGTATATTTCCTTAAGTTCATCATTTTCATCATTCATTTCTTCTTATTTGCCATTATCTCCCTTTTTCTCCACCCACTTACTAATGCCAGAACTATGGGCCTCGATTTACAAGAAGGTAAAAAAAGGTATTTGCTTTTCCGATACGATAAATGTCATTTATTTCTCAATCTTCCAATTTAAAGTGTAATGCGTTGGAAAAATGTTTTCTCACATTATCAATCAGTTCACGTGTAGACATCTCATCCTCCTTTAGTCCATGTATAATTATATTGTTAATTTTCTTCTCCCTTTCCAAATATTCTACCTTTTTTTCCAACTTCTCTATTTTGTCTTTCAATAATTTATTATTTTCTATAATAGGTTTTAATTTTTCATCCATTTTTTTCATAAATGTATTAGTTTGTTCTTCTTTTTGATTCTGCATTTCGATTTCAAATAAAAGTTGGAATTGTCCCTCCATTTTTAATATAATTTAAATTAATTTAGTAGAAATTGAAAAACTTGTCACTATTAGCTGATGCCACAGATCGCTGTCAGATATATTATCAATGTCAAGATCAATGTTGGTAACATGTATATGTATGTATGAGACAAGTAATAACTTCTAACTTTAAAATTTGTCGATTTTATCCTTTCTTAATCTTCTTTAATCTCACAAATCAAATGTTTTTCAATATGACGAACGGTTAGTTGCACTTTGTTTATTAGTTGGATGTGACAGTCGTAAGAAAACTGTGATTAATTTCACTGATTATACAATATTTTATAGGAACGTTAACACTGTGACGCTTACTAGTTGAGCACCGGAACTGGAATCTACACTAATCATACAAACAAAACTAATCAATAGATAATAAATAAGAAATAGTGTAAAGACACTCTTTTCCGCCCAATTTTCGAGACATTGTGTTGAGTGATGAAATGCAACACCGCTTTTCGTATTGCTACCAGACGAGGAAAATGAGAATAATTTAAATGTTATCATGCCTCATATATGGGAATCAAACTCACAATCCTTGCTTTTTACATAGATTTTACAGTCGGTCTAAAAATAACTATATATTATGAAGAGAAGCCTAAATCAGGGTATACGAAAAAAACATAAATGCTCCTTTTCGCCCTAACTACCCAATACGTGGGTATTCCTTTGACAAATTATCCTGTATACTTTGTGCCCAAGCGTTTTCTTTATATATTTATTATGCCTGGCTAATACTGGACTTGGACTAGATCGAGTTTATTTCGACATATAAATTTTATCGTTTGATGTTTCCAAGTCCTTCATATACATATATAAAATCGAAAGGTCACTCACTCACTCATCACGAAATCTCGGAACCTACCATAGCTAGGAGTTTCAAATTTTGCACGGAGGTTATTTATAGGACGTAGGTGCTCGCTAAAACAGGAATTTGCGGTATTCGACTCCTAAGGGGTGGTTTTCGGGGTTGATAGTTTATATGAAACTTCGTGATTACAAGTGCTAGGAGTCTCAAATTTTGCACAGGAGTACTTTTTAGGACGTAAGTGCTAATAAAGATTATGATCTTGCTAAATTCAACCCCTAAATGTGTGTTTTTGAGGTTAATAATTTATATGAAATTTCGTTATTACAAGTGCCAGGAGTCTCAAATTTAGCATGGGCTTTACTGATAGGACGCATGTACTTACTAAGATTTTGGGGTTGATTTTGAAGTTGATAATTTGTACGAAACTTTGTTACTATAAATGCTAAGACTCTCAAATTATGTATGGACGTTATTTATAGGACTTAAGTGATCACTAAGATGGGAATATTTAACCCCTAAAGAATTATTATTAGGGTTGATAATTATTATGAATCTTTGTTGCGACACGAGTTAGGAGTCTCGAAGTTTGCATTGGCGTTGTTCATATGCTCCCTAAGATGGCTATTTGCTATATTCGACCACTAAAGGGTTGATTTGGGGTTGATAATGAATATCAAATTTCGTTATTCTAAGTAACAGGAGCCTCAAACTGTGCATGGGCTAAGAAGGATATTTGCGATATTCGACCACTAAGGTGTTGTTTTGCGGTTGATAGTATGTATGAAACTACAAGTGCTAGCAGTTTACAATTGTGCATGTGTGTTAAGATGGAATTTTGCTAATTTCGATCTGTAAGGATGTAACTTTGGGGTAAATAGTGAATGTTAAACTTCGTTACTACGAGTAACGGAGGCCGTCGTGGCGCAGAGGCACAAGAGTATGATTATAAATGCGACTGATTGTGGGTTCATTCTCTTCTCGAAGAAATGGAATATTTATTTAAATTTAGAGTTTCATTTCGAGGCAAAGAGCAACGTTGAGTTCCGCCACTCAATATGCAATACCTTCATTGTCAGGCGAAAAATGGTGAACGGAAGTACCTTAATGCCCACGAATTATCTTAAAATTGGGTTCCTAGATCCCCTTTGCCTACCTTGCTATGTGGGGGATTCAGCTTGAACCTAAAAAAAATATATTAACAGTTATGTAAAAACATTTTTGTTTTGTTCATATTTATAATGCTCACAATTCACAAAAAGTCACATAAAAATTATAAGGGCTCTTATCATTTTATGTGAACCTTCCTAACAGGGTTCGATTAGGAATGAATCCTTATCAAAGCCAGTTCTTTAATCTTTAAGTCTTTTTACGCAATTGTAAAGGTTCAAATTAGTACTTATATTCTTTTGCAGCACATGGTAAAAATTTAAATTAATAATTTATTACTATCTTGCAAAGCGCTCTAAGAAAAAAAAAAGTTCATAAAAGTAATTACAAAAAAATACTGAACTGATCTTAAATAATAATGTAGGTAAATTGTTAAAAATTATATGCTTATATGAATTACGCTAATATGGTACCTAAGTTAAGTAATTCAGTATATTGAATAAATAATCGTGTAGTTCAAGCGGGCGAAGCCGCTGGCGGTTGCTAGTATTATATATTTTTAAAAGCACGTCGTGGCGCAGTGAGACTGTTACACAATACACGTGTCGGTTGTAGGTACGATTATTACTCAGAGAAATAAATTATTTTATTTTCTGGCTGTGGTAAAAAGATCAAGCGCGGTGATGACTTTCACCTCTTAATGCGCAATGTTTCGACAATTGGATGAAAAGTCAGAAACAGAGCGTTGTAACACTAGGTTCCCTCTGTCTCCCTTGCTTGCGAAATACAACGTAATGCTTCAAATCTTAAACGGGATATTTATATTTCATTTCTTGATATGTTATTATATTTTGTCTAGACAATAGTAACGAATGTCGTTACGAAATGATGTCGATATACAAAACTAGTGTTTCGTTCGCGACTTCGTTCTTAATTTCACATTTGGCAGGTGAGCGCACAAAATTATATATTTTTACATTCCGTCGAATTTTCAAGACGTTGTGTATTCAGTGGTGGATCTCAACGCCGCGCTTCGTAAACCAGAGTAGAAAAATAAGATAAAATGAAAAATATATATTTCATCAAAACGCATTTTATATGTAGTATAGTTACGTCACTTTTGTTTCACCATACACATAGATACTCTTGAAAGAATATCCGTTTATTTAAAATGTAAGAGATTTTTCTTTGTTTCAGCACTGTAGTATCGTTTTATGAGCTCGTAGCTTCGTAGACGCTCTACGAAAATTGTAACAATGTAACCTGCGCTTTATATTGTTGCTTGTTTGGTACTTTTTTAAATAAAATTCTGATTTTAGTATCAAATTCTCTTGTTCTTGTATCTCTTAATATTAGATATCGTACTACACTCTTGCGTCGGAATGGAGAACGTATTTAAACGTTTTTTTGAGCTTCACGCTTTTTCTTGTATATCAAGGTAGGCAAAAAAATCTAGTGTCAAGACATTCCGTTTCTTACACAACATTCTGTTAGATTTATCTAATCCTTAAGAATTTCTGAAGATTACAGTGGACATAATGTGAAATTATTAAAATGACTTCAAATATCTGTCAAGGACCTTCATACATTGTAGATGTTGTATTCAAACATATTTCAAGAGCTGTTGAACTGATTTGTATGACACTTGGTCAGTTTCATAATTTGAAATATAACTCATTTTAATCAAAAAGGATTATCTTAGTGCTACTTGTGGCCTCCGAGAAATCAGAGGCGTAACGTATTTACGAAAATTGACATACATGCTTGAAATCCTAAGTACATTCCAAATTTATAACCCCTTTTCAGAAGTTGGTTAAAAATACAATTAAATTCACCCAAGAAGAAATAAATCCACAAATTACTTTTACTGCTTATTCCAACACTGTTTACACGAAACAATTCCTTAAAATGTTTTATTCATAAAACTATTAAGTTACTTCCAAATAAGGGCATTTTACATTAATTAAGATATAAAATGTCTTTTGTTCGTATCGTGTAGTGAAAAAATTTGTATAGAATACTCGGCTAGGTCAATTCAAATACAAAAATTCAAAAATTAGGTATTTTTGGAGCAATTTTTTATAAATGATGTTAAACAACTTAGATCTTTACATGTGTACGAGTATATTAATAAAATGTTAATCTTTCATAATTATTTCAACTCGGAGAATGAAATATTCTTATTCCTGCTGTCACTGAACTGCTGCGAAAACTCACTAAGTTTTCGGAGTACGGAGTAATTTTACACTAGGTCCCCTCTTATATATGCGGGGTACAGCGTCAAGCTTAAAAGTTATAGTTATGGGAAAATAGTGACAAATTACATGTTTTTCTCTTTTCTTGTACAAAATAATATTTTGTTCTAGATCTATGTATTTCATGTTCTCGACAGTTACTAACTACACGAGTCTCACGCAGTTGTAGCCAGTAAATATAATATAGGGTTGTCGTTAACAGTTTAAAAGTGTATCAATTTTTTAAAATCGGTTTTTACTATTACGTAGAGTTGAAATAGGTAGAGAGTTAAAATATTCAGTTTTTTTTATAATCAGATTAAATTGAGACAAAAGATTGAATGATTTTTAGAATATATATTAAATAGTAATCATTTTAACCTACGGGCAAATGAACACATAATATATATGGGCTTAAAATATATAGACTAATAATTTTTTGCAACAAGACAGAACACAGCGTTGATTTCCGCCACTCAGAAATCTCTTGACAATTTAGCATCTTAACACTAAGTTCTTAGGACATTATTTTTGTTAATATTGTTTTGAGCGTCGTTTAAACCCACAACCTACCTGTTAATATATGTAAAATACTAATAATATAAAACTATAAAAATATAAATATTTGACAACCCTAAAACGTTGTTTAATTTATCGACATTACCACGAGCGTTGTATTCAATTGGCGCTAATTTTTAAGTTTATTATGCAGAGCTTAAACAGTACAGCACTGATTAGTTCTAATATAAGAGAGAATACACCTTTTATGTTTTATATTACTTTCATTTTTTCATTTCTCCGCTCTGGTAACTAGGCAAAAGGGCCCCCACTGAGCCATAGGCTCTTTAAAAAATGTAATAGTTTTCAAAATTTTATAACTTAAACTTAACTTAATTTAGCTTCACGCTGTATCCCTACCGGGGTAGTCAGATAGAACAGAGCACCAAACGCAACGGTCTCTGCATACCTCTTTCGCCTCGTCCATTGTCGTCGACCTCTTCATACATACACTCTGGGGGGACCTCATGCTTTTTACGGGAGTTTCTTCCAGAATTTTAGATATTATGTTTTTGAAGGTCCACCTAGGTCTTAGATTAAACGTTGTATGTTTAAATTTGGCTTCTAGATAGGTTGAGGAGTGTAGGGGAGAAGAAGATTTCTTAAAATTCCTATTGGAAGGTGAAAACAGTGAAATTTTTCATTCGGTGTTTTAAAGTTAATGCAGTCAAAATTGCTCGTTACGCTAGTATTTAATAAGTTTTGAGGTATATCTCTTAAAAGGTTTATTCGAAAAAAAAAACGTAAAATATTGTATAGAAGTAGATTTCGATTAATTGCCCGAGTTTACTGACTCGCTGTTTGTTGATTGAATATTAGAGATGTTATGGTGTCGATATTTCATATATTATTACTTATTTATTCCCGTACATGAGGACGGCTTTATACAGCTGCATAGCGTCTAGCAGTAAACACGTCTGATGTGGGTTCGATTCCCGCTCGGGGGAAGAAATTATTTTCATTTCCTTGCCATGGTAAGTTCTGCCACTCAACTTCCAATTTTTGAAAAGTGGACAGTATGTGTGGAACGTGTTATAATACTAGGTTCTCTCTGTTGCAACTATTAATAAAAAAATGTACTAAAAACAAATACGTATAATGATAACAAAATTAAGCAAGCAAATACAATTTAGCAACACGCTGTATACCGCATAGGTCAGGTTAGGCAAAGAGAACTTAGAATTTAAACATCTCTGTTCCCTAAATTTCGCTGAATTTACGAGAGATTGAGTATTGATTTGCGGAACTCAACGCCGCGCTTCGTCATTCATTCCCCCGAGTGGAAATCGAACACACAATCGCTGCACCACTACTGCCCCGTAGAAAATAAAAAATAACAATAAATAGAAATATATAAATTCTATATTCTATATTGGTCATCACTACAAAACTGTGTAGTATGCAGGTGGCCGACTTTTGAGTTAATTGATCTGGTATCTGCCCGCGGCCCGCAAGGAAGCCAATTTTGTGACTTTTTTGTTGTTGAAACATCATAAAATTACTTTTAAATAGTTGAAAAGATTTTTTCTAACTTATTCTTAATAGGTTAACACTTTAGATGGGGAAGCGTTAATAAGAGTTTTATGTAACAAGAGTAAGTAAAAACGGTGCAACAGAGGCATATTTGTATTTAAAAAAAATAATAAAAGATACAATCAATTTTTTGCAGGCATAGGTATATTCAGTATGTTGAAAAACCACAGTTATCTACACACACATTGGTACACAATTGACTTACTTAACTAATAATTTATTTTTTATTTATAATATATCGGAGAGCCTAAGACACTATGACGGCTAAACTTATGAAACTGCATATACTTACTCGAACTTATTTACCAGTTCTGATTAAGTAACATACAATTTAAGACCCAAGTCACTCAAAAAACACAGTTATATAACAAAAATGAAACATGGGAGACCACTATATAGAAATAAACAAAATAAAGTTTAAAGAAATCGCGTGTAAAGCAACACGTGTGTGGCTTGCAAGATAAAGAGCGGCGTTGAGTTCCGCTTCTCAAAATGTAATTTGTCGAAAATTAAACCGCGGAAAGTGAGGGACGAAGTGTAAAGAAACTGGGTTCTCCCTACTTACTCTTCTATGCTATGTGGGTTACAGAAGCTAAAAAAAGCTATAGGATCTTTTATATGGAAGAAGGCCCTGTCACTTATAAATATGTTTCAAGCTAGAGTGGAACTTGCGTAACCTAGTGTAGTAGAAATTTTCATTTAATCAATGACAGTTTTCATTGTTTTGTTAGTAAACATAACTAAGGGAAATATTATTCTTAATATTAGAAAATAAAAAAAGTAAGTAAAGTAAGTAAAAGTAATTGAAGGTCATTCTTAATATTAAAAATAAAACCCCTAACTATTTTAAACTAGCACAAAATAACAAGTAAACGTAACTTAGTAAAATTTTTAATATTAGATATCATACATAACTAATTAAAACTGCTGATTCGATTGTCATAAAATATCACATAGATACAAGAGGGTCTTGGGATGAACATAGGCTACATATTTATAATATTCTCGAAATATACTAATATATTTGATATGCAATTTATTGTTCCACATGTTTGCATCATCATAATTATATTTATTTTGCTTCGGGCAGTATCGCGGGATGCTGCGTGAAAAAAGAATGATATATAAATAAATAATTAATAAGAAACAATGAATACCCACTCAAATGACAACAGACACTCAACGTAGGATTTGCGTGACGATACTTTGACCTGCATTGTTCTTTATAAACGTCCCTCCATACGAGACCGAGTTAAAGTTGAACAATAAGTATATATACATATATTCGTTGAACAGAATGAATATATGTATATATACTTATTGTTATATTTATGTTTTTAATTATATTTATGCTATGCAATCGTGGTGCAGTGGTATTGAGTTTGCCTGTAAACGCGACAGTAGTAGATTTGATTCTGACTCGGAGGAATAAATTACATACATGTTTCAATGATTGGCCCGAAAATAGGAGAAGCAAAATATAATTAGATTTCATTAGTTTTATGTTAATTTCACACATATCCCGCTTACTGGGTATGAGAAGAGAAAATTGTGTTAAGACATTAAGCTCTCAACTTTACACCCGCGTAACACAACGCCGCGATATGTCAAAATAGTGGAAATTGAATACAAAAACACAAAAGTTTACTAATATTCCATACATAATCCATCTACGTCTCACACTTTATCATTTTCTGTTAATCCAATATACGAGTATGTGACAATAACGAATGGCAGCCCAAAGTTACTCCCGAAAAGTTTTGTATACGGTATTGTTTTATATATTTTTCGTATTTACAATTTTTTTTAACAAATTGACAACAGAATTAATTGGTGAACTTTAGATTTTAGTCCGTTCTTATTTAATGTAGTACTTGATACTGTTCCGGCTCACATCCAAGACCAGCTTCCATGGCTGATGATGTATGCCGTTGACACAACACTCATTGACGAATGAACTTCTGGAAGGGTGCGCTTGAGAACGGCGGTTTTAAACAAAATTTGTCAAAGATCGAATAAATGGCTTGCGGGAGCCCGTCCCGACCACTATTATTAAATACTATTTAATCTCCTCCCCCATCTGAAAACGGGGGAATAAATTACTTTTATTTCCGCATTCTAAAAAAAAAATAAAGCGCGCAATGTCTTGAAAATTGGGCAAGTGGTGCGTGGGAAACCAAGTATCTTAAACCTACTCAAGTACTTAAATTCCCTCTGCCGAACCTGCTATAAGCGGAGTACAGCGTGAAGCTAAACAATAATTAATTCCGACCAGTGATAGAAATCGTTACCTTCAATATAATCGTATATCCAACCAGGTCATGAATGAAGGAGAATATACTTCAATAGTTTGTATAGGATACGGGACTGGGGAGGGTCAGCTCTATAAATAAATAATCAATTTTAAAAACATGGACACCAGAGCTATGAGAGATGCCATTTAATAAATGGATATAACGTTTTTGCCTTTTGATCTAATGATTAGTGAAAAGGTAGTGAGCGTGACGGTAGTGGTTAAATATTCCATATATTTTTTATAATTATAGAACATATTGATATACTTGTTCGAGGCCGTGAGCGTGACGATAAGCTCGACAGTTGTGGTTTCAGTTCCCATTCGGGGTAATGAAATATTAATAATTTAATTTCTGGTAAAGAGGTAAAGAGGCAAAGCGTCAAGAATTCAGTGGAAACGGAAGTGTCTTAACAGTAGGTGCCCAGGTACCTCTGCTTATCTTGCTATATGTGGGATACAGCGTTATTATATTAAATTATTCGCTATTTGTCAATTTGTTAAAAGCTATACAAATAAAAATATTTTAGTATCGCGTCTATAGTCAAACAACACCTCAACGTAGTAAAAACAATCGCGAACTACGTTCTCTTCATACAAATTGCTTCATTTCAGTTTTTCATTATTTCTATGTAATTGTGGTCACTGAGCTTTCATCAGAAGCTTTGGTTGAAATTAAGAGTCAAGATTAAGATTTCTTCTTTCTTTAAGAGAAAGTCAAATCAACGAAATCGGTGGACTGGAATTTTGAATTCGGATGATTTTTTTGTGGCCGTTCCGGGCCGAGTACCTACCTCTGACTTTTAACGCGATGGTGGTGGATTTGATTCCCGCTCAGGGGAATGAAATCTTTTCATTTCTTCACTCGGAAAAAGATTAAGCGTGGTGTTGACGTTTGGTCTTTTTCCACGACTCAACATGCAGTTTCTCGAAAATTGAGTGGAACGAGGAATGCGGAGTGTCTTAACATAAGGTTACTTCGTAAAAAATATATAAAGCTGTTATTTTATTTAAAAAAAAACAGCAGATTCATTAGCACGAAAAAGAAGGGTGAAGCCATATTTTTCATTTAAAATCATTCTGAAATCGAACCCATTATATTTTCTTTATATATTGAATTCAATAACGCCTATAAATTAATTTCCCACATAAAAAATATCGACGAAAAGTGTTTAATCATAATTTGGAAACTTTAAATGGCGTCGTCAATCATCCGTGAAGACATTTTGACTGAACTAGAAACTTTTTTCTGTACGTAATATGTTATTACTTTGTTACAATACGATACTCGTAAGTGATGATATAAAATTATCTACGATTTTTTACGCATCTCCAACATTATAAGTTTTGTTTTCAGGGCGGTGTTAAGTTACGCCGCTCAATATGCAGTATTCGCTCGAATTTAGGAGAAGGAAAACGGGAAATCAAATTGTTATAAAATTTGGATATCTATACTGGTATACTATATCCCACATTCCATGTGGGATTTTGGGATGTTGGGATTCTTATAGAATGTAAAGGAGTATATTAAAATATAAATAAGTTAACATCACAAAAAGCAAAAGGAAACAAAGAATAGAAAAGGACACGGACTACCAATGTCCGTGGTGCGTTTTATTTAAAAAAGAAACGAAAAAACCTCACTCCCGTCTATTTACCTAATCGGACTAAAGAAAGGATAATATTTTAAATTGATACATTGAAGTTTAACCCGACATCATCTTTTATATAAGACATATATTCGTTCTTCAATTTCTAAATCATATCAATTGTTGTTGACTGTTCTAAGGTCCATACATTCGTAACTTAGATGAAAACAGTTTACCAACAGAATATTGTAAAAGTTTCCAACCTTACCGTACAAGGTCTAACGTATACATTTTTATTTCCACTGTGTCAGCTGAATTGGGTTAAGCGTAATTCAATTTATATATCTTAAGGGTATACTAGTTGTTACTTACAATGTCTTCGTAATCAGCTTCACGTTGTATCCCGTTTATAGCAGCTTAGGCAGAGGGTGTCTAGTGTTAAGACACTCCGTTCCCCACTCTTTGCCAAATTTTTCAAGGCATTGTGTGAGTTGAGGTGGTGCTAGAGAGAAGAAATGAAAATATGAATAAATAAATAAATTAATTTTGTAGCCCAATATTTTCGCCACTAATATTCAAAATTCTTGTTACAGGTACTAAAACTGAGAGCCAACTGTTTTCATCGCTCAGCTGTCTCCCATCTTGTCTCCAGTTATGAAGAATAAATAAACTAAAAACAATGTAGTAAATAATAGGAAAAAATGTTCGCTAAAACCGATCGATTTTGGGACAGAAGAAAGTTTAAAAATGCGCGATGACGTCAAAGTACTTTAACGGTTTCATAAAATAAAAGGAACTCTCTTTAAATGAATAGGTGCTTTTTTGTGTGTTGCATTACAGTGGTCTTATTATTGATTTGCTAAAATAATTTTAATAATCATATATATATTTTTTTAAGTTATTATAATTTTTATATCTAAAAGCAATAATAGTTAAGGTGTTGTAAATAAATAAATAAACAAAATAATTTTTATCTGTAGAAACGCGATGGTTAACAGCATACGGGTTTTAGATGATAGTAAAAATTCCGTTCCTATGCTATAGGCAATATAACTAATTCTACATTCATATATCGATTCTAAAGACGGGGCCAAACTGTAGAACCCACAATAGATAGTTAATAAGAGACAAGAAGAGAAATTGATTGAGAGAGCTGAAGTAATTGGTAGAGTTGGAAGATGATGCAGAACGCCACATTGAAGACCACCATGACTACACTGAACGGCAGTCTCGGTCTAAATTCAACATTCTTAGTACCAACGTATATGAGCCAGGAAGAGTTCCTAGCGTTACAAATGACAAATGGTTCAGATGCGAACACAACGCTGAACGATACAAATTACAACCAGGTTGTCCTAAAAACTTGGTATCCAAGTGGTTATTCTCCAGCTCATATTATAATCGCCTCTGTGGTTGTAACTGTATTAATGATAATGGTTGTGGTTGGTAACATGCTGGTTATAATAGCTATAGTGACGGAGAAAGCTTTGAAGAATATACAGAATTGGTTTATAGCGTCTCTAGCAGTGTCAGACTTTTTCCTAGGATTAGTTATTATGCCATTCTCATTGGCAAACGAGCTGATGGGCTATTGGATTTTTGGATTTTGGTGGTGTGAGATACATTCAGCTATGGATGTGCTTTTGTGTACCGCGTCTATAATGAACCTGTGCCTCATTTCTCTCGACCGCTATTGGAGTATAACTCAGGTTAGTGGGCATATTACAATTGAAACTTAATATTTTTTATGTTTATTATACTGTTTACGATAATATCTTAAGTTTCTACTTTTGGGTTGTTTTAAATAATTTGAAAAATTATTTGGTTGGACAAAATGTGTTTTTGAAATAAAATATCGTTGATATTTCGTTTTCTAAGATAATCTAGATATCTGGTTCAGTCCTGTTGCGACATTACATTTTAAGAATTCAAGCGAATCATATCCGAACTTACAACGAGCTCGTCGCCAAATAACAGTTCTCTAGTCGCATATGAATATTTGCTACTGAAAATCGGTATCTCCGAAAGCAAAACTGTTAGCACAGTATCGGTATCGGGGTACGACCTACATTATTCATGGTCGGTCAACTTGACAGTTTCAGGCATTAAATTAAATATTCGGACAGATTGCCACGGGTACCTGAAGTTTCAAAGTTTGCGTTGTAAATATTCAAAATGATAATGATTTTATGATTGTTACGCTAGCAGACCCTGGATTTGGGTGAAGGTTATGAACTTAGTAGAAATGCTCTTAGGCGGATTATTGTATTTGATGTCTACGTAGAGTAGAATTTTTTATAGGAAAATTTACTTGTGAGATTGAAAACCTGACGGTTTAGGGTTTGATTTCCGCTAGGGTGAATGAATTATTTTTATTTTCACGCTTTGGTTAGATGACAAAGAGCGACGTAGAGTTCCGCGACCCAACGATTTCTCAATCTCAATCAAACTGAATCAAAAGAAATATCTTGATACTAGGTTCATTCTGCTTATCCTGCTATATACGCAATACAGCGTAAAACCAAAAAATATTATTGAGGCATTAGAGACATCATGTGCTCACTGATTATCATACCTTGTCTACCATAACCAGAAAAATGTTTTAAGTTTTTACAAATTGAAACCTACCTACGTACCTACTAACCTACCTACCTACGCTTTCGTATCGGATTAAGCACATTTCAACTGCACCATGTTGCTGTTTCCCTAAACAAATACTCCGACTAAGTCGAAATTGGACGAAATCAACGTTTTCCCTTTGGTAATTGGGGAAGCAAGTCATTTCCCGCATTGGGATGACTCTACATGCAATGTATTGAGCCTGTACGGAAAATGAAGAAGATAGTAACATAGCATAGTAGGGTGCCATGCAATGTTTTTATTCCAAGATACCAGAATTTCAATTCAGACCTCGTCCATCGTTAACCCTCTGAATCTTCTATGTTAGTATAGTAAGCACTACTGTACAGAATTCTCGGAGTACACTCCACATTGCAACTAGATCAGATCTCAAGGGAACCTAATGTATAATTCAGCCACAATTCCTTTCTGTAATGAGAGACTAAAACTTTGCAAACAAATAAGCTAAACTTAGGTAAATTAAGTTTAAATATAAATAGACTTATCAAGTAGTAGTTTGTATGTATTTATACCAGAATATGGTCTCTGCCATTGGGATTATAGTGTTTCAACACTTATTATAAATAAAAAATATTTTTCTATCCCAGATTGCAATTTTTTAGCTACACCCTACCTGCTAGGTAAGCAGATGAAGGAATCTTATGTCAAAACACTCCGTTCTCAAGTTTTAGGACATTTCTACTGACATTTTTATTATTCAATAATGGTGGTAATTTCATAAAACATAATTTGGTTCCTAATTTAGACCATGTCATTCTAAATTTATTACGGAAGTTATAAGTCTTGGTGGAGATAAATGTTTATTGAATAAAGAACACTTTCGTTTTCCACTTTCCGCCGAATAAAATTTACAGCTAATAGTGATAATAAAAAATCTAACTGTGAACACCAGGATTGTGGGTATCTTATCCTATCCCACTCAAGCGAATGAATTATTTTCATTTCCCCGCACTGGATAAGCGCGGCGTTGATTTCCGCCACTCAACACAAAATGCCTCGATAATTGAGCGGTACTTGAGGAACGGAATGCCGTAACACAAAACCAACGCTGCCCAACCAACTGGTGGTATATAGCGTGAAACTGTTAATTGAATCAGCCCGTATTATTAAAGATTAAACGAACTTCCTTGTAAGCGAAGTTTTATCTAAACTTTATAAAGAAACAGCCCTATTGTATTCTGGAAGAAGTTTGTTCATATGAACTCTTATATTGAGTTAATTAATTATTATGAAGCACGGCGTTGTCAGAAAATGTCAAACGTCGTATGCGTGAAAAAACGTGAAACAGAAAATGAGTAAATAACATTCGTAAAAGCGAAGCTATTTTCATTAAGTATTATCCCATTCTTAGGAAACGAACGAACTCTTGGTCTCTTGGTGCGAAAAATTCGGAAGTGTCTTAATGGGAATGGAGTGTCTTAGCACTAGGTACAAAGAGGGAACCCCTTTCTACCCTGCTATTTGCGAAATACAGAGTGAAGGTAACAAAAAAAATAGACTAGGTAAAAAAAATTGAGGATATTACTTCTATCCGTCTACATCAAACGACAAAGCTGTATATACTCGAAACGCGTATAAAAACCCCTCACGAAAGTCATTCACACAAACATTTGTATTGTGACAGTTATATGAAAAAAATATACGATGCTGAAAAATTGTTGGAACGTCGAAATACGAAACGCTAAACCCTTTGATTTTGAAAGCCCGACTTGTAATCTTACATTGGTAGTTCTTTTTTCGGCTTATACCGATATATTTCGGGCTTTACTAGTTTTTTTTGCATTACGATTTATCATTTATACGACGGACAGACGGAGCTCGTACGATCTCTGCATACTTCTTTCGCCTCGTCCACTGTCACCAAGACACATGTACATGTACATTCAATTAACTTGTTTTTGTTATACGTTACTTCATATACTATAATTCGTTACTTTATATATACAGGGTGAAAATGAAAGTACCTTATTTTTTCCTTCAAGTGGGAATCGAACAACTATTGCATTAACAGTCAGACACTGTACCGCTGCGACACCACGGCTTCGACCAATATACCACTACTGCGTATAATAAACAATGTGTTGATGAATTGTAAAAGGAATTTTATTTGTCGCAATTTTCAACTATTTGAAGATCACGTTACATCTCTCAAAGCCTGCCTTAATTAGGTTAAAAATGCGTTAAAAGTACCTTTTGAGTTACGATTCAGTTTTAACGTACATTAAATGAAAATTCAATCTGCATTCTCCTTTTGTAGAAACTGTGTAATGATTTGAGGCTATCATGGCGCAGTTATGAAAGTGTCAGTACACGCAATGATTGTGGATTCAATCCTACGTCAAGAGGGAGTGCAGTGAGTTTTCATTTCTTCGCCCAGATAATAAAAAGCGTGGTGTAGAGTTACGTCAGTCAACACGCAGTTCAAATTAGGCTGAAAAGCGGAGAAAAGAGTGTCTCAGTGCTCGGTTTTATCAAGCTCGTATGATGAATGTTTAATATTCGCCAAACCTATGCATTTCTTATTATAAATGCGTATGTAAAAGTAATTAAAGTTATTGTCAATAAATTTTATGAGATTTTTCATTTTATGTCTTGAAGTCCACGCAAAGTTGCGGGTAGTAAGTAGCGTCAATAAATTCAGGTCAGAAAATGCCGAATTAGTCATATTACCATAATTTATGATCTACACAGTACAAACATACACATATACATATAATATGTATATAACATAAAATGCCGGATGCAGAGGTTTATTTGTTGTCAAACAAAGGAGCCCACATTTATTATCATCTCAAATATAAAGTTAATTTCGCGAATTAAATTTAATTTCCCGTCACTTGATTCGGAAAATACGACGTTTGTAGGTTCAAATCTATTAAATACGATTAAGGTTGTTATTTTTATATTTCAATTATTTAAAAAAAAATATCGTGTTAATGTTTTTATAGTATCGCTCTGGTAACGAGGCAAAGAGCGGCGTCCAGTTCCGCCATTCAACACGCAATGCAAAATATATTAATAGCATTGATATAAGTATTTTAATATTTCTAGAGCTAAACACTAAGAGCTAGAAAAAATATTAGTCAAAAAACTAAAACACTTACAGTTACATCAGCCACCTTCCAGCTCGAGGATAGCATATTCTTATTGTACTGTTGTCACCTTAGCTGCTCATAAATGCCAAGTTTATTTCTGCTACAATTATTAAAAATATAAATTTGACTCTGAATGTAAGACACTGATATTTTTTAAGGCTTAGGGCTAGGCAGAGGGAATCTAGTAAAACAGACACTGCCTGTTGAATACAGCACTTTGCCTTGTTACCGAGCGAAGAAATGTAAATATTAACAAACAATCATTTAAATCCCCGATATATATATATAGATACCACACTTACAAGGTCTACTTGTAATAAGAGCGTGTTAAAATATTAAAATGCCCTAGAAAATTTCATAGTAACAGATATGCTACGGATGTTCGTAGGCAAGGTTATGTTACGTAATTAATAAATAAAGTTCCAAGATAGTAAGAAATCAATGCAAATTAACCTTCACAAACTGTCGGCTTTTGAACGACAGAACGCGTCGTTTGATGAACGCCGTTCACGCAAATATTTTGTGCGGTACGAGTATAAGACTTAAGCGGGAATAGATTATAGTGAAAATTATATATTCCATTACAAAGCAAGGCGTTGAGTTCCGCCACTCGTAACACGTTATATCTCGAATTCGGGCGGTAAGTGGTGAAGGGAATGTCTTAACACTAGGTTATCTTTGTTTATCTTGCTATATACAGCAAAAATCGAAAAGCTCAATTTATATAATTTTTCCCACAGCTTGCTATTCAGAAAAAAGTCGAAGATGTTTTTATTAATAAAAAAAAACATATTTAAATCGCTTAAGCCTGTGACATGTGTTTATAAAAGTCGATGATTAGTGACATCGTTAGCGAAACGCCACATCCTCGTCTACCTTAAAGCGCGATCAAGCTATAATTCAATACGTCTTTTTATCATTCTAAATGACATTTATATGAGTATTTTGTATTTATCTGTATAAATCGAATATAGCGTTTGAAGCATTTTTGAGGCCATCATGGCATAGGGGCGACAGCGTGTTACTATAACCCTTCGGTTGTAGGTTCGATCCTCACTCAGGGGAATGAATTATTATTTATTAATATTTTCATTTCTTCGCTCTGGCAACAAGGCAAAAACCCGACGTTAAATTTCACCACTCAACACGTAATGCCTAGAAAAATTCTGCGCAAAGTGGGGAACGGCATAATGAACCTACTGTAAGACACTCCGTTTTCGGCTCACTGCCCAGTGAACTCGAATGGACGAATTCAACGCCGCACTTAGTCTCGTTGGCAGAGCGAAAAAAAGAAAATAATTTATTTTTCATAGGAACGATGTCACGGTGGGTTGAAACACTATTACATCTTTGTTAATTTTAACGCGAAGTTCAGTTACGCCAGGTATCACGAAAACCCTTGAAAATAATGATGATGTGTCTTCAACCTAGATTTACTTTGCATTTCCTGTCATATTCGCTCAATAATAATAGGTGAAGATATAAAATAACTTGTCTTAAGAAAACATATAAAAAAATCTAACGTAACGGGACTAAAACTTGCGCCTCTTGGAAAATGCCCAAGAGGTGCAAGTTACGTTACGTTCAAAGGCGCATATTCAAGACCCCCTACATTATTTTAACTTTTTTTTATACATTTTCTTAAAATATCTTTCCATACTTAGTGCGGAATATTACTTTTAAAATGTGTAAAAATAAATGTGGATTTTCCTGCGCTTGGTTTCACTCAGTAGTGTAGTTTTAAAGTATTAGCTTTTAAAATTGGTCAGTCGTGAACGTGAATTTGCACATGAAAGGTTCCGTATAATTTAAACGGGCAACAATGAAAAGTAGGTTTTTTCTTGACATAGTTACGGTTGCTGTTATAAAACAATAAAAAAAATTACTTTACTCTATAGCAATGTTGATCATGACTTTAATTAATATAAAGTTTCTATTTTTTAAATCATCTCATTCTGTCAACACATAGTGTTAAGTTCCGTACTACATTGCGTAGTAATATCTAGAAATAGGCAGGACAGCGGAGAACGGAATGTTTTAATACTAGGTTATATCAATGCCTAATCTGCTATTCAAAAAAAAAATAAACTGATAAAAATATATAAATCTGGCTAAATTGAAAATTAATCACATAATCATCGTGGCAATGAGCCATGCAATTTCTACGGATTTTCATGTTTAAGTTGTCTTATGACAAAGCGTTCTAAACCATAGACAAATAAATATTTAACTATTCAACAAGTTGTTGGTGTAAGGAGAAGCTACGTCTCAATGTTAAGTATGGCAGGCAAATAATAAAGCTTTTATTAGAGAAATTTAGTAGAGAAATCATCTCTCCGTTTTCTTATCCTTCAGTATATGATGGAAAATGATAATGGTGGAATGATATAACATATTTATTGTACATTCATTGTCAATTCAAGATTCATATCTGTCATTCAATGTCTCGGAAATTGGGTGGTGCGTGGCGAATACAGTGTTACAACGATAGGTTCCCTCTGGTGTATGCGAGCTTTGTAGCCTTGATGAATCTAGGATTTCTTTTAATAAAAGATCTCCAATATGATAAAAAAGTTACAAAAACTTCGTATTTTCTCACAAAGCGGTATTTCTAAATCATTATCATTTATCTTTTGGAATTGTTGTTTTCTTCGTCAAGGCAGAGTGATATTTTTCATAAATTATACTTCTATTTCTTTCCTTACAATTCTATTATCAGTGAAGATTGTTTTGCATTGATTACTATTAGTTTGCTTGGCAAAATTTTTTAACTAAAATTCCAATGAAAATATTGGACAGCCTTCGGCTCCGATCGTTAATCGTTAATTTAATTTGGTATTCTATTTTTTGTATATTTTTTCGACCTATTTAATAAAATAAAAATATTGAAAAAATAGCAAAAAATAGCTTAACATTTTTTTTCCTGATTTTTTTTGGACAAAAGTTGCGCGTGTTCCACTCCTGCTACAAAATATATAAAAATAAATTCTTGATGTAGTATTTTTATATGTTTATGTTGAAAATGAATGAAAAATGGTTAACAAAGTGACAAACACTATATTTTTTCCTATAAATAGGGTAGTTGCACAATAATAGTAGTAACTATAAAACAATACACATGTTCTATCAATGGGCTATAGAAAATATTAAACACAAAGAAGATAAAATATAATATCTAAGTTTTTATTCTGTAACGTTTCTGATATCAGTCACGTATTGCTGATTCTTGCAATGCAAATGAAACATTCGACCCGCACTTGTAGGACAAGTAAGTCGCTGTGGTTCTGTTTGTGTTACTTAATTTTTTTTCACATAGTATCTGCATGTAGCGGAGGAGGCGGAGGGAACCTAGTGTTAAAATAGAAAAAATGAAGCATCTAAATCAATGCAATTTATACAAAATTCGTCGCGTAGTCATAGCCTTCCCTTCTTAATTTAACATAACTGAACTTCTCTCTGACTTTGTCAACTTTTATAACTTGATCTTTCAATAATCATACAATCCTGAAATGAGTACAGAACCCTTTGTATCTGACTCGCACTTGACCGATTTTTAAAAGTCATAAGAAAAGAAAAATACTTTTTTAGGAAGCCAAGGTTCCGAGAGGCGCGGGTTCAAATCCCAATGTTTTTTACATATTTTATAAAAAAGAAACAACACATATTACGTGACCATTTAAAAAAATATTAAGCGAAAAAGATTTTTTTATATTTGAATAATTTTCAGATAATAACAATTGAACGTCAACCCACGTTATAACGCTTGTCTTGTTCGCAACAAACGTTTTTCGCGTCTTTTGTCAGCTCCTTTGTATAGAAATGAATTAAATTACCTTCAATGGTTACTTTATCTAAAATAAGCAGCGGCTACAATAGTAGGTGTCTTTACCCCAAAATTGATGAATCGTTGAAAAAATATTTTATTCACAGTGAGTTTCGCTTTTTGGGGTCACCCTCGTCTATGTGTAATGGTTCTGTCGTTATATATTTTTATATTTTACGTTTTATTCCATTTTTAGGCAGACAGGACAGGCAGAGGGAACCTAATTTTAGGACACGTCGTTCAAACAGTTCAGTTCTCCACTTTCCGCTGAATTCTCGAGCCATTGTGGATTACTTTGCCTCGTGCTAGAGAAAATATTAAATAGCCGACCCTCGAGTAGGAATTGAACCTACATCTGACGTATTTACAGTATTCCTGGCCCACGACGGCCTATAGCAGAAAGGTTCGGTATTAATATTCCGCTCTAAATCTTTGATGTCGTCTGGTCAATTAACTAATAAACCATGAAACACGTGTTCAATAAAATATTTTTAAGACTCTAGTTTTTACAATAAAATCATAAGGTTTTCATAGATTTCCTTTAAAAAAAACCAAAATGATTAAAAATGGGCGGGTCAAAAAAGGGGCGAATGTCAAAAAACTTTAACCGTTACATTAAACTTTTTTAAAAGAAATATAATAAATCATAATATTTTTCTGTAAAAAAATCCACTAAGGATCTTTCAAGTGATACGGGGACGTAAGATTTCCTCATAAAATTATAAAAAGCTGACATATAAAGCTGCCCAGCCATTAAGCTTGACACAGATATATCAGATATTAAAGCCCATAAGATTTATCTGGTTACTTTGCTGATTACTTGAGGCTTTAGATATAATTGTGCTGAAAAGATTTCTGTCAAAAAATATCTTTACATAAAACTTAATACATATAGCGGGATAGGTGGAGGGAACTTAGTGTTAAGACACTCCGTTCTCCACTTTCCGCTCTATAGCTTGGTGTTCATGATATATGATTAATTGTTTATGACATATGACTAATTCTAAGTGCCATAGATAGCAGTGACCACATATACAAAGGGTTATTTCCATTGCTTCGGTGTGGTGTCGAGGCAAAGCACGGCGTTGAGTTCTGCCCTCAACACGAACAGCATCCAGTATTTGGCAGAAAGTGGGGAACGGAGTGTCTTAACACTAGGTTCCCTTTGCCTACCCTGCTGTGGGTGGGATACAGCGTAAAGCTGAATTATGAATTCAATTACGTACGGTGTTTATTTTTAATACATAATATGTATCCACAAAAAAACACTCTAAAACCGCGGTAAGGTAACATGCAATTTGCATTTAAAAAGTGTCAATACAACTTTTATATTAACAAAGTTTAAACTTATGTAACAAATAGTTTTAACGCTGTTCTCTTACAGACAAAACCAATGGAGTAATTTCCGTTCACTCAAAGGAAATGCTGGAAAGTTTATTCAAATTACTACGTAATTTAAGCAAATAGCATTTTATAACAAGGCACTATCATTTAAGCTTACAGCTAGGACGTGCTTCGACGAACATAGAGTCCATTTAAAGTAGTAAGTTTGTGAAAATTATAAATTTATATAGAGAACTTGGTGGAAATCGATTTAGTGTTTTTTTACAGGTATGTCTACAATAGGTATTGTATATAGGGACTTGTATAAAAGCAGAAATATAAGTTCTGATTTATAAATCCATACCTATATTATAATTCGAAAGTAACTCTGTCTGTCTGTCTGTCTTTTACGCAATCAGGGCCAAACCGCTAATTTAACTGTGATAAAATACTCATATAGAGATACTTGAGGGTCTCGGGATGAACATAGGACACTTTTTTTTCTCATATTTGTAATATTATCGATATATACCAATATATTAAAATACTTATTAATTTGACATGCAATTTATCCGCCATGTTAATAACAACCCGTCGCTATGCGACCGTTGCTAAGCAACGATTTGCAAAGTTTGTTGTTAGAAAACGTCACCCAAAATAAGCTTGCTTAACGCATCTCTCTATTGAAAACTGAAAATAATTTCATAAATATGTTTAATTAATATTTATATAGTTCAAGCGGGCGTAGCTGCATTCGGGTCTACTAGTACAAAAATAAATAAAGAATACACGTGGTAAAACATATGAGGTGGCCTTCTTAGCAAATTTTCTTAGCGAGCAAAATATGTTGATAATTTCATAGTTTCTTAAGAGAGCATAATTTATAGTTTCTTAAGAGATTAACTTATCTTTCACGTACAATAAATAATTCGTTTCTTTGGAACTGTGTAATAAAATCTATGAAAATTACTTTTTTTATGATGATATTTCTGATGATGGAACTGGAAAGTGGCTGATATCCAGAGCGTATTTGTAGTTAGTTAAAGTATTTAATAATAGTAGTTATTTGTGTAACAATTACTTGGAACTTACAAACACCAGATGAACACTGATCAAAAGCGCTAGAAAAATGGCTGATTTCGTTCATCTTACTGAATATATTAAATCATATTAGGTACATCTTCTATATTAGATGTTGGAGGCCAGCTCAGACTTAAGACAGTGAATTTGACCAAAAAATATAAATAAATAGTCGGTCGTTTACTGAGTAGACTCAAATTTATGCACCTCATTACTATTTGTCCTATATATAGGACAATGGTGATGGTGATTTGCCAGACTGAATAAATGACGATAAATGGCGGCGTTGAGTTCCGCCAATCAACAAGCAATGCTTCCAGAATTCCGCAGAAAGTATGGAATGGAAGTGTCTTAATGGAAATATAAATCACTAGGTTCCCTGGTTTTCCCTGTTTACCCTGCTATGTGCGGGATACAGCGTGAAGCTAAAAAAAACAAGCACTGCATTATGAATAGCAAGTGTGTAAACGGTCAGCTATACTGGCTTTTTACCTTATCTTTATGTATAAAATCGAAAGGTCACTCACTTATCACGTGCGTGCGTGTCACAATCTCAGAAACTACATGTGCTAGGAATCTGAAATTTTGCATAGGAGTTACTTATAGGATGTAGGTGCTCGCTAAGACAGGAATTTGTAACATTCGACTTCTAAGGGGTTGTTTTTTTGGGTTGAAAGTTTGTATGAAACTTCGTTACTACAAATGCTAGGAGTCACTTATAGGACGTAGGTACTCATGGAGACAGAAGTTAATAATAACGTAGTTTACGCAGGCGAGGCCGCGGGCGAGCCGCTAGTAAAATATATAGCTAAAGTATACGTCTTTGCGCATCCATTTCATATCTTCGGTCTCTAGTAAGCATAATGTATATAGACTACTTAATAATATTACATTTTCTTTTCATCAAAAAGGTCTAAAGTCTGTGTCCCTAGCTTAATATCGAGTCTTAAATAGCAGGGGCGATTCCATTAGGCGATTTGCCGTGAGAATATTAATTCAATTTATATCGGCGTGCCGGCTACTAACGACCGGTGTTTAGGCACTCTCAGATAATTCACCTTCCTCACGCTTTTAAAGTGTATCTGATTTATAATATCCTAATTAGTGTATCAATTTTCCATTAGTGGGGTATGCCGTGACTATAGATCGGTCTACTTAGTAATTAATAACGTAAGATAATAAAAAAACTGGTTAAGTGCGAGTCGGACTCGACTACCGAGGCGGGCATTTATGCATTATGCAATCATTTTGTATGAAATGAAATACAAATATAAGTTTATAATTATTATTTTATAAAATATTCACAAATTTTAATTTTTCGGATTTATTCCTTTATTTGTATGGTAAGTTCTCGCTTTGTGCCAAATATATTAACAATAGGTCAAAGGAAAGTACTCTATAGATTTAAAATATGCGGCGAATTTAATAAAAAATGCGACAAAGTCGCTAAAATAGTATCTTTTGATTGCATTGATTTAGAAGTATGATATTCTTATGCTTCAAGGGACTGTAGAACTAAATATTTGATATTTACTTTAACTTGATATCTCCATGTAATTTCGAGATAAATGACAGACGGATTTAAACTTTTAAAAAATCTTAGTTACATCTATACCTGCCTTTACTAATATTAAAAGCAACACTTATACAAAAAAAAAGAACATTTTCGTACAAAACTTGTTCTACAATAAATAACAATGTACGCTCATAACGAAGCAGTATCATAAACATGCTACTTTATTTATCCACCGCTCAAACAACTCCCATTTTGTCGTCGGTGGATAAAAAGTACTATGAAATTCCCTAAGGTCCATGAATAATAGACGCTTGTATAGTGACGACATGGGGCCAAGATGGGACTTGCCTAAATGAAAAAGGTAGTTGTAGGTTCAAATTCTAGCTCAAAACATATATCATATGTGTAATTGTGTCACCTATATATGTGTGATATTCGGTTCAAGATCATCTCTCTATTGTAGTTAGATGGAGGATAATGTCACAAAAATATCTCGAGTGGGAATCGAACCCGCAAACGTCGCGTTACAGTCATAGCCTTCAGCCACTGCGCCACGACGGCCTCAAACGAAAAGAACGGAGTATTTTAACACTAGCTACTCTCTGACTCTCTGGCAATTTATTTAGTTATTATCCACACCTAGGAAACTTAACACGCATATAAAATTAATTAGGATTATTAAATAAATAAACAAATAACAGAATCACGTATCTCAGAGACGGCGGTGGTACACTCCTAACAATTAATCACCGTTAAAAACACCTGCGTTACCGATTCATCATCCGCCGTGTACTCTTGAATTAATTCGGATATTCGAATAAGTATGAATGGTAGTCTTGTTTACTTGTTGAGAATATTAAATATTAGTTTTGCTTTTACTGCTTAATTATTACTTGTATTTTCTGGATCATCAGGTAAGACCACCGTATCGTAGAAGGGTGCTTTGTCTAGTGTAATGGTTGTAATTTCGATTCCCATTTTCTCGCACTAATAAGACGAGGTGCTGCCTGTAAGCGTGACGGTTTTCTGTACGATCTCAAAACGCAATAATTCAGAATTCAGGTGAAATTTGAAGAACGGAGGGAGTGTCTTGACACTATGTCCTCTGCAACGGCGATGGAGTTAAAGCATGAAGCATTGAAAGAAATATTTAATAACACATTTAAAATTAGTCTAGAGGTTTTTAATTTGAAATAAACTTTTGAAACATCGAAACATTTGTTAGTGAAAGTTCAATGAAATGTTGTGTTGTTAATATTTGGGACGCCCAAGATGAGACTTTTTGAGTTAAGCACGAATTATGATATGAGAGTTGGGTAAAGTCGTTATAGTCTAATTGTTATTATGTTTATAATTTTACATAATTCACATAAGTCTTAATATTATATTATGTAAGCAGATTTCATCTTTCAACACGGTAGGCAAAGAGAACCTAGTGTTAAGACACTCCGTTCCCCATTTTATTATCTAAAAGTATTAACGTAGTTGTGAGAAAATTGGTAATAAAAGACTTTCAATGCACAACTTTTCGATAGATACAGAAGCTAAATAGCTTTCTTGTAAATTTAAGAGGTGTTCATTCAAATACTCTCTCTTTATGCGATGTCACGTTAATTTATAGAAATGGAAATACTTTAGGTGGTCCCTTGTAACAAATAAAATAATATATTTTCCTAATTGGATATTGAATCCGCAAGCATTGCGCTTATAATTCGACTCTCACACTAAGCCATGATAACGTGATTACAGAACTTAAAACCACAAAAAAATATACTTTTACTTATTCGTGCTTAATATAAATACATTGCTAAAAGATCCTCAGCCTGTCTAGAACTGATAAAAAACATTTTAAAACGTATTATGTCGGCGGTTCTAGTAAAAACATTTCGAATTTCTTTAGGTTGAGCTCAAATAGTGTAGGCAAACGTTAATGTTCATTTGGGTTACAGGACCCATGAACCGCTCTAACCTCCTAACCCTACATCACAATAGGATGCTTCTTTTGCAGACGTCATAATATTAACTGATACTATAACACTGAAGCATTTGTATATTTGATAACCTGTCAGAAACTGCTGAATTAAAGGCTTCTATCACGTTAATCCTTTTTTTAAGTTTGACGCTATATCATGTACGTAGCAGAGTAGGCAGAGGGAACTTGGGAACGTAGATTTACAGTCATGTGCTTCTGTTCATGCGCCTTTTTATTTGACCATGGGATCGAAACCACAGGCAAATGCTAGTACTAGATACAAAGGAAGCCTAGGTAAAATTTCAACATGTTTCAAGTTCAGAATTGTACGTTTGTAGATTTGAGTAGTCCAACGGCTCGGTGGAGTGATTTAGATACCTTAGATAACAATTTGAACTCAATTTGCTTGACTGAACCTCTTAAGCTTGGCTTTGCAAATTATTTTCTGCTTCAATATTTCTTAGGCTTTGTCTTGATAGCATTAGAGGTATTATACCTGAATTTAATTTTTTTCGCCCATATTGTCATTTTTACTGTTTTTTTATTTGGTTTCGTTTCTTTCTATTATTTACATGGCCAGTGGTGGCATACGTTCACAACCGGCAGGTTGTAGGTTCGATTCCCACTAAAATTTAATATTATAATTTTCCTCCCTCTGGTGGCGTTGCCACGGTGGCGTTGAGTTCTACAACTCAATACGCAATGCCACCAGAATTCGGAGGAAAGTGGGAAGCGAAAGTATCTTAATTGGAACGGAGTGTCCTAACAAAAGCTAAGCTTCACACAGCTAAGCTTCAGCATATGTGCGGCATACAGCGTGAAGCTAAAAAAATATATTAGTGACTTTTGAATTTCTTAACACGATTGGAACTTGAAAAGCAACAGAAAGTTATAAAACATTTTATGTATGTATAAATATCTACCAAATAATTCCCACATGAACAAATTTGTAAAGATGCGTAAAAATGAATAAAATAAACACATAAGCAAATAAGAAGGCCGATTTCCGTTTTAAGCCAGTATTTTGTTGGCGACTTGTTAATTTTCCTCTATATTTGTATAAGGAAAAGAAAACAGAATTTATCTGACACATGACACTTATATCGATGGAAGCAAATATTTATGATGTCGAGCCAAATGTTAAGGAAACTTTGGGAAGAGATTATTTTTAACCGACTCCTCTTAAAAGCGAGTGTGTGTGCTTATTCACTTGTATTTATATATTATTATTGTTTTTTTATTAAAATCATGTAGTTAATTTGTGATATTTGTTATTTAGCCTCTTATCGAAAAGTGTAAACATTATATAAATCAGTCCTTATATCTTATATTACGTCATAAAACATTCAGTTAGCGAGGATGGTACTATCTGAACACTTTTATAGCTTCTTACAAGACATTGAGCATTTGTCATTCATATGCAAGTATATAATGTTTTTTTAGTCTCACGATGTATCCCTCTGCTGTTTAGTCATATGAATCCCAGTGATAAGACACTCCCTTCTCCACTTTGTGCTAATTAATATAATTATAATTAATTAGTCGTCACCCATAACTTTGTTTTCTTGGAATTTAAGACGTAAAATGGAAAAAGCCTAGTTGAAGAATGTTATTAACAGATTAATTAATAATGATTTGGACATTTTACAACTAAGCTACGTTAGCTGAATAAATATCACAATAAAAAAAAATGTTCAATGTACCACCAATAGTTACGAAAAAATGTTCTTAAAATATAAGAGCAAAAAAATATATATAATACATATATAGGGAATGTAATTTTGAGGAAACACGAGCAAGCCATCTGCGTCTCTATATTGAGCTCTACGTGCTATACGTCGAGTATTGTAGAATGAAAGGGGACGGCTGAAATTATTTAGGAGAGCTGAAAGATTACGCTACTATGGCACAGATGTTCTAATAATGTGCGATGGTTATGGGTTTCAATCCTAATAAGGGAACCTAGTTTTAGGATACTTTGTTCGTTTTCTATCCGAAATGACGTAATGACGTGAAAGTGACTGTAATGTTTTGTTAACCAGCGAATTGTAGGATGAATGGGGTTGGCTGAATTAATGTGCATTATAATCCTAATAAAGTATTCTTTGGGGAGTTAGGCGGAGAGAACCTAGTGTCAGAATATTCTATTCGATTTCTGTCCAACTCTAACTTTCTGAATGTTATATATCAGAGTATTAATAAATTAATTTTTAACAAAAAGAAAAATCCAGTTCTAGCAACGAACTAAAAAGTGAAAAATAATTTTACAAAGATTTTATAATTTTGAAGGCGGTGCCAAGTAAAACAAACACGCTTAGTAATTAGATATTGTAGTAAGGTTGTTGTAGCATTAGCTTGACACCAAATTATTTTTTACTTTTTAGTTCGTTGTTAGAAGTCGGTTTTTCTTTTTGTTAAAAATTAATTTATTTTAAGATTTTAAGTGATGGATAGATCTTAAAATGATGCTTCTTAAACTATTAGTTATTAAGCACTAACACTATATATTAAGTTTTATTGTATTATTACTAACATATATGGATCATGTGTTGTCCGAACAATAAACATTTTTTTTTATTTAAACGAGTGGTGATGGTGGTGGTAGTGGTTGTCAACGAGCGGTTGTGGTTGTCCTATGTAAAACTTCATTTAATTAGGTATTATTTTTGTGCAAAATAACATTTTGGTATATTGACAAGAACTTACATAAAAAGTATTCGGGCGAATTGGGAATCTTCCTTTTTTGTAGTTGGTTGAAAATGAGAACATCCTCTTTTTTGAAGTTGATTGAAAAGAAATGCAACGATCAGGAATCTCACTTCCGACATCGATTAAAAAGTTTTGCTGGTAACTATTACAGTATAATCAATTTTTTACCAAAAACAAAACAAACTTTCTCAATTTTGACCGGATCCCATAATCGGAACCTAACCAAACTTTCACCAAATTATGCTTGAAGTGTATCCTTTCAAATAAAAAAAGAATCATCAAAATCGGTTGGCGCGACATTGAGTTATTTGTCTATTTGTCGCGCACATACCTAATACAAATTTAAGACTTATGTGATTTTCTAATAGATACCATTGTCAGACATGGACCAAAAAAAAATGGGACCAAATGGGAAGCTTCACCATTCCAATAAAAAAAATATCAAAATCTGTTCACCCAGTCAAAAGTTATGAGGTAACAAACATAAAAAAAAAATACAGTCGAATTGATAACCTCCTTTTCAAGGAGATGGCCGAAATTCTTTAGGATAGCTGACAAATTACGCTATTGAGGCGCAGTTGTCTATTTGGACGATTTTTGTGTGTTATAGACATTGCATGAGGGGTGACAGAACTCCACGCCGTTTTTGTTTAGCAGGGTATTGTAAAAGTAAAGGAAACGGCGGAAATAAGGCGAATTAAAATCCTAAAAAAGGTTTTTTAAGGGGTTTAATAAAGCAAAGTGAACCTAGTCTCGGGATTCTGGCCATCGTTTTCTGCCCGATATTTTATGAGAACTGGTGGAACTCAACACCGCGTTTTGATTTTATCTCTTGAGTGGGGATCGAACCCATGACGATCGTGCTTATAGTCAGGCACTGTAAAAAGCGATTTAAAATACAAATACAATATGTACGGATATTTTTCGAATTTATTTTAAATTCTCTTTTTACTTACATTACATTTAAATTCTGCTTTATACTGAAAGTCTGTGTTGCCTATAGGGAATCGAGCATTTAAAATGTATGGATTTTCTCAAATAAAATTACTACAGTTGGAGCACGTATAATGCTAAAGTATTTTTTCATCACGTTGTTCGATATAGCATGGATAGTCAGGTCCGTTTCCGCCTAATTTTTGAGACGTTGCGTATGAAATAGCGGAACTTAACGCCATTCATTTACTTGTTACTACAACGGGGTATAAAAAGGAAAGGAAAAATTTATCATTTTAATTAAGGAAATAATTAGTTTATTATATTTGAATTAAGGAAATAATTAATCCGCCGGAGTGACAAGCGAACCCACAATCTTCGTGTTTACAGTAAAAACACTTTATACGGGATACACCATAAAGTTAAAATATTTTTCTGAGCTGATTGCTTTACGATTTTTAAGGCACTCAGTGCCTGAGTGAATTTGATATTACTTAATAAGTAATCTAGGACATTCACAAAAAAAATATTAATCTTCTGTTAATAATTTGATCCAAATCAAGGTAATTTTGATGAAACTCAATCCTTGGTGAGTCATATGACCCTGGTACATAATTTCTAATAAAAAATCAGTAACACTCCCCCGGGCAATACCAATCACATATTGTATAATAATTTGCTAACAAAATTGTCTTTGTCGAGACAAAATGTATATAAATTCATATATTTTGAATATTTAATTATAGTAATACCGCGCGGGGCTTCTTAATACTATATCTAATTGATAACGAAAAAAAATATTTACTTAGTACAACGCGAAGTCGCGATCTGGTTGCCGGTAAAAGAAAATACATATTATAAAATGCATACACGAATGTGGGAGAAGTCTTTAATTAACCTTTTAAAATATATTTTAATTATCAAGAAAAAAATATTCGAAAGCCTACTGAGAGGTCTTTAGAAGCTTTTTCATACGGCTATGTAGATATATTACTGAAAAATAATAACAGATACATCAATAATAATAAAACGGAATCGTAACTTTTTATTAAGATAAATTATTTTTATTCTTCACGCGCTATCCCGCACGTAGCGGGGTAGGCAGACGGAACCTAGTATTAATACACTCCGTCCCCATTAAAACACATCCGTTTCCCACTTTCCGCCGAATCATAGGGTCTTTGTAAGAGACAGTGAATAGCTTACCTGCTTCACACTGTATTCCGGACATAACGGCAGATAGGCAGAGGGAACTCCTAACGTCTACCCTGTTATATAATTCAAATTTAAATTCAAAATATTCTCTATTCAAATAGGTAATTATTATAAGTACTTTTGAATCGTCGAATGAACATGTGAACAAAAAGCTACCACCGGTTCGGAAGGCAGTTCTGCTGAGAAGAGCCGGCAAGAAACTCAACAGTTGCTCTTTTCAAAATCAATGGTACAACCTATAAACATTAGCTGGCAGCAATCTTGCATTACATTCAATAGACATTAATTCCATACATGCTTATCCTCTAAATATTCTTGAACAGTGTAATACGCTTTACTTGTTACAATTTTTTTTACAGATATTTTAAATTTTGGTAATGGCAAACTAAGAATACACTACGGATAACTAAGAATACACAGAATATATGGAGAATACAGTGCGAAGCTAAAACAAGCAATAACACTGCGAAATATTTAATACGAAAGTAAAATAAGCATACTTTCATAATATTCCATTATCTTATTATAATATATCTATTATCTAGTATAGAATCTATTTAACCCTTTATAGTATGCTTCCATATTATAACAATATCAAATAACAGCAGCCAAGGTTCGTATTTATTGAGCGTTTTAATAGAAATTAGTGGTTAGCCCGCCGATTTGTGGCTGTTAATATTACGTTACGTTTTAATATTAGTTAGGACGAGACTGTCGTAGCTCAGTGGTAGTCTTTATTTGTGAAGGTAATAGGATGGGTTACCGTTTTCAATGAAACTAATTAATTTTCTCAATTGGAAATCGAACCTACTGTCGTCGCGTTTACAGTCAAACGCTGTGCCCCTGCACACCATTTATCTTTATGATTTAAACTAAATATAATATATAAAAAACTAAAAAAAAGATTATTTTTTTATTCTCACGCAATATCACTGAAAGGGTGTGTGAGAGAACGGATCGCCAAACGTTACGGTCAAAGCATCTCCCAGCGAAGCATGAATAAAGTTATAATTTTTTTTTCTAAATATTATGTATTATAAAATAACCTTTAGTTTTTTTTCGTAAGTATTACCAAATGTAATTAAATATTATATATCTAAAATAACTTTAAAATGTAAAAATACTGAAATTGTAGGTGTATATTAAATATTATATACCTACATATAAAATAACCTTAAGTTTTTTTGTATTCGGCAAGAGTACGGCATAGAGGTTGACTGTAAAAGTTGTGGTAGAGGGTTCGATTCTCACTCGAGGATTTTTTTATTTCCACACTCTGGTAACAAGACAAATTGCGGCGCTGAAGAAAATTATAATATCCATCTGTTTTCGTCGAGGGCCTAAAAAAATATCTTTATTTACCCTACAAATAGCAGATTTGTATTAAATTTAGGTAGAATTTGTATTAAAATTACTTTCAATTACCATTTACTGTACGAAAGTGATCAACTCGGAGACTTTGTGTAGTTTGCAAATCCAGCTACTGCGGTTTACCATTGTTCTTACTTGCCATTTAACTTAATTGAGAAGTTAAACTACAAGTAAACTAAATATAACCAAAGTCCTCTTCTAATGTTTTCCGCGTGTTAAAGAATTAACGGTATTAAAATAAAAACAATTAATTATTTCTTCATTTCATCAGATCTTTCATTATTTAAAATTAGCACTGTAGGCAGAGGGTATGTAGTGTCAAAACACTCCGACCCCCAAATCCCGCAGAGGCAGAGACAAGTATGTGACTGTAAACTCGGGAAAATAAAATATTTATTCAAATTTATATTGTCTGGTGTCGAGGCAAAAGCGTGGCGTTGAGTTCCGCCACTCAATACGCAATGTCTCCAGAATTTAGCGGAAAAAGGAGACCGGAGTATCCTAACACTAGGTTCCCTCTGCCTACTCTGCTGTGTGCAGAATACAGCGTGAAGCTGAAAAAAATATATAAAAAAACATCAACCAACCACCACACTCATAAATTAACAAAACTTGATTTATCAAATTAGTATGCGTAGAAAGAAAATATTATGTAAAACTTCTATTTTATTAACCCACAGGGGCCCTAAAACGGTGCGGAAGTCGTCTTCCTGAACAAACACCGGCGAATAATGGGTTGTTAACTAAAAGTCGGGAGCTGCCGGCCTGAGCAAATATTTTTTGATCTGAAATCGGCACTCTTTAATCTCTTCTCCAGTTCATTTTATACTCAGTGACCTTTTTAAAACGATTTTGTATTCTTGTGTCCAAAAGACTAAATAAGGGGAACCCATTATGTGTGCTCATAAGATGTTTTCGTTGAAGTTGTATGTATTTTTATAGATATTAGTTTATTTTGTGTTCACAGGATGTTTACTTACAGATTTAGAAATAAAATGTATCTTTGACTGTACGTTTGTTCACGCTAATCTCAGAAACGATCGAAAGTATAAACGATCTAATTGCGGTTTTCATTGATGTATTTTGGCAAGCTTACCTTAATATTTAGTGTTTGTTTTATTTCAATTGGTTCAATTATATAAGTAAAAAAGTTATTCTATTTAAAATTATATTTTTAAACGAGATTTTTATAAATAACAATTTATATGGATAATATTTTTAGAAAACAGATTAATAAATAAATAATTATGTAGTTCAAACAGGTAAGGCCACGTGCTGGTGTTATATAAATTTGGGTTTCGCAAATTATAGTAGTAATATAAAACTTTGAAAGACCCTCCCCTCCTTTATAACTCTAGTAGTATGCATTTGAGTAACTTCTGTACTTCTAGCAATGATTGGTGGAAGTTTGTTAGTCATTCAGAAACTTTGGCAGCGAATGAGAAACATGTTTTCATTGAACTAATACAGTAATGAAGTTTGTGTGGTGCAGTGGTTAGGTTTTGTTATGGTAGCCAGTTCAATTTTTTAAGATATTCTCGTAGCATAAATTGTGTGAAATAATAAGATTAATTAAAAACGTAGACTTATACCACTATGCTTTTAGCAGCTATTCGGCCATCTTAGTTTATCGACGCTGGAATATAATTCAAAGCTCTCAATTTAAAGATTTAAACTAAAATATCAATAACAATGAACAATTTTAACATTGGGAAAATAATTATATGCATATTGTTACTATTGTCGCTAAATACATATAATCTCACGAGTATTTGTAACTATAATAGCTAGAATTAAGATTACTTTTATTTTGCTGACTTTTAATATACACCACTTCTGGTTTCTAAAAATATATATCCGTATGAAACTCTTCTATTACTCCGGGAGTCGACCTCGGGGTGTATGGGAGAGCACTAAGATAGATTTCCTGAAAGTCTCACGGGAAGAGGAACAGAAAGACTTTATGTTTAATAGTCATGCAACAAAAGTTGCGGGCTATGACTCGTATCTATGCGTCTTATATATTTTTTTAAACGTCACGTTTAGTCAGTAGACTATAAACGCGTTGGTTGTGACTTCCGTATACGTATCTTCCGCAGTTATCGAGGTAGTTGAAAAGAATATAATGTTTCTCCGTTTTCCGCTTCATATAATAACACTAAAAGGAAACTCCATAATAAAGAGATTCTCTTCTATTTTTCTTTCTCACAATACTCGTTGAACCCTAAATCCAGATAATTACCAGAAACTTACAAGATAAATCTAATTGCCTGAACTTGCCAGTGTCAATACAATGATTAACAAACAACCTCAATCGTGATGTAACATGTGCTTGTGGAATTAAAAAGGTTACTTAATATTCTAGACCTGTTGTTCAATTAGGTCTGAGGCATACTGAGATTTAGGTAATATCTGAGGTCTTCGTGCCGCAGTGGCACATCGTGGGAATGTAAGCGCAACGATTGAACTCGTTTTCAATGTCTTGAAATATATGGAATGTCTTGAAAAATCTGTGAAAAGTTGCGAACGGAGTGTCTTAACATTGGGTTCGCTCTATACAAGATAGCCTATACTTACGCAGCTAGGTGCCTATTGACTAACATATGCTAGTTAGTGTTCTTTGTATTTCTTGATATTTTAGGTTGATATATATGGTAAGATAGTACGAAAAAAATCCCAAATTATGGGGTATATTTTTATATCTTGTTTTTTGAGTGAAGTTGTGAGCGATGTATTATTCAACATTGAACTTGGCTCTCATTGCATTCTATGTTTTGTGTATAATCTTATCTTACCAAACTTGTATGAAATTTCTGTATTCTACATGTTTAGTGCTTACTGAACGAATTACTTGAAAACCACAACAAATGTACTGACAAACCAGTGTACATAGCTTGTTATTCAATCAGCCAGAACAGTTGTAAATATTGGTTGAACAGAAAATACGGTTTTGTATTTAACCGATAACTAATGGAGTAACCAACAATATTGTAGTCCAAATATAGAGAGAGGCCAAACACTACGGTTGTGGGATCAATTTTCACACGGGGGAATCAATTGTTTTCATTTCCTGGAATTAGCCAGGTAAGGTAGGTTACCTTACCTTCCATTCTGTGATAAGACCAGGTGTGGCGTTGAATTCTGTCACAAGACCAATAGGGCGGCCAGTGAGGAACGAAGTGTTTTGACACTAGATTTTAGTCTGCCTACTCCTACTTATGCGATATAGCTTGATGCTAAAAAAACATACACATAAAAACACTCTACTTTATCTCGCTTTCACGCTAAATATGTAAATGTAATAAAATTAAAATCATCCATAATAATTGACACCATGATTCAATCGTTGTGAATTGGTTGTTTAATACTGCGTCGTGCACATAACTGGGCCACGTTGCCTATTCAGTATGAAACGGAAGTAGTCAATTTCGGGTTTCGGATGTACGAGTATGAACGATACATACATACATGTAATTTTTAGCTCTATTTAGTAAGCTTGGTATTGAATTTAAAACTTGTGGCTTGCATGCGACTAGAGGTTTTGTCCTTAAAAAAAAATTTCTGAGATTAACTAAGCAAGCAAAGAAATAAAATAAATAATAATCATTAAATTCACAACCGTCGCGTGTATAGTCAGACGGCGTTTCACTGCGCCAGAATGGCCTCTCTTGTATTTAACAAGAATATTCTATATACATATAACGTTCAATTCAGTATAAAATATTTATGAAATTTGGGGCTTGCTACAGTCTTAATAGCAAATATATTACTTCAACAATCCCAATAGTTTACTCTTGCTGGAGCTGGAGTATTCGAGCTCACCCAATATCGGTCAGTTAGACGTATTACATACATGACTGACTTTATCAAACATCGTTGTACGGGAATTTACTTGTGCCTTATTAGCATTGTGCTTAGAGGTTGACTTGTTACTTTTGGTTTCACGCTGTATTCCTGATAATGCAGAAGAGGTAGGAGGGAATCTAGCGTAAAGACACTCCGCTCTCCGTGCACCGCCCAAATTCAAGTGTGCGTTTTGAATGGTAGTACTTAACACCGATTTTTTTTGGATAGACTATACTAGACGATAGACGTGTAAATTTTCTAAATAATTTAATCTAAGTCTAGAAGTATACTCTGCAAGAGATATGTGATACAAAATAAATTTAATTGTTATGTTTCCCTTTATATTTAACTGAGTTATATATATATAACTCAGTTAAATATAAAGGGATACATATCAATATAAGGGTACATATATATATGTACTGTATACATTTTACACGGTCTCTTTACGCATATATTCGAAACTAAAACTAGCTTAAAATGAACAACGAAAAATTCTAAATGTCATTGTATAAATTGTTTTGCAATTCCTTTTATTTCCCCCTATTTTTAATAGCCTTACAAAAATGATTTATTCGTGTGACACGTATATTATGTATATCATTGGAGTTTTATAATATTGGAGTATTATTGTCGGTTTTGAAGTTCGTGCCGCTGCCGTTTTTATAAACGCGACGTTTGTAAGTTCAATTCCCACTCGGAGAATGATTTAACAAGACATAGAGCGGCTTTAAGTTCCGCAACTCCACCTATTACCTACAATATCTTGAAATTTTGGTAGAATTTTAAAAAAGGAATTTTTACAATTACTTATTATAACACTAATACAATATAATAACTATAATATAGATTTTAACAAAAGTGATTCGCCGAGTGTAACGGAATGCGCCTTGTAAAACTAGTACTCATGCTTTGTTAGTAGGTAGTTTGCCAACCCCTTCCTTGTTTGATTGACTTTCAACCATCTGACATAATAACAGAATGTATGTTTATTATTTTACAAATAAACAATATCTTTTCTTGAGGAAAAGAGTGAAAAAATTAATACTATAGAAATTTAACATGTCTTTGGTATATACGGAATCAGTTTAGTTGATTGAATCAAATTAATATTAATATTATTGTATTCAACGAGAAAATCGAGAAATTACAATGAAAAGAGCAACTGTTGAGTTTCTTGCCGGCTTTTATAGGTAGAACTGTATTCTAAGCCGGTGGCAGCTTTATGTCCATCCAATCAATAGTGCTTATTAAAGTCTGTATAAATAAATAATGTTGATTTTAAATGCTTAAGAAATATGTAAGACAGGTACAGACGAAACGGTAAAAGTAATAATGAAGAAGAACTCCTGTGAATTTCGAACTGACAAAAAACGAGCTATTTTTCTGCAATCTATTTGCCCTTTTCGATAGAAGTAAAGGTTAAAGATGAGGAAAAAATAAAACCGACTCTATAATAATTATTTACTGTCGTGGCATAGAAGCAAAGCGTCTGAATAAATGCGACAGGTGACGATCTGATTTCCAGTCAGGGGAATGATTATCTTTAAATTGGGCACTAGTACTACTATTTAGAGATGGAGACTTCTAACACTTCGTTTCGTCCGTCTACGATACATTTAGAATAGTGAGACTGCTGATAACTTAAAATTTAATTATAATGAAGATCGTGCTAAAGATATTCAATACAAATAAATTACTTCTCCAAGCTAGTTAGAGATCGCTAATAAATTCATACAACAATATATTGTGTATGTACAAGTACGAGTATGTATGGCAACCACATACATAGTGGTTTATAACTGTTGTATTTCAAGCGAGAGACCAATTCCTCGATGACTTATTGTGTAGATTTTAGAACGGCAAATACGATATCGAACTTAGTGAGAAATTGCTCAATTTAAGTTAGTTACATTTAGTTTAGGCCATTATGGCACAGCGGCACACGTTCCGAATATAAACGCGATAGTTGTTGGTTCGAGTCCTACTTGTGGGTATTAATTATTTTAACTACCCCGACCCCGTCCCGGCAAAAGGAGCACAGGCCGCCCTCCAACCAGGTGGACCGACGACCTTAAGAAGACAGCGGGAATCCGCTGGATTCAAAGGACGCAGGACCGGACGGAGTGGCGAGAATTAGGGGAGGCCTATGTCCAGCAGTGGACGTTGAAAGGCTGATGGATGGATGGATGGAATTATTTTTATTCATCATTCATTCATTTCACCAGCGTCTGACTGTAAACATGATGGTTATAGGTTCAATCTCTATTTGGGGAAATAAACTTTCAAGACTTGTAAAAATCAAACCACATTGTCTGGAATCCAGGCGGAAAGTCAGAGTGTCAGAGTGTCACACACTGGGTGCCCTCTGCTTACTCGGCTTTGCGGGTCAATGCATGAATGTACTAAACAAATAAATATAATATTTCAAAAAACTCAGTACACCACCAACTGTTTATGAAAATGTTGTTTTCACAAAATCTCTAAGACAGACAACAAACATTGGTATAGAATACATAATTACTTCACTCACAATTTTTCTTATTGATGAAACGCTTTACTATTATGGAAGTTTGTTTCAGTATGCAGAGCATATTAGCTGATTTGGGAGGGCCAGCAAAAAAATAGCGTTATGTCGGGAATAATAATTAGTTATATTGTTTTGTTTTAATTAAAAGTTTGTAATTTTTAGGTGTTTCAATTTTATTTTTTTTATTTTGGAGATGAAGATATTTTTTTTTTATTTTGGGGTCGTTATAGATTTATGTTTGCTTAGAATGATAAAAAGTTAATTAACCTTTCACCACCGACGTAGATTTTTCTAATACTATTTGACATGGGGCTTGATAGGCCACTTTTATAACATTAAGTTTATAATATAAAAAAATCACCTATTTTTACTTGACATTTTTTAAAACATTACCTGTTGTATAGTAGAACTCAACGCCATGCTTTTTGTTGTTATCAGAGCCAGGAAATGCCATTATTTATTAATCCAAGGGGAATCCAAAACAACGCCACCAAATTAATAAAAAAAAATACTCACAACCATCACAAACTAACGGTCCATAAAAAGAAAAATACCACCTAAATTATACAAATTCCATTGCCCACAGCACTTAAGAGAAAAGTAACATTTTTAAACGCACATCACGTACTAAATCTTCACATTTATAAAGAAAAACTGGCGAAAGTCGATTCTGGCTCACGGCTTGACGCACTCGCGCTGCTTTGTGAAACATTGAAAGTTAAATATAGTACGTTATTGTTTAGTCTCAGTTTAGAAAAAAAATGACATTCAAAATAAGCTTCTAAAATTTGTTATTTTTGCGTAATTGATAGTTCACGATGTTAATATTAATTAAATTTGGGGATATATGATTGTATACTCGATGATTTTAGGTTCGATTTCCACTCAGGAGAATATTAAAAAAAAATGTTTACTTCACTCTGGTAACAGATATCTTGGCATTGAATTCCGCTACTCAACACGTAATAATAATATGGTTTTCACTTAATTTTTTCGTACCGTTCGCTTTTACTGCCCAAAAAACACTGGCTGCAAATAAAAGTGTATAGTAAAAGTGTAGTCATAAAATAATTAAACAACCTATGATAACAATAACAGTAAAATTAACATTTTAATATAAAATATTCCATTACACTTTTACATTTTGAACGGATTTAATCAAATCCTATGAATTATTTTTAACCAATAGATAGCGCAAATCCAATCTGGGATTGAGTTAAATAAAAAAAATCAATCGTCCTGAAACTGAAGGATAAGTTTAATCTGAAGAATCCTCGAATTTGTCTCCTTCATTACCGTTTTATAAGAAATTTGGGCTCAAATGTAGGCGACGCGGGAAATGGCAGTCGAAATTTTATAATTTCGCTACTTTATATCTGAAAGCTACAATGATTTACTTTTGAAATATGTTTGTTATGATTGTAACTATAAAAAATGTTTTTTTTTCTTATAAGTGGTCAAATAAAGGTAGGTAGATGTAACCCGGGACCGTAGTGTTAAGACACTGTGTTTCCTATAACAACACTTTCAATCCCACTTTCCACCTCATTTTCGACGCTGCTCTTTATAATATAAACTTTTTGAAATAACGATTAATAAAATAGATATACCATAATCGATATGCATTGACTGTATTGCACATAAACGATACAATTATATGCAATAGCTTGAAGTAACGTAAGCATCACATACTCTGTGCGAACTTCCCAGAAATCACTACCTTTATGGGACGGTCTAAGTGACAAGATATGGCTTTGATCTATTAAATTGTTGATTCATCTCATTACGTGACAATATAACTCGACATACTTGGCAAAGCACTTTCAGAAGTTTCAGCTCAATTTTCTGATATAATTTCTATATACAAGAGTTTTACCACTGAAGGAGCACTCACCTCTCGGTATTTACCATCACTATTAATGTTTTAGTAAATGGTCTTTAATTTCTTAAATACCTTCATCGCACGTTTTATACAACAAACTATTGATTTTTGCATAGCACAAATTCGTTATGACATTATGTTATTTATTATGGCTTATAACATGTATAAAAAGTTATAAAAATAGTATATATGTCGGAAATAGTAGTACTGAGGTTTGGAAGGAGCGAGTCGAGGCCTGACCAAGGGACATCGACTCACTTTGTGTTTGGCGGTAGGCCGGTGCAGACGACACTAAAACTGTCCCGCGTTCCGTGCTGCATTCAAAAACTATGTGCGAGAGAGATCCACCAACTGCGACATATATATATATATATATATATATATATTATTTAGCCTCAAAAAATGGCAATAATACATTTTCCCAAAAAAAATTACACTAAAGATACCTCTCCAAACATACCTCTCTTTGTCTGGTTACCAGAACTGAATAATTTATTACTCTTAATGAGCATCAAACCCACAACCAACTCACTTTTACAGTCAAACACTTTACCGTTGCACCACGAGGGACACACATAAATAATTTAATATTCATTAACACTACGGCATATTATCGGTATCTATCGACGTTTTTATGTCTACAATAAAGTGAGTATCGTCTTTGAAAAAGCAATATATTTTATGCATTAAGAAAAGGTAAACCTTTAAAGTTTTTATAAATGATGAAGATTTTAAAGTTACTTTTCACGATTGATTCCCAAGTGGTCCAAACTATTATACTCTGTTTTATTATTGAGTAGAACCTGTATGAAATATAAATGACGCTCTCCTGGCAGTTCTGACGTATCTGGCTAAAGTTTTTGTGGAAGAAAATTCCATTTATATTTTCTATGTTATAATTAACATAAAAAAATATAAAATATAAGATGTTCCTTGGGTCTGGTAACATAGTTATATATTGAGTGCTGAGTCAATTTAATAACGGCTGTCTTTCACGTGCTTTGTGTTTTTTGGATTAAGGAACTTAAAAAAGGCTGGGCTAAACTAAAGAAGGTTATTTTCTGCTCTTTTTTTACTCGCAACTCAGCGCCACGTTTTTGAATTGCCAAGGCAGAAAAGTGAACATAATTAATTTCTATTTAAATTATTAATTTGATTTGGCTTTTAAAAACTTATTTATGTTAATGGATTGAGATTTTAAACGTCAATTTGTAAATAGTAATATAATCATATATATTATATATTCCAACCAAAACCTCAGCAAACATTGGTGAAACTTAATATAATTATAAAGTTTAACCGCCATCGCTTATAACTTGGGCTTAGTTCAAAGGAACTCCTACGAAACGACTCGTCTTTAGCAAGCGGTTAATACATTATCAGGCAGAGGCAGATCTTAACTAGTCCGCTTATTTAGCTTTATAAGTCCATTTGAGTTGTAGAAATTTGAATATGGTTTAAACATTGGGTTTTAGATAAATTTTTAATGATCATATTTCTGATTTAGTTATTAAATCATTAATTTTTAATGATTACTAGAGTTTGGTTTTTATATTTTATAAGAATGAATACCGTAGATTTAAATTGTCATTATATTCTTGTTTACTGGATTATTACAGAAAGTGGTCTCATATTTTTTTACAGCTTCATATTTTCCCAAATAGAAGGAGAAGGAAACGTAAACATAAGGTAGAGGAAACCTAGTGTTGAGACACTCCGTTCTCCATTTTCCGCCTAATTTCATAGATATTTATAAGCATACATCATTATTTTTAAGATACTTAAAGACCCTTTGGAAAAAAAATGAGAACGGAGTGTCTTAACACTAAGTTCTCTTTATAATATTATAATATGTATATCATGCCCTCGTTGAGTTTGCCTATCGCGCTTCAAGACGTAATTTACAAACATTTTCTAGTGAAATCTTCGAAAAATTCTTTCAAAGCTATCCCCAAAGCTAATACCGAGCATATAATATGTATGTAGACCTCAAAGCCGAATGACCTTAGCATTCCTGACCTATTCCGTTACCAACTAAGATATTCAGAACACCTCGGGGACGTCGCAGACGAGCGTCAACTAAGTTACGACTATCGTAAATAGTTGGATTGCTTAGTAAAATATAAGTTTTATATTTATTTTAGTATCTTAGTGAACATTTTTAAATGTCTTTGAAATTTTAAATGGTAGATTAAGAAAAAATATTTGCTGCTTATGGCGCAGTGGGATAACATAAGACTATAAACGCTACGGTTGTGGATTTGATTTCCCTGCTGGTAACACCACATTGTGCGGCGTTGAGTTCCGTCACACAATATGCAATGTCTCAATCGTTGAGCAGAAGGTGATTGATGGAGTCTTGATGGTTTCCTCTTTCTCTAAAAAATAATCTTTTAACATACATCCAAACGGACATTGAAATTTATACTGGTATTTATTAAATTCACCTAGACATATTTCAAATACTCCGTGCTTACAGCTTTACATTGCAATTTGTATACAATAATTATTTAGATTTTTTTTGTATTCAACATTTTTCCATCCGAGACAGATGGTGGACGGTGGACGCTTCCCATGAGGCTTATTAGGTTCCAGTTCATATTCTAAATATTTTTTGTATCCTCAGTGTGGACTAAGGCTTTAAAAATAAAATTAAAAACGACAAAATTCAATGTCCGACAAATCGCACGTCTACGCTCTTTATAAATATACTCGTATGTTACCTGTCTCAAACAGCTCGCCAGTTCCAGCCGATGTGTACTGAAGTAGTAAATTTAGTATCAAACTACTACTTCGTAACTTTTGTACTGATTTGAAAACTTTGTCATAGACGAGGCTAAATCAAGTCTAATTCAAGTACTAGTTTTTTTTTGGATCCCAGTTATTTATATGTATTATATAAAGATATATTTACTGTTGAGGCCGTGTAGGCGCAGGGGCATAAGGGGTTTGATTTCCACTGGGAGGAGTGAAATATTTAATAATTTCCTCAAATATTTCGAGGCAACGCGCGGCGTTGAGTTCTATCACTCAACACGAAACCTTACAATTTGGCGGAATGTGGGAAACGGGAGTGTCTTAATGGGAACGGAGTGTCTTAGCCTAGGTTCCCAGGTTCAGTTTCAGTTTTTCGCCTTGGTAAGAAGACAAAACGCGGCGCTGAACTTCACCACTCAACACGTTATATTAATATGCGAAAAGTAAGGGACGCAGTATCCTTAAATTAGGTTCCCTCTGCCTACTCTTTTATATGCAGCAGAGAAAAATAACTAGACAAATATGCAGTTAAAAAGCGATATTTATCCCTTCATCTCCTCTAGCCAGATCAAAGAAATATTTTATTTTTCGATACAAGTAACTTCAAGAATGAACCATCCAATCTTTTCTTATTATCAAACTTAACTTAATTATTTATCAAATACATAATATCAAGTGATGTACGTTTTATATCAAAAAAGACAATTTTGTTAGCAAATTATTATACAATATGTGATTGGTATTGCCCGGGGGAGTGTTGCTGAATTTTTATTAGAAATTATGTACCAGGGTCATATAACTCACCAAGGATGGAGTTTCATCAAAATTAACTTCATTTTGATTAAATTAATAAAGGGTAAATATTTTTTAGTCAATGTTAATATTTAGTTGAGTGATGTCTACGTGGGTTAAACTATGATGGGTGTGCAAGTGCTTTTCAAATATGTACAGTAGTCACTATTAGGAGTTGATTTAATATTATTTACAACTTTTATAAACAGACTAATTTGCTAGACGTATTCGCGGTTATAATGTTACTTACTAAGGTTATGTATTGGAATGCCTTTAAATGAAATAGTTCACAAGACAAGTAGTACCAAAATAAGACATTTCCTCGAATGGAAATCGAACCCACGACCATTATATCTATGTCTGTCCTGGGAGATGATAAAAAAAACAATAAATCTTCTTGGATTTTATCCAATAAATCTTCGATATAATATAAAATCATTAGTACTAAACCTAAATAAACACTTAATAGTACAATATCTCCGAACAAACGTAAAACATTCTTGTATAGCTATTTTCCTTCTGAATCTATTAAATTGTCTTAGAAGATACAAATTTGAAACATTTATTTAAGGCTTTCAATGAGTAAATTGAAAATGGAATGTTGACAATTTATCACTTACACTATTGTGGTTTAGTAGATTGATATTAATGAACAAACTGCACATTCAAATCTATAATGGTTATTAAATTAAATTTAAATCCCCTTTTTCTATAATTTTATGCCCATTGTTGTAGATTCATTTCCTTCAGAGGAATGGAATATTTTTGCTTTGCTTTGATTACATGTCAAAGCACGGTGGAAGTGTTTTAATGAGAACAAAGTGTCCTAACACTAGATTTCCTCTGCTTACCCTGCTTTGTTCAGGATACAGTACATACAATAATAAAAAATGTTGTTAACTATTAGCTATGTACATTTGACCACGCAGGCGAAGCCGCAGGTATAATCTAGTCCCTAATAAGTTTAGAATGTAGTGAAACCATTAACAAAAACATATTTTCGATAACAAATATTGTTATTCAAAGGAGAAAACATAATAAATCTGATAAGCTAAAAACATAAGCGGCCTTTATCATTTTTCATTATAATAAATTGCATTGATTTTGTTATGATAAACGGTTCAAGCTTGACTGGCGGCGTTATTTCTTTCAGTGAGTATACTCGTATATTGGGGCAACTAATGCCCAATATGGGCCAATGTTGGCCAATTAACAGAATACATGGTGGTTCAATTTAGGACTCAATAGTCGTAGGTTTGATTCCTCGAAGGTTGATATAGCTTTTGTTATAATTGCGATTTGAATATGGTAACAGGAATAATGAAACGAGCAGTTTCAAATACCAATGATTTTTATAATATTGAATTCATTTCATTATTTCAACAGTTACAGTTTATATCCATTTTCATTTTATCAATAGAACTACATATAAAGTAATTGTTTTTACTCATTCACATTTTTTTATTTAAAATGTCAGTAATTATTATTTATACATTTTTTCTTTTTCATCTGTACGCTGTATCCCTCTCACTTATCAAATACTTCACTCCCATAATCGCTCCCATAATTTAAAACAGAATTTTAAAATTAGTCCACAGACTCCCACCAGAATTCCAGCTTAGAATTTCATATTAAGCAAGTGCATTACATTTTACATGACATTAGTATACCGTGGAAAATTATTATTGTTGCGTTTAAATATTATGGAAGTTTCACTTAAATGCTGAGCGAGCTTTAATTTATTTTATAATTAATTTTGTACTTGACTATTAGTAGGTATAAATGACTGTAGCTTAGATTCCTGTTTGGGTAATTTGGGGTAACTATTTTCTTATTGAATATGTTTCTGTATATCTGTAAAAAAGCGATGTCACGTTTTTTCTACAAAGTAGAGTAGGTAAAGGGAACCTAGTATTAAGACAGGGAACCTAGTGTTTTGTTAGAGTAGAAAAATGATAATAATTTAGATACAATTAATAATTAACAGCACAGCGTCTGATCCTCTGCACTCGGTAAAATGAAATATAGTAATTTTCTCACACTAGTCACGACACCACGCAGCGTTTAATTCCGTTATCACTCACATTATAGTTACACGCAGTATCTAAAATTAAGCGATGCGTGGGGATCGAAGTGTTTTAACACTAAGATTCATCCTTCTAGGTTTCTACTCTATAGATATGGGATCCACCGCATAAAAAAAAACAAAAATATATAGATATATATATGAAGCAAATGCTCACTTGTTTCATATAAATCATATCACAAAACATTTTGGACAGCTAATTTTTTCATACAACCGCCATTGAATGGCCACAATCGTTTGATTGATGGTTGTGGAACATTTCTAATATAAAATCTAATATATACGAATAACATATGTTTTTGTGGGGCCATTTGTATAATATGAAATATATATGTATCACTGTTTAGTAGTCTATTTATGTAACGTACGAGTAGGTAGTAGGTTCTATTTCAAAAAGAAAAAGTGGTTAAATCAGCGTAGAACGCTGATTTTGGTGAGTAAGCTTTTTGGGGAGGGTAGGGCAGCAAGAAGAGAGGACTAGCTTAACAGTAGGTTCCCTCTGTTTATCCTGCGATATATGGGATACAGCGTGAAGCTAAAAAAAATCATGAAAAAGTTTATTAACAGATTTAACAATATAAAATCTCTAGGAGTTGAAAAGTTTCAAAGAGTATCGATATTACAGTGCAGGCGTCGTTTAAGTGATTTCTTGATATTGAAACCTTAAAAGTATGAACAACTTGCAAGTAACTTTGCCTTTTATATTTAAATCATTTTTAAAGACGATTAATTTTTACTATTTTTTTTAGTAGGTAGGTTCGCGATGGTTCTGGGTTTAAATTCTAGACGATGCAATATTAATGTCAATAACAATTGGTGTTTCATAGACCTAGTCGTACAAATCGCGGCGTTAGGTTCCGCCGTTTAACACAGTATACCTTTTAAAATATTAAAAATAGTGACTAACCAATAAAGAAGTCATATGACCAGAAAAAGAGGCCATATGTATATATACCATGTGTACTATTTACATATAATATCAGTAGACAATACCGCTGAATTTAGACAGCTGGAACATAGCATTTAGGTATCTTTAGGTGAGTGTAAAAGGCCTGTAGTTTCGAAAAGGCACAAGCGACTGTAAGCGCGATAGGTTATGGGTTCGATTACCACTCGTGAAATTTTAATTTTTCAAATTTAATTTCTTTGCACGAGATAACGAGGCAAAGCGTGGTTCCGACACACAACACGCAATGTCTCCAGAATTTAACGGAAAGCTAGTAACAGAAGCGTCTTAATGGGAACAGAGTGTTGTAATACTGTGTTCCCAGGTTCCCTCTGCCAATCCTGCCTTGAGCGGGATACCGTGTAAAGCTAATTTTTCAACCTTTCAAAGGGAAAATAAAAAACATGATTTTTAATTTAATTTATAATTCAGATGAACAAAGTTTCAGTCAGCGGCCCCTAGTCTATTTTTAAACATGGTTAAAAATAAAACTACTTTGCCTAATTGGGGCTTGTCAGTACTATTTTGCATACTGTTGCCGCCGTCCAAACAAAACTGGTTATTAGTGTTATTTCATAAAAGTTTCAAGTTGACTCCCATTCTCTACGTACACTTAATCTGATTTTTTATATTTGCCTTCCACTGCAGTCGCGTTGTAGGTTGAAATGTGTTCATTAAATATATTGAGTCTGTCGTTGCGCTGTGGTGCAGTGTCTTATGTACTTGCGATGCAAGCGGGTTCGATTCCACTCGAGGGAATCACTTTGGTTGGAAATTGGACGAAGAATGGGTAGAATATATTAGAGTAAGTAAGTAGATTTTTTGGGAAATGTAGAGGAGCACGAAGAGAGAAATAAGATTGAGTTCCGCTACTCATCACGCGATGCCTCATGAATTCAAGGGAAACGTGGGAAATAGAGTGTCTTAACACTAGGATTCCTCTACATGCCCTGCTGCATGAGGGATACAGCGTGAAACTGAAAAGAAAACACTGCACTTCATTTAGATATGGGCGAAATAAAAAAAACGCTTAGCTAAGCTGTAATGTACGCAGTAGTACGTTTTTAATTAAACCGAGTACAAACAAGTTATGTCAGTTTAAGCGGGTAATTAGAATTATATGAAAAGTCTTTCTATTGTTGTGTAAATTACGAAAGTGCTAGCTTTATTTAATGTGACCGAGTTGGTAGAAATAACACAGTGATAAAGCACTCTGTTTTTTTATTTACTTTCAGCAAAAATAGGGAAATATAACATAAAGACAGAGACCGTCGTCCTACTTAACTTATAATGAATACTAATAATATTATATTTTACAGCTTCAAGCTGCCCGCAAATAGCAAAGTAGGCAGAGGGTACCTAGAAACCTAGTGTCAAGACACTCCGTTCCTCATTAAGATATTCCATTCCATATGTTATATGTTAATATTATTAGTATTAATTAGCCCTACTAATATTATGTATGTTAATATTTGTGAGAGTTGGTATTTGTTCCACTTTTAGGTTAAAGATGCTGAACGAATTTGAATGAAACTTTACATTAATGTAACTTTTGTATAATTTGTATTTTAACTATAATATAAAACAACCGTAAGCGGACGAAGTCGCGTTGGTCACTAGTATTCTATAATTGCACTATGGACAAAGTAACATATAACATTACGTTATTAGGTAATTTATATGTTACTGCATGTATCTCCATATAAAGTGTCTTTCCTTAGCATTTGCCTATTATCTTGATAAAAAAAGGAAATATCATAACTTTGCCTTAAAAGGAAAGGAAGATTATTTATTAAGAAAATTGTGATAGCAATTACTTTGTGAGATCATCGTGGTATGGAGACAGTGGCTTACTGTTAACGCGATGGTTTGGGGTTCAATTCTTTTTTGGTGGTGTTTCTTGGGTAGATATTTATTATGTATTTATGTCTCATATATGTTAATATAATAATTCTTTCAGCACATTTCCCAAGGCAAAAACATTGGCTAATCAACGCTATTATCGGACCTTAGATTTCTTTCCGTTGAGTTCGACCACTCATCGCACAGTGTCTCGAAAATCAACTGGTTAGTGCGGAACGGAGTGTCTTAACTTCTTTTCGTCGTCTGACGTCTTTTCTGTGCTACATAGGTCAACAGTTTATTCAATTTATTATAATGTCCAATAAAAAAAGTAGAAAACGGAAGATGTAAGTGAGAGATCATTCTATTTACCACCTTCCAACCAAATCATCGACCATCGTCACAATTAATCTAACTTCTACAATTAAGCGGACAAAGTCAGAGAAAACAAACTAGTTCAATACTTAACGTAATATCTAACACAATTTTCCTCTACAAAAAATAAAGAATATATCACTTATTCTGAGTTATGCCTGATATATTATGGAAACAGAATGGCTAACACTTTCGTGTCGTCCACTTGGCTAGGTTGATTTCTTTGTATTATTAATTTTTTTGGGTAATAATGTAGACCACCTTCAGGGAAGAGAAGGTCATTAATTCGATTTATTTTTCTCAAGATCTTTGCCTAGCTATATGTAGAATAATCCGTGTAGTATAAAAATATATTTTTGTAGATTTTACGCTGTATTCCGCATATAGTAGGGTAAACAAAAGAACCCAGTGTTAAGACACCCCACTATCCTCTTACCATCCAATAGCGAAACATTGCTTTTGAATGGCGGATCTCTATATTCCGCTTTGTCATGTTACCAGAATAGGAAAATGAAAATAAATCATTGCCCTAAAAGAGAATTGAATCCACTACCATTGCGTTAACAATAAGGCGCACAAAAATCACTTATAGGATATTTTAAATAGTCTAGACCTAAGAATTTACTAGAATACAATTCTAACACTTGTACAATATTCCGTTGTTTATTTAACGCAGATGAAACGAGTAAACATGGTCAGAATTCGATTTCCATTTGAATTTGAGATCCGGAAACGTTCAAAAGTGCTTAAAACTGGAAACCGTTTAAATGATTTTTTACTCCTTCCCTTCTTTTCGATTACTCAAATTTAGCTTGTTTTTATTTGTTTAGATTTAGTGTGGAATTCATTAAAGAGGTTTTGTGGTGTGTTCGGTCCACACTCGGAAGAATTAATTATTTTCATTTTCATTGCTCTGGTCGGGCGGCGTTGAAATCCGCCGCTCAACATGCAATATCTCGAAAATTAGGTGATTATGTTTTGGTTCTAACTAGTAGTTTAGATTATTTGTTATGTATATGTGTATAGTGTTAAGACATTCCGGAGGCATTGTGTGTTGAGTGGCGGCACTCAACGCCGCGCTTTGCATCGACACCATTGCGAAGAAATCACAATATTAAATATTTCATTTCCTCTAGTGGGAATCCAATCCACATCCTGAAGCATTTACAGTCACCTTTACCCCTGCATCGCGACTGGCCTTAATATATGAAAATATATCTATATTCAAAACATTAAAATATATAATCAACATCTGCTGTTGTTTATTTATTCATTTCATTATTAATGTATCGCGCAATAGAGCATTAAGATTTATCCATTCGTATTTATATATAGAATACTAGTGGACCCGAACGCGGCTACGCCCGCTTGAACTATACGAATATTTATTAAATATATTTATGAAATTATTTTCAGTTTTCAATAAAGAGATGCGTTAAGCAAGCTCATTTTGGGTGACGTTTTCTAACAACAAACTTTGCAAATCGTTGCTTAGCAACGACGGTCGTTATTAACATGGCGGTATAAATTGCATGTCAAATTAATAAATATTTTAATATATTGGTATATATTGAAAACATTACAAATATGAGAAAAAAAAGTATCTTACGTTCATCCCGAGACCCTCAAGTATCTCTATATGAGTATTTTATCACAATTAAATTAGCGGTTTGGCCCTGATTGCGTAAAAGACAGACAGACGGACATACAGACCGACAGACAGACAGATGGACAGAGTTATTTTCGAATTTATAATATAGGTATGGATATATTAAATAGTTAGTATGTTATAACGAACGATACACAAATTATCATTTAAACACTATACAGGGTCAGATTGTAAAGGTGACGGTTGTGAATTTGATTCCCATTTGAAGGAATTAATTATTTTCCTTTTCAAAGTTTCTTTTTTTATACTGTTGTATATCTAATAACAATTTATGTTTATTTTTTGTTATATTATAGCTAAATTAGTCTCTGGTATTCTAATGTCAAAGCTATATTACTCTTAAAGTTTGTTCTAAATCCGTTCAGTAATTATAGCGAGAATGTAGAACATATATCTATTCTCACAAACTTTTCTTGATTTCGACTGGAACAAGGATATTATATTCAACAATTCCAAATGAGGTATTCCATATGTAACAATGCTATAGTAGTGTGCAGTAGTACCAAAGCTATCGTATCTTAAAGGCCAGTGCTTGCGGTTTCCGCTAGTGGTTTAATAGTAAACTTAAAATATTTGATATATTCTATAATATTGTGTATTGTAAAATATATCTTCAATCTTTTAGTTTTACGCTCTATCCCACTACAGCTAGAAAAACAACGTGAACTTAGGGTAGACCGTTATCAACTAACTAACGGAATTCAAGACTAATTTAAATAAATGTTTAAAATAAATATTCACATATTTCTTGCCTTTTCTTTGACCATGACGAATTTCCATACAATATTCATCCCCTATATCAACCACTTGATTCCCTTTTTTCGCAATGACATTTAATCTATGATCTTTCCCGAGTTCAAGTCTTTTTTACCTAATTTCATTAAAACCGATTCAGTGATATGGTAGATAGTGCTCATCATCATCATTTCATTCGTGTGTGATATAATTAACTCTTAGTTTTAATTATTTTCAGGTTAAGCCAAATATAACTGAATTTGGAATACGTCTCACGAACAACATATGCAAAACAACGTTTTCCAACTGCGCCTCGATGGCGTCATTATAAAGCTTAAAAGCTAAAAGCTCATATAGAAATGAGCTTTTTTGCTTGGACGTTATATATTTATCACTGGGCATTTGCCAAAAATAGTATATAACTGAAATTGGGGATGTTTTCTATGAACATAGGTAAAAAACATTTTTTGTGTGAATTTTATTAGATATGAAGAATATTAGTTTATACATAATCAAATTAACTTAATTGGATTTATGACATTTTTTTTTAAATTGTGTCCATTCTGTTAATTTAGAGGCGCTGCTGTCGAGTGAAACTTAACACCGCGCGTTATTTAACAAAATAAATAAAGAAAAATTGTTATTTTTTAAAGAATATCCCCCAGGCTTGTTATCAAGCCCATGTTTGTCGCCTGTGCATTTAGATACTTCACAATTTTAAATAATATTATAATAATTAATTTTGTTACACTAAAAATCTGGTCACCGTTTCATTTAAAAACTAACAATTACCTCCGATTTTACATAACATTAAAATTTTTAACTTAATTCTCTTTTGTATCTGCAATAGTAACGGCGCACTCGACACATTTAAGAGAAACAAGGTTACATAGCTTATTTATATTATTTGTTACCACTGCAGTTTTTACTATAGTCAGGGAGAAACAGTGACATATCACTTTAGAGTAGGTATTGAAAAAAAATTGGTATTAAAGCCGCTCAGTTCAAGTCAGGTATCAGAGGAAAGGACTCTGGCTAATCTAAGCTTGAATTTTAAAAAACCTCCAATTTTTGTACGGAACCCGCGGTGGGCGAGCCCAACGCGCCTGTCTTATTTGTTTTCTTGCATATAAATAACTATTTATATAATGCTAAACCAAAAACAAACAATTTTAATAGTTTTGTCCATCTGTCTATCTATGTGAACAGTGTTTACAATGAGCCATAAGTTTTAAAAAGTTACAAAACCTGTTTCACAAAAGCTACTGTGAAAGCAAAATTCTCATGAATGTGAAGCAAATTCCGCTACGTTTAGAAACAAGTAGATGCACAAGTACGAGTACGTACAACAGTAACTAAGCGATACTTAATTTTGTGAATTTGACGGAAAATTTATTCTGGCTGTTGGATTTTAGTTTTCTGGATATATGGTTGATATTATAAGTGCTAAGATACTAATAGATAATTCACTGCTCTGCGAACCGCAAATCTTGACGCCGTGCTTGACTGACTATTGCAGGGAAATTATTAAACTCATGGTATATACTGCGATTGACAGTGACAAAATTCAACGCTTCGATTTACCAAAAAAACGAGAAAATCAAAATGATTCATTCCTCCGAGTGGAAATCGAACCCATAAACATAGTCTTTACGCAAATAGACTGAGCCTGCGACGGCTTCTTATACATACGAGTATATATTCTTACAAGATCATATTTCAGTAACAATTGAATCCAAACATGTGTTCTTGAAATAGAACATTTCTATTGCACTTTATAGCATTTGACATGAAATATTGAAACGATAAAAGAATAACCTTACTTCGTTACAGTTATTTTGCTGAATGTGGAGCATTGAGTTTTAAGTTTTATTTCGGTGTTTGGTTGAGTTAATTTTCGTTTATGTTAATTAAAATATTTTAATAAATATATTTTTCAGCTTAACACATATTTTTATGAAACTGGTAAGATGTCCACATTTTGCCTGAATTCTTAACTGAAACAGAATATATTGCGAATTGAGTCCGTTTAGCAGAGCGGGGAATGAAAATAAATTATATAATTTAACCATTTCCCCAAAGGGAATCGAACCCACAGCCGATTCAGTCGGATGCTCTCCTACTAAGGCGTATAGTCTAACGTTTCTATATTTCTACCATAATAACGGTTTCGCCTTAAATAAAAGTTATAAAAAGTGAATATAAATCTGTTGAAAAACAATCATTAGTCGAATGACGAATCTTATTATACATTCAATAAACTTTCTTTGATTAATATTTCAGTTTCTGATTAAATAAACCTAGCTAAGTGTACTTAAGTGTTGTCTTAATGAAAAATGAGAATAATAAATAACGTCTCTCATCTTCGTCGTTGCGCAGTAGAACAATATTTGACTTTAAACGCAATGGTTCTAGATTCAATCCCCATACAGGAATTAATGTGAAGGAATTTAAATAATTTCGTTTCCATGCACTGGCAGACGAACACACCAAAATGTCGGCTGAATGTGACATCCACAAATCCACAAGTCTATATTACAGTATAAATAGTTAACACCATAACCTTAGCCATAGATTTTTTAAACCTTTTAGCTATTCGATTACTTATTTTTCTTTTTTGACACCTGTTCAACATTGATAATGAAAACAGCTTTTTATTAAATGCCAATTATTTCTTAGAATAATTAACGGTCTACCCCTAGACGTAGGTTCCAATCCCGCTACGTTTAATACGTTTCTAAACATTTTTCTCCTCTTAATGCGTGGATAAAACTTTAAAAATGTTATCATATTAAAAAAAAAATTTAAAATAATTAACCAGTGACCTAACTTGAGTACCTAATTTATCTTATAAAGGCCAAGCGGAGACTATGAAAGATTAATAACTTAGACTAACAAGATGCAGATTTTAGTTGCAGACAGAATCCCGTAATTTTCTACAGTAGAAGTAGAAGTACAGTATTAAAGTTAAGACGCCTTCGTGGCATAGTAAGTACCTACTTATTTATCCATAGTATTCGTTGGTTCGATAAGATTTTTTAATTTCATGCTATATTTCTATTATATATTTTTAGTAGCAGGCTGTATTCCGCATGTAGAGGAGCAGGAAGAAGGAACGCAGTGTTAAGACACTCCGTTTCCCAATTTAGTTGAGTGAATGAAGTGTTGATTAACCTATTACCAGAACAGGGAAATGAAAATATCTGTCTGTCTATATAATGTTTTTCCATGTCAAAATATAATTACATCAACAGATACGGTGCAAATATGTGTTTTAACATAAAATAATAATATTGTCACTTAAAAAAACATAATGTAAAAATTTTACTATATGTTATTTCAATATATTTGTAATTGTAATTGAAGTGTGTGAATAACATACAAAAATTTTATAATATTATTGATAATAAGTGTGTGTGTGGAAGCCAGTCGTTACCACGAGGCACAGGCTTGCGAGTGGTTATGGGTTCGATGCCCACTCGAGGACATGAAATATTAATATTTTCAGTTCTTCGCTCTGGTGACGAAGCGCTTCGTTGAGTGAATTGCCACTCAAGGACAATAAAGTACAAATTGACTTTCCACTGAAAAAGTCCCTAAATTAGCTTAAAAGCTTAGTAATTGCATTACAACATCTATTTATAGTCCAATAAAAGTTTTTAGCTATTAATAAAAATTAAGCCTCCATTGATCGAAAGATGCCATTTTTTAGTCAAATTTTATTAAGATCAAACTTAAAATTTTAATAGAATTTGTAATTATAATGCTAAAGTGTTGAATATTAATACAATCTACCAATTTAACCCGCAATAACGGTGTTGGGTCTTTGAGACCCATCTCATTTTATTTCGCTTATATTTCATTTATTATTCGTGTAACACTACCATTTTCCTTAGTAACTGGAGCTGTTGAGTGTTCTATCCGTCACAGTCACATTTAAATATTACTTAATTGGTAATATCATTACATTTAAGTAGCAGAGAACATTTTTTTTAGTATTTATAGTTTCTTTTTTAATTCTCTAATATGTAAATTAAAACATAATATATTATAACATTTTACTATTATTTATTTATTTAAAATCACCTAACACAAAAAATATATTTTTATAAAGAATGTATTAGAAGTGGATAATTGATATTTAAAAAAAGGGTCTGTGCGTTCGACTTTGAAATTTTTTCCACCAGGATGCCGGGTTAAAAGCCTCATCATGCATGCACCTGCTAGTAGCTCTAAACAGCAATAAAAGAAATTTGCAATTTTTCTCTTCGACGCTTTACCTAGAGACCGTTCATATTATGTAAAACTTCCGTCACTCACTGGCAGACGCGTAGTCGTACAAGGGAAATTAGTAGGTTTCTTACAGAGTGTACAGGAGCACAAGAGAGAATTTACCTATTTTTATAGGAATGTTATTATTTACAAAATCAAACTACTGAAACAAATATATTTCAAAATCAACAACGAACCCATAAACCAATTATATTCTACCAAAATACTACTTGGGCACAAAAGATTAACAGGGAAGCCACTTCAGCAATAAACAGTGTCCACTATATAGTAATTGCAAAACTTCAACCTACCCCCCATATTCCAGTCACGTTCCAACGCAATCATTCTAAATTATTTTCTCGCCACACACTCCGTGTACGTGAGCAACGTGTGTCGATACTATCTTTGTTCTCATCTATATTTTGCTGAAAGATATTTAATTGTTCGATAAAAAATTGAAATATATGGAAAGATTATTATAAGCTAGCTGAAATCTAGCATCGTTAAAATGGTTAACGGAACGGTATATGGGCTAATAATAAGGTTTTTTCATATATAGAGCAGTTCCTGAGATTAGCGTCTTTCAAATAAACTCTTCAGCTTTATAATATTAAAATAGTTCGAGAGTCGAAGTTTTTTATAACTATTTGATTAAATAATTGTGGCGGAATTTAACGTTGCAATTTGACTGGGTATCGAACCCCGAATGGGTATCGAATCCACAAAGTCGCGTTTACAATCAGGCGATCTGCCGCTGCGCTACAATAGACTCACTATCTATTCAAAATATGTCATAAAACTGTTTCTATATTGAAGCTCTATCTTAACGACCCCTGTGTGGAGAAGCTTGCTGTGATAACAGTGAATGCAGTAGTTGGTTGGTCCGTTAGCAATATAAAGAAGTCAAAATATTTTTATATATTTAGGTTCATATTTTTTACTATCACGCTGTATCCCCCACACACACCAGACACACAGAGGAAACCTAGTGTTAAGCCACTCCGATCCCGTTTTAGTTTTAAGCCCACAAAAATCCTGCATGTCAGCGGGATAGGCAGAGAGAATCTGAGAACCTAGTTGTAAGACATTCCGTTCCCCATTACCCATCTAAATCTGTTGGCACTGCTTGTTGAGTGGCAATTCACTTAACGAAGTAGAAATCGTACTTACAATCATCACGCTTACAATTAGATGCAGCTTCACTGAATGTACATATTTTAGCTAGCATAGCTACAGTATCCAGCACATGACAGGATAGACCCCTCTGCCTGGCAACATAGTGCTAAGGTACTCAATTCCATTTCGAGCCTCGTTACCAGAGTAAAGTAACAAAAATTTTAAAGTCCATTCCCCCAAGTGGGAATCAAACCCACCAACGTCCTATTTACGCGCATACTTGGGCCCCTGCGTCACGACGGCCTCAAATGTACATCTCTATATAAAAAAAAAATATTGTCAGCCTAAAAGTTTCGTGCGGATTGTGGCTTACGTGAAACAAAATGGGAAAATGGGGGAAAAAAACGCTTTTTATTCCGGTGGACGCTATTCAAATTGACTTTAAAATATCTTCCCTCTAGATATTCCTGATTTTAACTGAAAATTATTCTTTGTTACATCTGACTCAAATTGGACATTACGAAGCAAGAATTTGTGTTTCGTGAAATTTTGTACAATGATTAAAGTTCGCGGTATAGCTCAATTAGTTCTGAAGACAATGTAGCTGGCTCTATTTCAGAAAATTCGGATGTTTTTATTTTATTTTAGCTGTTTTTCTTTATTTTTTAGCTTAATAATATAATAGGGCAAGCAGGGGTAGCCTAGTGCTAAGACACTGCGTTCGCTATTTCCCCCCAATTTTTATTTTCTAAAAATTTGGAGGAAATAACGCATTAGCGACGCACTTTATTTATTTATTACTGGCGCGAAGAAATTGAAATATTTTTTCCCCGGAAAGGGAATCGAGCCTTCAACCGTCGCATTTACAGTCAGTAGCTGTGCTGCTATGTCGAAATATTGTGCACATAGCTTATGATTTTTTGAATATCCTATATTTATTATTTAAAAATCTTATTAAAAATCGCCGATTCTCTAGAGGTAAAGTATAATTAAAACTTTAAACATTATAAATTGTTGTGAACAGAGCTGTAGAATGCTTTATTACCTAAAGTTACCTTTATTGGCTTTGGCGTTTTAATATTTTAAGCTACGGCTTGTATAGTTGAATTAAAATAAGACGTACGTGCAGTTCCCTTGTGGTTTTTTAAACACGCTTTTGTTAGGTCGACTATGCAATAAAATTTAATAAACCGTCTTTTTTTCTTTACGCTATATCCGGCAAAAAGTAGTGTAGGCACTCTGTTCCATTAATACACTTCTGTTTTCCACTTTCCGCCAAATGTTGGCGGTATTGCTTGTTAAGTAGCGGAACTCAACGCCGCGCAGTAAACTGAATTTGACACACTAATACTTCCATCATCATGTAACTTGGCACATATACGTAACTTGGGTAATCATCGAGCTGGTTTGATGATGGAGCCAAGAACTTGAATAGTCGGAATAATGTTAGTAGTAAACTAGTACTAAAGTATTTTGGGTTTATAGCATTTATAACTATGAGCACATTCCATAGCAGTTGTAACACTGGTGTTGAAAAGCGTTGCGTTTGTTTTTCTCTATGGGTCATTTTAGGAAGAATCTAAAGTTAAATCCCTTCGCTCTATAATTTCTGCTTATTGTGACAATGCTCAGGGACGTGTTGATGGGTGGAACTAAATAAAAAAAACCGGTCAAGTGCGAGTTGACCTTGTCTATCTAAGGTCCTGTAATATTTTAAGGATAGTACTGGAACTACAAGTCATAAAAGTTAACAAAATTTAAACTTAAGTTGTATGAAATGAATTATGTTTATAATTTTATATATTTTGAACTTTTTTCTTTATTGTACGGCAAGCTCTTACTTATTTTTGCCTAATTTCACACAAACGCCAAACTTAAGTTGGTAACTTAAGGTGTATGCACCAATTTTGTATGTAATGAAGTACAATTATAAGTTTGTAATGTTTTTTCTTCGAAATACTTATTTTTCACTTTTAGAGCTTTTTCTTTTATTTTTATTGCAAGTTCTCAATTCGTGGAAAATCTCGAAACTGTGGGCAAATAATACCTTGAAGATTTTGCTACGAATTTTATACAACACGAAGAAGAACGATGCATAAATGCTCGTACCTTTTGATTGCGTCGACTTAGAAGGTTTTTTTTCTATTTTCCAATCATAGGGAACGTCGACATGAATGTTTCATATTCATTTCAGCTTGATACCTCCACGCGATCTCGGAATAAATGGTGTGGGCAGACGTAGAGGTGGACAACAAAATGAGCCTATAAGAGTTGTTTTTTTCGTTTAATACCTCAAACGCACTAGAAGCTCTAAAAACAATATTAAGGTTAGTTATTGAGTAGGTAAAGGGAACCTAGTGTCAAGATACTCTTCTCCCCAATATTCCTGGCGTTGTATGACGAATGGCAGTACCTTCTCGTCTCTGCTCTATATGTCGTTACCAGAAAATAATTAAATCCCTTGAACAGGAATCGAACACAAACCCATCACATTTACAGTCAAACGCTGTACCACTATGACCACGCGACGGCTGTCAATAATGATATTTATGAAAATTATTTAAATGTAAATAAATATTGTACACCGGTAAAGAGTGAGGTTTTTCTACTTCCCCATTATGTTTCAACGTAAGCCACAATCCATCCGAGACTATGAAACTGACAATACTTTTTTATATGCAAATGTTCTGTATGCATTCATTTATTACTTAGTTTAGTTTGAAATGTATGTAGAATGAGACTTATTTAATGTGCAGTTGTCGTGGTGTAAACGTGATGATAGTGTGTTCGATTCCTGTTCGTGACAATTAATTATTTTACACTATAGGTTCCATTCCTGCTTCAGATATTGTAGGTAAATTTGTTTTTTTATGGCCTCTAGTGAAATCTTGTAGAGTCTTTTCTCCGTTTTCCGTTCAATTTCGAGACATTGTATTTGCTTGTCTGTCTCTTCACTCTGGTTATTTTGTTATGTTTACATCTATATATATAAAATCAAACGGTCACTCACTCACTCATCACGAAATCTCAGAACCTCCCAGAGCTAGGAGTTTCAAATTTTGCACGGAGATTATTTATAGGATGTAGGTGCTCGCTAAGACGGTAATTTGGAATATTCGACTCCTAAGGGGGTGTTTTTGGGGTTGATAGTTTGTATGAAACTTCGTTACTACAAATGCTACGTCTCAAATTTTGCATGGACGTCACTTATAGGACGTAGGTACTCATCGAGACAGAAATTAATAATAACGTAGTTCACGCAGGTGAAGCCGCGGGCGGGCCGCTAGTTATTACATAAAATTTAGTTTGTGTTTGCATTTCTGGTCTACAATAAGGTAGGTAAATAAAAATATATATTATATACCTAGCTTCGAACCTACACCCCGCTAGACAAGGAATGTCAAGACTGTCTAAATATAAATCCTAAGTCCTTTTAGTCATTAAGTCTAGCACCGATAAATTTTATTACGCGTTTTCAGTCCATATAAACTATTTTAGGGTTGCAATAAATTTTCAGTGTTGCTTCTAAGTTTAGAATAACGATGGAACACCTATATACTGATATTGTTATAATATTAATATCAACTTTGATATTTTCATATTCATAATGTTTGTCTGTCTGTAGAAACATTACTATATATTTTTTTTATTTCTAAAGTTTTTCCATTTTTAAAGTATTATTCACGTAAAAGTGCAAGGCAAATATTTAACGACATAAAATAAGTTTAGATAGCAACACTCAAACTTAACTAAGTTTAGTAAAACCGTGAAATCAAAATAATATAAATAGAACCTCATCCCATTTTCCTCGAATGGAAATGGAACCCACAACTATGGAGTAGCTTAATAATAATTTCCCTTTGCTTATAGAATAATAAAAGATATAAAATTATACTAAGTGAATACGTAGTACAAGCCTAGTGTTAGAGTGTAGTTAATGTGTAGTTATAAACTAATCTAACGCGGGCATGTTGCTTAGTGAGTGAAATTGTTTGATAAACTTCACCGCGCCCGCCGCACTATATTATATTACTTTAAGTATACTTTGCTAGCCTATTTATGTATAAAAATGTATATATTTCGATATTTCTTGTATGTGAAGAGAAAGCGCGGCGTTGAGTACCGCCACACAACATACACTGTACGACTGTGTCGAATGTTTGGCGGACAGTGTGGAACGGTAAGTTTGGACAGTAGGTTTCCTCTGCTGTGCGGGAAAAACGTGAAGTTTTTTGTAAATATATATGTACGTAGGTTTTATATATCATATTATGTATCTTTATGTATATACTAGCGGACGCACGCAGCTTCGCTTGCTTATTTAGGGGTGAATTCTAATAAACCATGAAACATGTGTTCAATTAAATATTTTTAAGAGTCTAAATTTAAAATTTCATAATAATCGGTGGCGTTTTAAAGATTTTTCCATACAAACTTTCAACCCCATATTTGCACCCTTAGGGGAAGAGTTCTAGAAAACTATGAAACATGTGTTCAATGAAATACTTTTAAGAGTCTGAATTTCAAATTTTATAACAATAGGTGCCGATTTAAAAAAAAATCTATACAAACTTTCAACCCTTTTTTTGCACCCTTAGGGGGAGAATTCTAGACAACGATGAAACACGTGTTCAATAAAATACTTTTAAAAATCTAAATTTCAAATTTTATAAAAATAGGTGGCGAATTAATGTTTTTTCCAAACAAACTTTGAACCCTTATTTCACCCCTTTAAGGTTAAAATTTTTCAAAATCCCTTCTTATTGGATGTCCAGATTACGAAAGTAAACATCTGTCCAAATTTCACGTTTCTACGTACAGCGGTTACGGCTGTGCGCGCGTCTTACCTCAATCAGTGAGGACAAGTCCTTTTATATATATAGATAATTTACTAATTCAATACAATGATTTCTAGTAAAACTAAAAGTAAACTTAAATACTTAAACGCGTTCATAATAAAACACCATCCTATCATATAATTGGTGCTTACTTATTTCTAAGCTGCCAAAGCCAAATTCGTTAATAGAATAACGGGGTGAGTTTTGGAGATTTTCAGTTTATTAGGTCAAGTAAGTTAGGAATTTTGGCCTCAACTTTTAGTAGAATTTAATAAATAATTTTTGGCTTGGACTTAGGCGTCGGTTAAACCAAATTTGTTCTTTGTGTTTCACCACACGCTAATAGCGCTGAGCTTATTACGATTTGGATGATTTCGTCACATCTTTGTTGAAAGTCCATAATTTTGCATGTGTAAGGAAAGATTTATCTACAATTACATTATAAAGCTGAAGTTAATCTCAAGAATTAATTGCCCGAATTTAAATTCCATTTCTCAAAGCGGATGAAGCTGCAAGTAAAATAAGCAAGCTATCAAAAGGCCAAGACAAAATTATTACAAAAAAATGAAAACCTCTCTCTCAAGCACATACACAAAACTTCTCTCTCAAGCACATACAAAAACTCTGTATCAAGCACATACACACTATAGGGTAGGCAGAGGAAAGCTGGGAACCTAGTGTTAAGACACTCCGTTCCCACTAAGACACTTCCATTCCCCATGTTCCGCTGAATTGCTTGTTGAGTAGCGGAACTCAACACCGCGCTCTACCTCGTTACAGAGCGGGGAAATGAAAATAATATATATTTCATTTCCTCGAGTGCACAGCAATATCACTTAGATCACCACTGACTGACTCATCGTATCGTGTAACTGACATCTAAGGCCGTGTAAGTCAAACAATAAATCATACTTCTGTACAAAGGTTTATAATCAGTCCCTCCCTTTCAATTACGAATCGACTTTTAAGAGGACTTCCACTGAGAGAAAATGACTTGTGCGTTATAGAGGATGGAGGGATCAATAGAGTATTTTCTCGATTTCTTCTATTGCTTGCAGAGGTACATTGTTATTCGCCACATATATGTATGTGTATTTTCTAGCTTCACTCTAGTGACTTGATTCTCCATTCCTCTTTATCTAAAAAACTATAACTATCTCGACATTCAATTAACACATTATCAAGCCTTGATGTATTTACTAATACCAAGCGTTAAGTTACGCAAATATTACTTTGATGATTTAACGCTTTATAAATCATGTGGCGTAGCTCAACGCTGCGCCATATCAAATTACGCTGCGGAAACCCCTTAAATGGGTAATGGCTAACAATTATCCAGTTAAGTAAGAAATATCTTATAATAATATTTCGAAGTCAAATAAATGTATATTTCTGTAGAAAATATATATCAAGTGAGCGATTCAGCATGTCCAATAAAAGACATCTGTTAGATTTTGCTTTCAGCCGGTCTGTGTGTAACGATTTATTATATTATTAAATTATTGTCCGATTTTCTTTCTTTTCATATATTTTATCATTTTAAAAAGAAGACTTATAGAGAGAACTAAGAAATTAACTAATTTTTTTTATTCTTTTTGTGCTCGGTACATTTATGTTTCAAGCAAAATCTTTTTAAAATATGTTGGCCATTACTATGAATACTATACTATGAATAGGAAAATATTATTAGAAAACGTATAGAAACTTAGACTATTGGGGAGTATTTTTTATTACTAACCATTTCAGAAACGCTTCTGAAAGATAGAAAAATGTAAAAGTAATTCAAAATAAGTATAGGTTAGGTCTTTTTCTATATTACGCACGGTGCTCACGCATTTTAAATAAGACGATAATTTGGGATAAATTAGAACGGCGAAACCCAACGCCACGCAAAGCAACATTAGCCATCTAATATTGTATTTAAATGTAAATATTGATAATGGATGAAGACAAAATCCAAAGCTTAAATCAATATTTCATCTCATCGCATTAACAGCTGCGCCAAAAGATACATTCTATTTAATGGTTATGCATTACAACGTGCATTCCTTCATAAATGCATATAAATATTTACTATCATAACTAAGGTAAGCGACGTGTGTTTGGTGATGGAATTTGATGGGTGACCGTTTGAGGCTATCTAATAGTTAGCACGTAGCTAGCTAGTATGATATAAAATACAAAAGCCTGTCTTAACACTAGGCTTATTAGCTATAATTAATATGAATATTCCTGCTACAACCAGAAAAAAATTGAAACCAAAAAGAAGCCATTTTTCATTCGTTATAATACTTTTGTAACTTTTTACATACCATAAAAATATATAATATATTTAATGCATACAAAAATATCCATACATTATAATAATTTCCATAATTCCAGGCGGTGGACTACCTCAAAAAGAGGACACCAGCGCGCGCCGCGCTCATGATAGCCGCGGTCTGGCTAATGAGCGCGTTGGTCTGCATACCGCCGTTGCTGGGATGGCGGGTTTCAAGGCCACCCGAGCAGTTCCCACAGTGCAAGGTAAGGTTAGGTAAATAGTTGATAGGTTAGGGAAAAATTTTGACTGTGGCAGAGTTTGAGTTGCTTTTGTATGAGAGAAAAATAGTTGACAGAGAGAAGTACTGTTTGAGTTAAAATATTTTTTAATATTTTAGAAACTTTTAAGATTGGACATAATTGGATTTTTGTAATTCTTTATCTCAAATTTATCTAAAACCACGCTTAAATTTGAATCTCGACCTACAGTTCTAAAGTGGCATATGTCACAACGTACCACGACATACATTTGATACACCATACATTTTAAATATATAATTTTCTTACTTATATTTTTTCCGCGAGAGTATATTTCAAAGTTTCTCATAATTTTATTCTCGCGTGGCTTCATATTTAGGTTTGGATTTTAATTATGAATTCATAATGAAATTTAATTTTGAATTCGTAAACATACTTATACTTAGTTTAGGTCATTTGATTCATAATTAGTTCATATGCCCTAAAATTTAAATTTGTAAACCTTGTATAAGTTGACTTTTATCCTGAGCACACACTTAACCGGTTTTTTAGCTTCACGATATAATATCGCACATAGCAGGGTAGACGGAGAGAAACTAGACTAAATACACTCTTATTTAGTCAATTCAGTTGTGTTGATTGGCGAAATTCAACGCCGCGCTTTGCCTTTGTTTTTTTTCTAAGTTGCTCAATTTTCTGAGTAATGGCGGAGTTTTATACATTATATTGATAAAAGATAGTTTTTTAAAATTAAATAGGTTATCTATATACTTATGTATGTAGGTGAAGACCTACCAACCTGAATAGAAGTATTCAGAAATATATCTAGAAATCAGAATATCTAAACGTTCTCGTAAGCTATTTATATAGTAGAAACCCTTTGATCAGTTGAAGCTTTCGACTCATTAGAGATACTGTATAAGCTTGCTCTGAAATGACAAATTTACCTCCATTATAAGTTCTTTGGTATTTCATAATTATAATAAATATTATATTCAATGAAACTATGTGAGGCCAGACGTCGCACAGGGGAGTGACAGGTAGTGCGTTTGATTCCCATTCGAGGAAATGAAATATTTAATATTTTTATTTCAACTTCACATTAGGTTATCGGGTTCCCTCTGCCCACCCTGCTACGTGCAGATCTTGTAAAATAAAAAATATAAATTTTATTAAGAAATCATCATGGCGCATTTCTATGACAGTAAGAACTTAATAATAAGACACTCTATTCTCTTTTGCCCTTCTGCTGGTTATTGAATTACCCACATATTCCTACCATAGAGGAGCCAATATATTGATTGGAAATCGAACCTACAACGATCACTCTTACAGCCAGACGTTGTTCCACTGCGCAACAATGGCCTAAATTAGGAATTATTCTTGTCGTAATAAGTAGAAGTACATATAATAACTTCAAAGGTAAATACTCGAAATTAATAACTAAATTAGCACCAGAGATAAATGGTTATAATGAAAGGACCAAATAGCGGAGTTGTGTGTGACTTATAATTTAATGAAAACTTTTACACTACAATTATGTATATAGTTAACTAGCTCTATATACATTTATTTTATTGCTAGTAATCTATGCGCGTCTCCGCCTGCTTCAGTCATACACTTGTATTTAGGAAAAATTGTTTGGTTATTTTCGATTGGCTATATCCATACCATTTTTATACACTTAGTAAATTTAATTTAAATTTTGGAATTTTATTTGAGTTATTTAAGAAAAGAATAATAATAAAAAAACTCGCGCAAACTTGGGCTAAGCTATTAGCCTTCAATAAAACAAAGATCTGATTAACCGTCGAAAACTTTTTCAAGCCAAACCCTTAGAAGTTGATGAGACGATTTTTCTGTATAATCAATCTTAACAACCCCGAATTAAAATTAAAATCCCCGTAGAAGCGTAAAAGGAGTCCAATACCCATTTATTATGAGATAAGGTTTGAACGTTAGCTATAATTTTAAGAGATATCTCTCAGATCAGAATCTATACATATAATAATGTAACTAATCGCCGTCTGTATATAATATATATATGAGAAAATTCAGGCAAAGTAATAGATTTTTTTGACCGTTTGTACATATTGTCACGTTATACAGAAACATAACCAATTTAAATTTATCGATAAACGTTGTGTTTATATTTGTATTGTAAATTATCTATAATAACTCTTACTTTCTGACGTCATTGTGGCACTGTTGCTTAAATATAAATGTGTCGATAAAAACGATACTGCGGCCACTGTAGCGTATGGGAATAGCAACTACCGCTCTAGTAGATAAATTACAACACTCAACACACAATGTTTTGAAAATTGGGTGGAAAGTAGGAATTGGATTACTCTAGCACTAAATTGTCTTTACTTACCTTTCAAGACAAATCGATAAGCTACTTTTTTTTAAATATATTATTAAATCTTCAGCATTGTTTAAAAATATTTTTCTCTCTGTTTATAAAGATAAAAAAATTAAATGCTAAAAGGATGTGAAAAGCTTTTCTTATCTTTCAAAGTGAAACTACACCTTAAGGACCTTTTCATATTCGTCCTGGACTTATTTTCTGATAAAAAAAGGGTCGCTGGATTCACTTCAGACGTAAAAGGTGATATACCTTTAGATAGCTAGATATTAATCTGTAAATACATGGAATGGACTGTAATTTTAGTAACTAGTAAAATTTAGATAGTTTCTAATTTATAATAATTATTATCATTTCTTCTTTCTCGTACGAAAACACGGCGTTAAGTGAAGTTTCACTATTTAAGTTTCACTATTTAACGGTTTCTTATATTTAGATTCTTATGTTTAAATATGAAGTAGTATATTTACTTGTTTCTTCACTTTACATATTCCAACAATTTGCACCCAATTTTAAACCTACAACCATCGCGTGTACAGATACTTTTTTTATTTTTTTTATTTTAACAGCTACATCCACGGGCGCATAGTTGCCCGTGCCTTTTTTTATTAAATGAAAGTTATTTTAATGTGGCGTACTTAATTTTGGGACAATTTAAACTGTACTTATATCTAGAGCTTATACTAGAGGGGTTGGATGAGACCCCTACCGACATTTTTTTTTTTTTTTAAATGTTATTAACATATATAACTTATTTAATATATATTATTATAGTACATTACATATAGTTATCTTTTATATAATTACTTTATACATGTATAGAACACCTTCGCCTATTAGATTTGGCCTGGCTTATGCAGAACGCCTTCCTTAAGTTTTTGGATCAGTGCCTCTGTCACCCTATCATCTCTTTGTGACATTGCCCCTTTTAGGTTCGCCTCCACCACCTCCGTAAATGAAGCGCCCACCGCTCGGCTGATGAAGTTGCCTATTGCGTCACCGCCATCGTCAGAGTAATAGACACAGGTGTTGGTGTGTCTCGTCACTGCGACGACTGCGTGAGAGACGCTCAGACGTGTACAGATACTGTTACTAAGCCACGGCATGATCTTTATGTATTCCAAACATTTTTTGGTATTTTTTTTACTTTTTACTAAACCTTGAACCTGGGAACCCAGTGTCCATAAGAGCCCGTTTCCATTAATACACTTTTCCCCGAATTCTGAAGGAATCACTCGCTGAGTGGCGGAAACTAAAGCCGCCTTTTGCCTTTTTATGCGAGTGGGAATCAAACCCACAACCGTCGTATTTAAGTCCAATGCGCTACTTATAAATTCACAAAATACTTAAAAAAACAATGGTAAAATTTAAAATTTCAAGTCCATGGATAAAAACATGCGTCACGCACTCAACACATTCTATCAGGGAAGGAGTTTACCGAATTATTCATAAAAGGGGGCGGTTTTAAAACGTATTCGGGTATCTTAAACGGTCCCTTTTGTACGCATTTACGTTTTAGCTGATGTGGAAATGTTCCAATGTTTATGTGGAATTCGGAAATTAAGTGTGATACTCGTGCTTGGTATTTGAGAGTGTGATGAATAATAGATATCATTTTGTGAAATATATTACTGGTTTTTAGGGTTCCGTAGGTATCTCAATAAGTAAAAACTTTATAGGATCACTTTGTTGTTCGTCCGCCCGTACTAAATGACAACTTACAACATATACGTCACAAACTTAAATATCATCCACACCATCTGGATATGTGGCACTCCACTACTGTGCGGTTTCGTAGATATTTCCTTCCACGTGCCACCGAACTGTGGAATGGCCTACCCGCGTCAGTGTTTCCAGGTCGGTACGATATGGGTGCCTTCAAGAAGCGCGTCTATCTCCACTTCAAAGGCCGGCAACGCACCTGTAGCACCTCTGGTGCTGCACGGGGTCGTGGGCGGCGGTGATCACCGCCAGGTGACCCGTACGCTCGTTTGCCTTGTCCTTTTTCCATAAAAAAAAAAAAAAATAATATAAACGAAAAAATCCGAAATGTGAAAATTTGAAGATATTTAATAAAAAAAATATAACAAACATATATTTATAGTTCATGTTATATAAAATGAGTACACGTTTTTAAATTTTTCGTTTTGCCGTTTTAATTTAGCTTAGCCCATAACATCCATAATTAATAATATCACAAAATATCAATACTTGTAATTATTAATTATATTAAATTAAAACACAACATAAACCGGCCAAATTAAATTATTTCCAATTCCAATGTAATCCACTCAAGTTACGTTGCCATTTTATTTGTTCAATTGGTAAAATTAATCAAGATTAGACGTGGTATAAATTTACCTAGATCTCAGAATGATGTATTTATAGTTCACGTCTGAAGGGTTTCTAAAGTCTTAATATTTTGATATACATTGGCGAAATGATCATTATCATATAAATAAACCCACGACGGTTCGATTTCCATTCGTGGGAATAAGTCGTTTTCCAATCAACACGTAATATATCGATTTCGGACAAAATGAGGAGGTCGTAGTGCTGTAAGGTTGTCCCTCAAAAGCCTTACAAAACATTCGACTTTCTCTGAAAGAATCTTTATCTTGACTTTTAATATTAATCAATATCAATCAAAGTTTCTATTCATATTTTATATAGAGACGTATGAGTATATTGCTATTATCAAGCATTATAGGCAAATATAGAGAAAAATAATAAGACAAATTCTGTCTTTATGTAAAGCGAAATCCCATATATCGAGTACCGCGATGATTGTAGGTTCGATCCCCACTCAGGAGAATTAATTATTTTCATTTTCCTGCTCAGGCAAGATAAAGTGCGCGTATATTTTTAAATTCAGAAAAAATACGATTAGAAAGTCTTGACACTATACGAACACTCTGACAACCCTGCTGAAAGTGGGACGAAAATTAGATACATTGTCTTGAAATGGATGAAATTCGGAAAACGCAATATCTAATTGATTGATCGTTTGATCAATTGATTGAAAAATATCTATCTAAAAATCAATACAATTTAAACCAATTTCAATCCAAATCGAGATTTAGGCTTATTTCTGTAACCATAAATAAACAGTCCAATAACTTATTGTCAGATAGAAGGTGATCTACGACACTTCAATGGAAACTGCCTTTGTTTAAACGAGAAGTCATTTACTAAATGGACTTTAGTTGTTATGTTCAATAGTTTTATTAAGAGATATAGAAAATGTAGAAAGCTCTGTGTGCACTTAAATGGAAAATTGTTATTGGTTGAGTAGTAAGTGATTCTGGTGGTATTCCGCGCTTTGCCTCGACACCAGAGCGAAGAAATGGAAATTGAACCAACAGCCGTCGCGTTACAGTCACACCCTTGTGCCGCTGCGCCAAGACGTCCTCTGAAGTAGTAGTTACTAACTATAAGAGAACAACAATATAAATGCTAAAAGCGCCACATGCAAATTCAAGTTACGTAAATTTTCATACGAATAATTGTCTTTTTCCTTTCTTTAAGAGCGCGATTCAAGTGAAATACGACTTCAATTGTTCTTTTTATGTAAGATAAGATGGTGGGATAAGGTGTACGGATAGCGTCGTTTAAGGGGAGTGGGTTCAATTTCTTGTGTATTAGGCACTTTTAGTGTGTTTTTTTAGCTTTGCAATGTATCACGCGCATTGCGGGATAGGGATAGATATAGGATAGATAGGGATTGCAGCGTAGGCAGCGAATCTTTTCCCCATTTTCTGCCAAATTCTGGAGGCATTTCGTGTTGAGTGGTGCTGAAGCGTCGCGCTTTGCCTTGTTACTAAAGCGAGAAAAAATAAAATATAAATTATTTCATTTCCTCTAATGGGAATCAAACCCACCCAAAGCAGTGGGACTTCAGAATCCAGACACTCCGTTCCCCATATTCGACACAATTTTTGAGACATTATATTTTAAATGGTGTATGGCTCAAGGCTTCAGATTGACTTGTAACCAGAACGAGTAAATAAAAATAATTTTCATCCCCAAGTGGGAGTCGAACCCGCAACCACCACGTCGTTTTCACAGTCAACTGCGCTACGGCGGCCTCAATACGGCCTCATAATACAAATGTAATCATAAATATCAAAGTTTAAGAAACGGTCGCGCGTATAATATAAATTTAGAAAGCGATAAATCCCTTAATAAAAACAAAAGTTTTGTTTAAAACGCTGCCACGCTGTTGTTCGCGTGCTCTGTAGATTTAAACGCCGTTTTGTACAATTTACGGTGTTTGCCCCGAAAATTACTTTTAATGTTTTTTTTTATTATAATATAATATTTATTAAAATCCTGATTTTATTCATGGGAAATGGGTGTGGGTTCGATTCCCACTTGGTCTTTCCTATCCTGCTGTATACGGGACATAGCGCGTGCTATATCTGTATTAAGTATAAATTTTTAAATTAAAAACAATATACAAAATAAACCCACGACTTACGAAACACTTTAATACTTTAACCACTGAACTAGTACTCAGCGTGAAGCGTTTATCACTCAGCGATAGGATCGCTTTGTGAATTCGTGACGAGAGCTTTGCATAGTAGTTCCATTTATAGTAGTTGTAATTTCAAGATATTTCTTGATTTCAATCTTTAATGCTTATCTCATATTATTTGGATATTTTGAAACTTTGGACGAAGCGGTTGTGGGCTTGATTCTCACTCGGCGGAATGATTTATTTTTAATTTTATTTCTTCACTTTCGTAGTAAGAGAACGACAAAACTTACAAATAGGATTCTTACCCTACTTAATATTACTTAATATTAGATTTTAAGGTTCCATCTGCCACCCTGCTATGTAACTTGAAGCTAAAAAAATATTATAGAAAAATAAACCTAATTTACTCTAAAATAGGATCGTTTAAATAAAATCTGATGGTAGAAGTATAGCGTTATACATGAAATGTCTTTTTCCATAAAAAAATAAGAAATAGTGTTCGTTTTAGGCATATCGCTTAATTTTCAGAGAAAAACGAAATTGCAGAGAAATTGAATCCACAGCCATAACAGGCTCTCTCCCATTGTCCTCATATTTAACTTATTTTCTGATTTGTCATATAAATTCTTCAGTTACATAAGGGAGAAGATTATATAGCAAAGCACGGTTTCTAAGTTGTGTAATAATATTAGAGTCCAACACGGAGTACGTGGAAACAGACGTGCCGACTTATATTTAAGTGATATACACTTACAATGTATAAGAGACAAGCGTTTTATTTTTTTAAATATTTTATTTACGTGGAAGAGGGATGTCTTTAAAGAAATGAAATATTTTAGAAATAGGTTCCCAGATTCCTGCTATGTCGTGTATACACTCAGTCGCAAAGTACTACTTACTTATTGTTAAATAACATCTGATATTTTGAAGAACTAAAATTTCCTTTTAACACAATACATTTACAAAAGGTAAATTCGAAAACGTCGTCGTTGACATTGACGTCAGTGATCAGTCAGTGACAAAAGAGTTTTATATAATTTTGTTGTGACATTGGCGAAGTGATTAGTGCTGAATTGGCACGCTAATAAAGAACAACAATAACAATAATTCTGTTAATTAATTATATATGTTTTAATATTAGGCATTTTATAAAGATATTTAATGAAAAAATAAAATCGCTCTCATCCCCTAACATGGCTCCACAGTAATATAACAAGGAATGCGAGAAAGTATGCCCTCGTCGGCTTAAGGGTAACTCGGTGACGTCAATGAACCGTTTTTAACTGCCAGGAGAGCCGCCAAATATTTTCCAACCCCCATTTGCGAATATCCTTACGTTTTATGCGGAGGAAACTACTTTGACATTAATTTTTTGTCAGGATTTGATTGCCTTGATATATAATTGTTGGGTGCTGATGTAGAGTTTTATTATAGTTTATTGGTTTATATATGTTTAGTTTTCACTATTTATTTAGATGAACTGCGGAGTTGGGTTACGTTTTATGTTAAATGTTTTTATATAGACGTAGAAAGGAAAATAAATTGCCATTAATAAACAATAATATTTTATGAGGTTATAGTCTTCACCCAGATCTCATACTACCTGTGTAGGCAGAGAGATATCGAAATCGGAGATTTTTGGATATGCGTGATGAGTTCCGCCACTCTCAACGCCACGCTCTATATAACACATCGAAGAAATTAAAATAATTGAAATATAATCATTTAAGAGAGTAAGGATTGAACCCACAACCATCGCGTGTACAGTCCCACTACGGTACAAAAGCCACTTAAAGATAGCCCAAAATTTTGTACTTCCCTTTATGATATCGTATCTTTTTGTCATAATTCCAAAGACATATTCACGATAACATCTTGTCTTCGCGAGTTCTTCTAAATAAACAGATTTAACATCGCCTCTGTTTACCAAAATAACGTTCCCAAACTTGGAGCTTAATCCTAAATCGTCGTTTACGTTAATCATAGATTAAAATGTAATCTTAAACTTTAGTATTCTCTATAGCTTACCAACAGTTACCGTTAAGTTAAACTTCAGTTTAGATTTGTCGAATGGAACTTTGTTATGGTTAACCGTTGTTTAGAAATTTCGTGTTGTTTAAAGAGCTTTTTTAGATTAAGCTTAGCCGTTTGTTTTAATGTGTGAAAATTATTGGGGGAGGCGTGTGTAAGCTTCTTGTGATGTTTCCATTTTTAAAATTTTATTTTTTATGTATTGTAATGTAGATGCATGTATACCTTATAGTTTACAGTTAACATACAAATCGTTATAGTATGTTAAAAAGTTACCTTGGAAATTATGAAAATATCTTCTCTTAGTGCTTGCTCCCTTACGTTGCCTATCCTAGCTATATGTCAAATTTCATCTTTCTAAGTCCAGTGGACTTTCTATTCTCTCGGTCTAGTAGATAACGCATCAAATATCTTAACGCTCCTTTTTAATAGCATTGTAAACAGACATAACATAGAGTTAAGACTCTCCGACCTACGTTTTTCCGCTCCGATTAGATATATTGCGTGTTGAGTCACGGAAATTATTAGAAAGCGTTGCAAATTGTCAATATTAAATTAATTCAAGTAAAAAAAAATACATCAAAATTTATACCACACATACCTTACAAACGTAACTAAATTAATTTCTATATACCTATTAAGTACGAAACGTGAAATTCAAAGGCTTCGATGTAAATTGAACGCAGGTGTAAATTATATTTGGTAGAAATGTTTTATTTCATAATTGGTCTCGGTTTAAGAGGAAGTTTCTCTAACGATGTGACGAATATATGACAAGTTTTAATTAACGTGAAGAAAATTGTGCTGGCACCTTTGCAAATTTGTATTGAACGATTTAATAGGTGCCTTTTCGTTATACCTGTAATATATGTATATATAATTATGTATATGAAACGTGCTTTTAGGCTGTTCAAGGCTGTACAGTAAAGTATTTCTATTACTGGATAGATACTAGACTAATTTTGTAAGTAATTTGGATACTTCGTCTGTCGTATAGAACATATTATTTGTTTTCGTTCATTCAAAAATAAAGAACATTTTTTTTTTATATCCAATTATACTATAATTATCATATATTCCGCAAATTTAGAAAAGTTTGAAAATATATTTCACCGGTACATGCCTCTTATGCAAATATATTTTATAAGACGATATTAAACCCACAACTTCTATCTTAACAATCAAAATTTATCAACTCAGTTTTTTTATCTTCACACTATATTCTGTACATAAATTAGCAGGGTAGACAGAAGAAACCTATATAATATCTTAGTATAAAGACACTCCGTTCCCATTGAGATACTTTCAATCTTCACTTTCCGCCGATTTATGTGATGCGCTTTTCCACATCACCAAAGCAAAGAAATTAAAATATCAAATAATTCATTTTCCCGAGTGGGAATCGAACCCACAATCGTCGTACTTACAGTCGTACCCTTGTGATCTGCGCCACGATGGCCCCAATAAAAATATTTAAGAATAGATACTAATAGTGGTATTAATATAATGAAGATAGGACCCGTATTAAAGTATGCCCCATTTAACTTGTCCCAAGTTTATTTCAAAGAAAAGTTCGTCAAATATCCAGTTTTCGAGCAAATCAAGCGAACGATGCCAATGAACACAAAGTACTTGAGTTCTTGCCTTAAATGAAAAATTATACGTTTATATCAATTGAAGGTTGCCTTTAGAGTAAGTATTTTGTGAGAGCTTTCCATGAAGCTTGAAATATTTAGTAATACCCAGAAGTTTAGTATATATTTTTTAATTTGTGTTAGTTCAAATCCTGTTTGTATTCGCAGTTTTTTTTTATTTATTCCTAAATGTACTAATTTGTGTTATTTTAATTAAGAAAGAGGATATTATTTTGATTAAAAAAAGCGGCTTGGGGTCCCGGCACTCAATGTTAGAGACATTGAGTTTCAATTCGGCGGAGAGAGGGAAACGGAAGTCTCTAAATGGGAACGAAGTGTCTTAACACTAGGTCACTAGGCCAGCGTCTGACTGCGACGCAATAATTGTGGGGTCGATTTTCATTTGGTACAATGAATTATTTTCATTTCCTCCCTCTGGTAACTAGATAGAGCACGGTGTTGTATTACGCCACTCAACCCGTAATGTGTGTGTAACACTAGGTTTTCTTTACCTTTACTACAAAATGAGTGATGCAGCGCAGAAAAATGCTGCCAATTTCTTATTTTTGCTAAAAAAATATATTTTTACATAAATATATGTATGTAACGAGATCCCTTAGGAATACTATGCATAAAATATTTTTGTAACAAACGTACACACATGTAATATAAATACGATATCGCGACCTTAACCCAAACTCTTGATCTAGAAACCAATAAACGTATGTAAAGAAGGCAAAGTGATGCAACTTATATTTAAAAAAAAAACATTACTATGATTTGTCAGTAATAATATTAATTGACGATAATGGGTATATAAAGAAAGGAAAAAATAATATAAACAAATTAAAAAAAGATAAGATAATTCAAACCTATCTTTTATTTCTTAGCCCCTACCTCAAAAAGAAAAACTGAAATCCTTATACGTAATCTTTATCTGTGAAGGTCATTTAACTCAAAAGCGTGTGGAAGTATCAAGCTGAATTTAATATTATAAATTTAAGTCTACAGAACTTTAGTGCATAGAAAAAATCAAGGTTCTCAGTAAACGCAATTAAAAGATACATATATTATTAGGGAAGTACAATTTCTGCACTGTTTTAATAATATTATTATTTTATTTTAGATAGGCCTTTTTAACTTCAGCGTAAGATAGACTCATATTTTGCCTAAGCTGCCGACTGAAAATAAGCCAGTCGAAACTCTAATACGTACCTCATGGAATAGAAATGTTCATCTACATAAAGATATCAGTACTTTCTTTTAAAATAAATTATACGACCCAATGGACATAATAAATTGTTATGAGTGTCTTAATGAAGTAAAATTAGGCGCGGAGTTAAGTTACGCTATTCAAAATCTTATAGCTTTAGTTATTAAGCACAAAGTAGAGCACGGTTTTTATTTACTTATTCTGGTATTAAGATAAAGGGCGACGTTGGGCTCCGCCATTGCACGGTGATGGTTTGAGAAAGGAGTGTCTTAACACTAGACTATCAATGCGAACTCTATCATATGTGGGTGATGAAAGAGGCCAAATAAATAAAAGCAGCTTTGATGAAAATAAATCAAAAATAATGTTTCCCCCAAATATAATGAATATTGATCCTATAACCACGGCTGTCTATATTCCCAACGGAGCGTGCAGAGGGAACCTGTTAACCTAGTGCTAAGATACTTCCTTGCTATTGAGATACTTCCGTTCTCCATTGTCTGCTTAATTATCGACGGAAGCCTTTCTTTCTTTGCCAGAAAGCGGAAATGAAAATATGATATATTTCATTCCCCGACTTAAATCCAATACCACCGCGTCTCATAATAGCACTGTGCCACTGCGAGAAAACAGCCTCTAATGTATGTACATTACAAGTAACGAATTCAGATTTGCGTCATTATTACTCGGAGTAATAAATCCCTAATTATTCATTTTACTCTGTTATCTTTAGAATGATGGTACGTTTGAAATCATTTGCATTATTACTTAACGCTGAGTTAGAATTGATATTTAAATTGTATAATGTAACACTTCGCTGTAGATGTTTCATTAGATATTGTTTGATGGCAATATCAACGTCTGATGGTAGATGATTGTAGGTTCGATTCCCACTCGGGGGAATGGAGTATTTTCTTCATCATGTCATGGATCTACATGGTAGACAAAACGCGGCGTTGAGTTCCACCAAAAAAATCCTCCATTCATAAAATATTCACTCTGTTGATTTTTTTTATTATGTTTGGTTCTTTGTTTGGAAAAAACGGAGAAATACATCACTAAATTGTAACATCAACATTGAAAACAAAATGAGTGTTTTACGCTTTATAAAGTGATGTGAACGTTTTTTGCTTAGTAACCGCACAGTTTCGAGACATTGCGTGTTGAGAGGCAGAAGTCAACGCCGCGTTTTGTCATAATTATAAAAAACAATTCCCAAGTAGGAGTCGAACTCATAGACTACCATCAAGTATACAGTTCCACTGCGCTACGATGAATTCTACACAAATTAAAGAATAATATATAGAAAAAATCTAAATCGAACGCATTATATCTTCAAAGGAATCAACTAATAACATTCTCTTTGTCGTTTCAGGTAAGAATTTACGCATTACAATGTAAGGTTGTTATGAGCATTCTAACAATATTCCACAAGATGGGATCGGCCTTAGGAAATTAAATCTTAAGATTTTACATTTAAATGTACCTCTATTCGCAAGTTACACAGTGTTTTAGTCATTTTAAAGATATTTTGTTTGTTTTTCTCAGCTTCACGCTGTATCCTGCATGCCAGTAGAGGCAGAGGGAACCTAGTGTTAAGATAATGTGACGATTCCCATTTTTCTGCAGCATTTCGAGAAGTCGCGTGTTAAGAGTTGGAACTCAACACCTGGTAACAAGGCAAAACCAAAAATTTCTTCGTTCTGGTGGACAAAGTTTGGCGTTGGGTCCGGCCACTAGACTAGTAATGTCTCGAATATGGGGCATAGCTTAGAGGAATGTCTTAACACTAGATTGCGAATACTTTCCATATGCGGGATACAGCGGGAAGCTAAAAAAGAAAATTATTAGTTATATAAACCTCCTCGGTGTAACAGAAATCCTCGCTTAATGTATTTTCGTCGCGAAGTACGATCGCCGTCTTACTTGTATTAAATGACGTGAGAAAAAATATTTTTTGTCCTCTTCCCCTTGAGTAGATCTAGATATGTCTGTCTCGTTCTGTTATAAATTTCACTTATAAGTAGCCTCGGCATTCATTTTATATGTCAAGGAATTTAATGTCTAGTGAAATTAGATCGTCGTGGCGCAGTGGGGCCGCGTCTGAATATAAATAAGACATAGTTGGTTGGTTCTCCACTCTGGGAATTATTAAATACCTCCAAAAATTGGCAGAAAGTGGTGAATACAAGGGTCTTAATGGTAAGTATCGCCCCTTTTTCTCCGTCCAAGTGCTTTAAGATACGGCTTATCAATCTACGTCGAATTTTTTGTACGAATTCTGAAAAAATATTTCTCACTTAAATAAATTTTCCACATACTTTAAAAATATAAAAAATAATTAAAGATACAAATAAGTATAATGAATTCGAACCCACAAAAACTGTCCCATATAAAAAATCTACCCCCAAGCGGTGAAAGTAAAACAATCGTATTATCCCTGAAATCGTAAATCTTACGGAACGCTCCAAATAAATTAATGTGCTGTAGAAGGAAACGAAAAACCGCAAATTTACTCAACGAGAATCAATAGCTACAAGTGAATGCGATATGTACACGGCGGCGCAGTGGTTAAGCGGCTAAGTACCATTATTTGATTGTATGGAAGATGTCAGTTTGAGTATAAATCGTGGGAATATTGTAACAAAGAAAAACTATTTTTTTTTATTGTACGTAATATTTAGCGCTATTAGAAAGTCTTAGTAAATACATTAATATAAAATCATTAAAAATAATGTAGTTTTACGCTATATCTCTAGCGGGAGGACTATCCTGCTAGTGAGAGAGAACTAAGTACTAAACACTACGGTCTCTGCATACCTCTTTCGCCTAATGAAAAAGCGTGAAGCGTGAATTGAGCGCTAATTATCATTATTACAAACTATATTTTAAACAATTTTAACTTCGACATGACTGAAACTCAAAATTATTGCAAATAAAAAGCTCCACCGTTTAAATGAAAAGGCAACGGATAGCGCATTTAGGTACTAACTAATTGTTATTCATCGATTCCTTAAGTCGCGCCGCTCCCTAGCGCCATTAGTGCATTTCAATATTGAAAACGAATGTTATTAAAACTTCTTCTAACTATACTTACTTATTTGAACGAATATCTTGCTTTTACACTTTTCAGATTTATTAAATCTAAATGAAGTTAGAAAATTTTATTTCTTTGCGTTAGTAAGACAAAGCGTGGGGTTGGGTTCCGCTACTCAATCGATATCGACTCGGATTCCGACGGAAATTGGAGCATATCGTAAGCGAAGTATATAAATAAAACATTTTCTTAGTTTTACATTTTTAGAAAGAGATTTAAAAATCAAAATCATAAATCATTAAGACACTTTTTATAAAGTTACATAAATTATCAGTAATTTGTGCTACAGAGAAAACCAACGCCTATTTTATTTTCTTTTTACTTTAGCTTCACGCTGCATAAAGCAGGGTAGACAGAGGGAACCTGTCCATGACCATGGACCATGTCCCATTCAATTTTCAAGATCGCGTGTTGGAGCGAGGAAATTAAAATAATTTATTCCTCCGAGCTGGATTTGAACCCATAACCGTATGTCTGTTTATAAAGTCAGATGCTGTACCACTGCGCCACATTGGTCACTAAAAATTAACATTATATTTACAATCAAATACGCTTAAACTCCCTATAATAATTTAATTCCGATATAATAATACATCTTATCATTATTAAGAAAATATGATATAGCTTACAAAAGAAAGAATGATATAATTTTTCCATTATTTAATAATCCATTTCCTCTAACCGTCGCTTCGCAACTCTTAGCACTCGACTTCTATCGAATAAGTGAAATTGTTGAAATAACTCGAACGGTTAACGCGACGGCAATTTTCGTATACGGGGTCACATATGTCGTTAATATATAAGAATACTGAGGGTAGAATAATAGATAGGCGTGTATGGTGCAAAGCATTAGAAATACAAATTGTATTTTTTAAAGAGAAAGTAGTGTCACATCACTATTATAAAGAGTAGCATTAGCGTTTGATTCTAAATGCGATAGTTACGGAATCGATTATCGAATTATAGTCATATTCCTCCCGTAGAAGAATTATGGCTATTAGCTTATATATTATAAAGGCGGTATATAGCTAATATAGGCGGTATTAGCTTAACACCGTTCTTTGTCATCAATGCAATGTCTTGAATGAGGGCTATCGTTTTTCGTGCTCACCTTACTTGGCTGTAAAGTTGTTACATTTCGATAAGAATACGAATTTTATTATTCATATATTTACATTATGATAATTTCTAATGTGGAATTAACAAAACTCGAGTACTTTGTTCGTATTTTGAGTGTGAGTGTTTTGACACTAAATTATCTGTAGCTACAGTGCTATTATAAGAAAAATTGTTCTTGTAAGAAAATATTTGGTAAATCGACTATTTTTATATAATAATTTAGCTTAGATATTAATAAATATACGTATATTAACGACAGTGAGTATAATTTAAAATTATAATTATAAATATTCATCAACTTTAAAATATTGTTCTATTTTTTAATAGTGTCTAAGATTTTTTTAAAATACATTTATTAATAAAGTTCAAGTAAATGTTAAAAACTTTATAAATGTCTATTGTAAATTTAGCTAAACAACTGTCGAAATTTCAATATTCAATGTCTGTTTTTGATAATGTCAAGGTCAAACAAAATACCCTTTGGTAGAGTCAAGTCATTAATCACAGTATAACATTATAAATATAAAATAAGCTCGATTAAATGAATAAACGTAGGCCTCTTCAGAGATTTTCCACGGCAATTTCATTTCAGGAGGAGATATCTTCCGCTCGACGAGGTTATATGGTCTGCGTCTAGAATCATATATCAATAGGTCATCATCTATATATACGTCTAGAATATCATCAATACATACGTCTAGAATATCATCAGTATCAAGACCATTATTTTTACGTACGTGTGATATGGAGTGATTTTCTTTCTGAGTGCTAGTGTATCGGCACTATCTCCTTCCAGACTGGTAGTTCATCCGCAATCCTCTGTCTATGGGTTCCGCTTACCATCTTTTGCTTGTGTGCCTATTATTACAATAATTTACCTCTTTTAATAATAAAAACAATTATCGACTGGCAGGTTGGTGGGCAAGTGCAGTAGACCAATACCTTCGAAGTACATTTATTTGGGTACTGCTAGCTGCACTCATTTAGATGCCTTATAAGACTTTGGTAATGGTAGTATGCAATGGTAAGGTACTTTGGGTTATGTAAAGCAGCAAGCGTCGTACGGCCGATACCAATAAACAAAATAAAAAAAAGAAAAATAAGTCTCTAGGTTCTATTACAAAATACTAATAATAAGTATTTTATATTAAAAAAAAATATTACCGCGTCTTTGTTTAACTTGGACCACAACTAAAACCGTCTTTTGAAGAAGACCGGTCTATATTTTTAGGAAAATGATAAAATTGATGCATATGGAATGGGTTTACAATAATTTGAAAAGATTTAAGTTTTGAATACATTTATGTGTTACTTTAGTATTATATGCTTTTCAAGTCTATAAAATGAAATATAATGAACCTAATGTGAAGATACTCTGCTCCCAACTTTTCGCCTAATTCTGGAAGCATTGCGTGCTGAATTGTGCAACTGAACGCCGCACTATACCTTGACAAATACATAATTAAAATTTATAATATTTCATTACCTCGAGTGGGACTCGAACCCACGAATATCTTTCGGTACATAGAAATTAGGCCACGACAGTTTTAACATTTATTATGATCTATTGTAATTTTAGAATACGAAAGTATTATAATATGAAAATTTTAGCGCCCTACTCGTTATTGAATAAAGATTTTAGGGATTGCCTCACTTTTAATAGGCTTCTAACAACAAACTGTTTTCGAAATTAAATTTGTTTTCCACAATTTATATTGATTTTACAGTTATTTTGTTCAATTAAGTTGATTTTGTTTCAATTAAATTAATTTATGAAGGACAAAATATGTCTTATTTGTCTGCCACTTTAACAAAATTGAGTCATACCATTCAACTGACTAGAAAATTAGGGAAACTACACTGGGTTCCTTATGCCTACCTTATTATATGTAAGATGCAGCAATAAGCTTTAAAAAGATATAAATATATATTTCTCATTATATGTCAATATATCAAGCTCTCATACCAACACCACTAACTTCCGGGGAAAAACCAAACCGGAAACAGTTACATTTCCTATAGCGCTCACGTTAATGGCTTCCGTCAATTAATACTTTCCTTCAGCTGTCACGTACTAAAAGGAGAAAATACAAAGTGACTGGACACTTTGTTTTTTTTTACCTTTTGATAAAAAGGTAAGTGACCGACATACTTTGTAGGATTAGACAAGAGTTAATAATAATATTTTTGGATTATAAATCTAGTTACAGTAATAGCCCGCAGCTTCGCCCGCATGAGCCGCACCATTTTTTCTTCCTATTTGGATTCCTATAAACTCTAAATAAACAAATCACGGCGTTAAGTTTCGTCAATCAATGTCAATGCGTGTTAAGTTAAAGACTAATATTCGGCAGCAAAATTGGAAATGGTGTGTTTAAAGACTGTTGGTGTGTATCTACTAGATAACCTTGCACTTGCGGGATAGAGCGTGAAGCTTAAAAACATAACACGTTTATAAACTCAAGTTTATAAATTTGTAAATTATAAATTCCCCTGTTTCAACTTTATGCGAAACTGTGCCGTAAAATGTGGCTGCATATAAAATTATATATATTTTGAGAGAAAATTAAAGGAGAGCTAGTATAAAATATAAAATTTATTTTAGTTTACGACTCGAGATTGCTATACGGTAGAGAAACTTAAGTGACTATGGCAAACGAAAATTAACGAAACATTACTGGTATAATAAACAAACGCCAGGGGAATGAAAATTTTCATATTTTCATTTCCTTGCCTTGCCTTTTATCTTGACAACAACAAACACGGCGTTAAGTTCCGTTACTCAACACGTTCGAAAATTTTTCGTTAAGTGGGGAATAGAGTATCTTATCATTACTCTGCCTACTACTATATGCGTTAATATTCGTTGTTAGTTTAGTTTAAGGAAGATGTAGAAGACATGCAAATAATACTAAGTATGAGATAATTGTGACAGTATAATACGTGACCACGGACTACTGCAAGTGCCATCTTCACGCTGTATCTCGCCCACAGCAGGCCAGAGGTAGGGCAGGTGTAGTGTTAAGACACTCTGTTTTCTACTTTCCGCCGCATTCTGGATGCATTGCGTGTTGAGTAACGGAACTTAAACTTAAACTTGGCAAAAAGCGTGGAACTGTTGATCTTTAAGAATAGGCTCCAAAGTAAAAAAATAATAATAATAAGACAAATAAAATTACAAAGACCTATTTCCAAAAAAATTACACCAATCTTTAATCTATGTATGGTAGCTTCAGAAAATTGGAGTCGACCAAATTTGAAACATTGAGTTTTTTATAATTAAAAATTGGAAAATATACCTAAAAGTTGTGATAAGCTTCAACTGCAAGTCTATAGCTTCTCACCTCCACAAGTCCGTTCTAAGATTTAATTCAATTATAGAAATATTTTGCGCGTTCCATTTTAAATGTTACCCGGTTACATTAAAGTTGAATATCATTCAAGCAAAATGTGAAAATAAAAGGCTGTTGCTCGACAGCTTACTCCGAATATTTTTATTTTATTTTCTCCGCTTTTTATTGAAATCTTTAAGGATTTATGAGTTTTTGTTGACTCTTCAGTTTATTTTTTATTTGATTGCAAGCGGTTTTCCTCTATTCAGTTCAATTGAGAGTTAAAGCAAGTGGCCTAACCTATATTTTTTGATATTAATAGTTGGTAGAGGATATAAGATCTGTCTTTATATATGAGCCTACAAACTAAAAAAAATATACAGTATCCAATATAAACATTAGACCCTAATAAATAAAAAGAACTAGTATGATACCGAGACCCCATAAAAGGAAAGCATAGTTAAATTTACGTTACGTACCCTTCGCCCCACTTTTTGGTAACAACACATAAATTTGGAACAAGTTCATGGTCTTGTCGTTGGCACTTCGCCAAATATGGACAAAAACATAAAAATATTACTTACTATTGTTATATATTTTACCATAGTTATATGTTTTACAGGTAATCTTTACCTGTTACTTATTTATTATGTAGAGTCCATCGTGGCGCAGCGGCAGAACGTTTGACTCTAAACACGACGGTTGTAAGTTAGATTCGATTCGGGGGAATTAATTATTTATATTTCCTTCTTCTGGTAATGAGGGAAAACACGGTGAAATATCAAATTAGTTATTTGGTGAGATATAACTAATTTTAAAAGTTCCAGATCGATAGAAAATATCTTAGAAGTAGGTTAGAAAATGATCTATAAAAATAAAAGTAATTAATATAAAAAAATCCTAAATATAATCCTTTTCTAAGCCCAGTTAAGTCGACGCAAACGAGCCTTAGGTAGATAATTATATGAAGGAAAAGAAATATAATTCCCCGAGCGGAAATGAGACAGAAATTGAGACGTTTCATCGCTTTCTACAGGAAGAGCAAAGCTGAAGGCTTATTTCCGATGATTTTACACTTTTTGACTGACTTACTTGCAGAGGCTATAGATCTATTACGATACGATTATTAACCATGTTTTTTTAGCTTCAAGCGGTATCCCGCACATAGCAGGATAGGCAGAGGGAACCTAGGAGGTTCCCTCTGACATTTCTCTCACTCATGGATAAACTACAATGCCTAATAATAATAAAAAGTATACGTGTCATAATTATATTATTATTAGGTCATGAAGCCGTCGAGATGCAGCGGCATTATGTCTGGTTGTAAAAACGACGATTGTGGGATCAATCTTCACTCAGGGGGGAATATTTATTTCCCCCTCCTGATAATAAAACAAAGCACGGCGTTGAGATCCACCACTAAACACGCAATTTCTCGAAATTTTGTGAGGAAGAGTGTAACAATAGATTCCCTCTGCCTATCCTTCTACGAGTATATATGGGATATAGCGTGAAACTAAAAAAATATAAAAAAACATTCCGTTTACTATACAGTAGTCTAAAAATATCAAATAGAGGTTTTCCTGTCGGGAAGACGAAAACTTAAAGGACCACAGTTCATCAATGTGAACGGTTGAAAAAATTAGGCGCATACGTTTTGAGAAAACACATAGAATTAAAAGTACAGAAGTTTTTCACTTTCCTAGGTGTTTCCAAACCCAACACTTTAAAAATATCAAGATATATATATGTATTATACATAGCTATGTGAAGATAAAAAAATATACATAAATCAAGCCTTAGCAGTACGTCAACCTCCTTCAAATTTGACATCTTTTGTATAAGTCTTAAATTCTCCTTATCGTGTCGTATATATTTTTTTCCCTTTCCCCAATTCGTATAACGCCAAAATTATATTGATGCGTATATTTTTGTGTCAAACGCATAAAAATGTCGATGGCAAAGTCATTTCTCAAAATCAGTCTATTACGCCCATCGTTTACATCATTTATTATTTATGGCTTCACTTTTAAGGATTTACTCCAGATTTTGCTTCGGCGGATATCAATTTTGCCTTTGAGTTTTTTAAGATACAAGCGAAATTATCAGATATTCAGCAATTGAGATAAATTTTGGTTATACCACAGAGAAGAAAATATCAAAATAAATAATAAGATCTTCGATTTTCACGATGTTTTATACAGTAATATATCGCTAAATATTTGAAAGGTTTAACTTAACCTTTAACTATGGACGTGATTTTTTTATAACACAAATATGGACGTCGGGTCTGTCAGACCAGTGTATTTATTGGTCATATTCCGTCTGTTTTTTAAAGGAAGAAGACAATTTTATGTTTTAGTTTACATGAATAGCCTCAAATCAAACAAAATCAATATAAATAAAATCGCTTTTTATTAAAGTTTACGCATCACGACGATTTAAGTAACTTAAAGTCACAATTTCAGTCTTTGGCCACATGGGATGACTCTAAAGAAAATAATACTATAAAAAAAGACAGATAATAAAATAAGTATTTTTTTAACAAAATATAAAGTCTAAAAAATAAAAAAAAAATAAAGAAATTACATCTTATGTTATAAAATAAAAATTTTGACAACGCCTCAAGATAAGGTATTATTGAACATCGATAGACAATGGCTTTCAACATTGTAGGCTAACATGACGATTGTAGTCAACATAATTATGTCTTGTCTTTCTATATATCTTTTTGGGGCAAAGTGTACAGGTTTTTCAAGAACCCAAAACTATTTTTTTAGCTTCATGTTCAATAAATGATAGATCAGATCGCGAAACGCGAGTCAAAGTCATTCTCAATTCTTAGAGTAGTTTAGTATACGAAACGCGTCTTCTTATTTGATGAAGTGCTATTTTCTTTATAAAATGTCGTCTTTTAATTGTTTTGTTTAATGTTGATTATAAAGTACCGATATATTTGTCCCTGACGTGCTTGGTCGATCTTTTTTTTCCATTTTATCGAAAAAACAAAAAAAATTGAATCTTTTTTAGGTAAATAATATTTATATTACTGAAATATATAACAAACAATGCAAAATAATATATGATATATAACAATATAAACATTTGAATACAAATAATACAATTAAAATATTAAAGTATATTTTCTAATATTTTATAAATATATGGCGTTTTGAAGTCATTCATGTATGGGAAACATGGACGTCGGGTCTGACAGACCCAGGCCCCGTTTAGAAAGTTAAATACTCACGTGTTTTGAACCCAGAGACACAACCACTGCTATCTACATTCATTTTGTCATTAATACGAAAGGTACTGAGCGACTCAGTGGCGGAGGTCACCGAGAAGTGGCCGATCTGTAGAATTCGTAGAACTAGATGGGTCTGTCAGACCCGACGTCCATACTTAAAGGTTAAAAAAGGTATTGTTCCAGTTAGGTTATAAGCAGCAAAACACGTATTATATAAATATTTCCCTTATTAAAATATGAACCCCCAAAAATCACATTCATTCAAATCCATGTCAACTAAGTCATAACGGTAGTCTTGAAAATCTCAAACATAAGGAACCATCTAAGGTCACCTCCAGACAAAAAGTAATCTAAAAATATATTTAAAGCTTCAGAATTGAGACGAAAATCGTGGCAAATTAATTTGATGCAATAAGAAACGTTCTTTTAGAATGTCAACTGACATCCTTTGTCCTTTTACTGCTTGATATTAGTCACAGGGAGTTTCTGAAAGAATGCGAGCGTCTCTTTGAAATTTTCAATGTGACTTTGATAATTTTTCGCACCTGCTATATCGGCTCAATGGATAAAAAATAATCTGTATAAATGATAGATTATTTTATATTATATTTTTCAAAGAACAGATTGTTCTACAGCTTCTTGCTGTATTCTCCATATTGCAGGGTAGGCTAACCTAATGTTAAGACATTGTACTCTTCAGTCGTCGGTCGAATGTAAGACATTGTATGTGAAATGATGAAAGACGCCTTATTTCGTTGTACCAGAGCAGGGATTTGCAATTTATATTTCACTAATTTTTCGGAAAAAATTGTTTAATCATTTTCTTCCTATTATTAATTACATTATGTCCTAATAAATTATGAAGCTAAAATCTATTTTCTTACAATATTATAATAGAAATATAACAGACGTGTTAAAATCGTTAAAGCGACATATCACGTAGGCGACCTTTAATTAGACACATCCAAGAAGACGCCAAGTGCTACGTGATTGGCGCCCTTTGAATAACTAACGAATGTACCTTAGATTTATATCGTCCGGAGCAAACTGGCGACGCCTGTGGGTTCGATTCCCGCTCGGGGATTGAATCCTTTTTTTTTCCTCGTTTAAGTAACGAGATAAAAGGCGTCATGGACTTCCGGGACCTCACCATACAATATCTTGAAAATTTGGTAGTATGTGGAGAACGGAATGTCTTACTACTTACTCTATTATAAGTGAAATACAGCGTGAAGCTAACATTATGATATCATACTGAGTAAATACTGTAATACTGTAAAGATTCAAATTTCTGTTAAGGATTATATTTGTAATAGTAATTTATGTTACACTACAGCGTGAAACTATGTTCTCGCATACAGTGGAGTAGAGAGAGGATAGTGTCAAAACACTTCACAAACACGTTCCTATCACCGACGGACGTTGTGCAGGAACGAAATGTCTTAACAGTATGTACTCCATTTTCGGCAGGGGGAACCTATATCCTGGAAAAAAAAGAAAACTAATGAAAAGAGCATTACAAATCTTAAAGTAACGAAATTACATGAACACGACCCCATTTGACAGAATTCTCATACTTCGACCTCCACAAGTAACCAATTTACACTAATCGACGCCGCCTTAATCGCTTCTGTGTAGTTTGATTTTCTCAACGTGTGACTTGTGCTTTCTAATCTTCAATTAATTGTACGGCCTCATATATGTAGGGCCCGTGGGAAAGTTCCAATTAAATGGGTTTCCTGAATCATCATTAGGTCAGGTTTGGGGTAAGAGGAGATTTTCGATGTTGCTTAATTTCTGAGGTCGTCGTAGCATAGCCTTGATTTTAAACGCGTTGGATATGAGTTCATTTCCCACTCGGGAGAAAGTGCTATTTTTTCCTCACTTGAGTAATAAAATAAAAGCGCAGCGTTAGGTTTCGCCACTCAAAACCCGATATCTGGAATATTGGGCGGACAGTTGAGAATTTAGTGTCTTAACACTACGAGTATACGGCATACATACGTGAAACTATTTGGTTTCCACTACAGGAAGTAACGTATATTTTAAACTAGACCATTTTATCATCTAAATTACTTAAAAAATAGTCATTAGATTTTTTTATTTCAGACCTTTCACAAATCACTCTATTCTTTACGCCCAGATTTCCTCACTTATTTGTACCATACAAATATATTAATGGCAAAAAAGGTTCAAAGCTATCAATTTTTCTCACGCGGCTTGAACATCGATCAAGTTAAACCAATTATCAAGATACTGGTAGGGGGCGATTCCCGATCTTCGCATGATTTAGGGGTTTGTCGAGGTCAATAAGCTGCGTATTTTTCAAAAGTTTTTTTTATTACATACAGTCCAATTAGGTAAGCTTTATCTTGGGGACTAGGGGAAAATTATTATTTTTTTCAGCTTCAGACTTTTCCGTATAGCATGGTGGGCGGAGGAATCCTAGTGTTGAGTATCTCAACTGTTGCCCACACACAACACACAGGGGCGAATGAATTATATAATCTTAATATTTTCATTTTTTCGAAAACCTAATGTCTTGAGATGGAAATGTCTTAATTCGAACGGAGTGTCTTAGCTATGCGTTACCAACTTCCCTTTGCCTTCCCATTCTATATGTGGAATAAAGTGTAGAGTTAAAAAAGAAATAAAAAACAATTTAAATTCAGAAAATAGAGAAGCAAGTGTTTTGGAAGTATTTTCTCTCTGGCACCTGTAACTTACAAGAAAAAAAAGTGACGCATAAAAACAAAGTCATAGGAATTAATTCCAAATTATATATAGCCGTTGTGCCTTTTTACCAATAATATACAGCGTGTTGGAAAAAACGCTGAGTATCAAGCTATAAATCTTTTGGCAATACCTTTTCTCATGTTCTTCTATTTTACGTCATTTATCTGAATAAGATACGGCTGTATATGTCAGAAATAGAAAATAGGAGCAGTTTTTTTCCATCTTATTTCATAGTCATTTTATTTAAAATATCGTGGCGTAGCAGAGTAGCGTCTGACAATAAGCGATTGTGGGTTCGATTTCCATTCAACTACAAAGGAAATGAAAAACAGAGTAACTCTATAATACGTACCCTCCATCTACCAAATAACAGAATAAAATACGAAATACGTAAAGAGGAGCTAACGAAAAAGTCTAACGAAAAATTAAATCGCGTATAAAATACACACATTTCCTTCAATTTCAAAACATTTTAAGGAAAATGAGTAAATATTTCATTGCCTCCGGCGCGGCTCATTGTTGAGCTTCTAAGATGTGTCATGAAACATCAACATTTTAACGTCTATACGATAATAGTATAAAGTAAAGAAAACAATGTTATTGTAAACGTCAAAATATGAATAAATATTTAAATTTTCTCTCCTTTTTAACACGCTTTTATTATATAGAGTTGTAAGAAACTAACTAATATTAAATGTATGATGAATATATTGTAAGTGAATTGTTAATTTGAGGGTAATTTGTAAAAAGTTAAATAATAATACCCTCACAATTATTTATAAAAGAGGAGGTAATGGCTATAATATTAAGTGACATTTTTGATGGTTTGAGTAGTACGCGTTTGAGTAGTTCTGCCTTTCGTAAGGTGTAAAATTAAGTATTTAAAATCAGTGTTACTGCTGTAATTGTACGTAAAGATACGTGTACAAGTGTATACGTGTTGTGTGGCGTGAAATGTAAGAGACGTGTTAATTGTAATTATGAAGTGTTATCTTATACTGCCCTTCTGACATTTTGACAATATATGAGGCGGTACAATAAATGCTGGTCTGATGATGGAGCCAGGAACTGATTAGTGGAACTCTTCAGAGGTAGGTACTCGTAAACTACTCGAGTTTAAGCTCATGTGACTTATAGCTCCGATTACATTCCTTAGCACTTATAGCATTTGATATACAAGAAAAGCGGGTTTTTAGGTTTGGTTTAGATAATTTGACCTTCATTTTCACACTCTTTCACGTACACCGGGCTAGGTAGAGGAAGCATAGTGCTAGAACTCTCTGTTTTCCTCGTCCCGGCCATGAACAATGAGGATTTTCAAAAATCCAACCGAAAGGGGATAAGACGAGATTTTCCATTCCCCACGTTTGTTCCCGCCTACGTACACGCAAACAAAGTTGCGGGCGACTACTAGTATTATGATAAAATACACATCAATTTCCTATATACGTACATCGTTACTGCGGATAAGTTATTAAAAATACAGCAGAAACCGGTCAAGTTGACTGCCAAGCGGAGTGGAAAACATAATATTAGATGTCTGTCCGTCTGAATCATTGAACCGATGAAAAGTTGTCATATTTACAATGACATCGCGTGAAGCGAAATTACGTACGTAATATAGAATATTTATGTACACTATTGTTGGAGCTTGTGTTTATTTTTCTGACTATTTCTTAATTATGTACGATACATTCTTTCTTTTTACCTTGGCACTGTATACCGGGCATAACAGGGTAGACAGAGGATATCTGGGAACCTAGTGTTATGATACTCCGTTCCTATTAAGACACTTCTGTTCCTTACTTTCTGCTGAACTCTGGAGTTATTGCGTGTTAATTGGCGGAGCTCAAAGCCACACTTTGCCTCGTTACCAGAATGAAGAAATGAAAATCGAGTGGAAATCGAACCAAGAACCTGTAGAGTAATATAATTTCATTTTCGTGGACTTTATGGGATTAGAACCCACATCGTAATTGTGCCCCGATAACTATAGAACATATCTTTAGTATTATATAATGTTTAAAGTTTAACGTAGCAGTTAAAATTAACGCTCACTTAACGACCACTTTTAAACGTTTGATAATGGTTTCCATAACTTTCATAGCATAGCTATTTGATTCCTACTTTTACAATGTTATTTTGCAGTTTCAACTTGTATTATGTATTTATAGTTATTTTTCTTTTATATATTTCTTGTACTTTTTTACCAGCGGAAAAAGATATTTTTTTAAGTACTAGCTATACCCTGCATCATTAGCACAGGAGGCAGAAGGAACCTAATGTTAAGATACTCCGTTTCTCATGCCCTTCCCAACTATGGTGGAACTCAACGCTGCGTTTTGTTATCATAAATCGAGGAAATACAAATAATTGATACCCCCGATTGTGGATTGAACTCACGACCATCCCGTTTACCGTCGAATACATAAATAACTGACAAACCATACGCAGCTAAATCCGCTAAAACATATTATATTTAAATTATAAAATAGTTTTACATACATTATAGCTTATGTGTATATTTAATATATGTGAATGTATGTGTGTGTATATATTGTAGCCTATTCTAATGATTTAGTTATATTACCGTAAAGTTTCATCGAAATCCGTTCAGCAATTTTTGCGTGAAAGTGAAACAAACATCCATCCTCACAAACTTTTAACATTTATAATATTAGTAGGAAATCTTTGATACTATTAAAAGTTATAGCAATTATCTAGATGTGCGTTACCATTATTTCGCAAACTTACACACTGACGATCTCATATACGCCCGGGGCTGTAGAACTACTGTTTCCAAAACATTAGAAGGCACTTAGAGCTTCGTCGTGATTTTAGCAAATTTTCAGGAACTTAGTTTATACGGTTCTATAGGATTTTTTTTAAAATTCTACACCTATCGTGGTACACTGGGAAAGATTTTGACTGTATGATGGTATTGAGTTCGAAATTGAGTGAAGAGAAAACTATTTAAAAAATCTATTCACAATTTTAGTTTTCACATTAATTGTTAACATGTCCACATTTTTGCAATATTATAACGTAATATATATGAACAAATACAAGCTAGTGTACATACACTCTGTTCTCCAGTTTACACCCAATTTAAGATCTTGCGCGTTGAGTGGCGAAACTCGGTGGTTATCAAAGTGAGGAACAAAAACTAAATAAAAATTCTCTCGAGTGAGAATCAAACTCACAGCCTTCATTTTTGCAGTCAGATGCTGTGCCACTGTACCCCAACGGCATGGGTACAAAATTACCAACTATGAATTCTCTTAACTACGAAGAGTGTTAAGAATTTTAAATTTGATTTTAAATTTCCAATTTATCACCTCGTTTTATACATATATAAGGGATCGAGAACCTGGGAAACTAGTGTCAATACATTCCATTCCCAATACCACATTTCCTTTCCCCACCTTTCGCTGAATTCTGTAGGCATTACGTACAAAGAATTAAACATTTAGTGGAGAACTATGTTAGACTCTATTCATTTCTTCTTTTCAATACCGTACCGTCTAAAAAAATAAAACATTATTAAATAAAAAAATACAATATTGAACAAAAGACGTTATATTAAATAATTCATAAACGATACTCACGGTTGAGGAAAAAACATCGATCAATCATTTATTTGGGGTCGCTTGTTTCTTATCGTGGTATAAAGATTATGGACTTATTGTTGAAAAAATCTATTGATTTTTATAACTTTATGTGTACAATATGTTTAAATAATATGAATAATGTATATTTAGTCAAATATTAAGCGGTAGTAAATTCGATTTCTAGCTGAAGCAGTATTTCAAATTTTTGTTCGAAATTAACAATTAGATGTGAGTAGATAATATTGAATCTGGGCTAAATGAACTTTGTGTCAGGATACTTCGTTTTTCAGGTTTCGCTGGAATTTGAAATTACACTTTAGCAGTACTTAACGCCGTGTTAAGTCTTACCTGAGTATATCTCAATATAATTAGAGTACGGTTACGATCAAACCCACTGCATTACGAAAGCTAATATAACTGTTCCATGGTTATAATAAGTCAGTCATCATGAAGTCGACGCTAGGGCGTCCTTTTCTACTGGGCTACTAGCTATGACCTACTTGTTGAAACACATTTTTAACATTATAAATATAATACGCCGATATATATCGGCGTTGACTTCCTCCACTCAACACGCATGTCTCCAGAATTCGGCGGAAAGTGGGGAACAAATGTGTCTTAATAGGAACAGAGTGTCTTAACTGTAAGTGTCCGACTGTCTACAATGCATGTCCACAATCATAATATACAGTTACGAAAAAAATATCAAAATAAAAAACAAAAATAGTTACAGAACTATATAGAATAGAAGTATATAGAATAGAAACTCCAAACGTTCTTCTCCATAATCCGAAACTTTCAACACAAAAAAGGTTTTTACATCAAATTAGCTACACTGAATCGAACTCACTATTATCTAACAAATACGTAAAATTTTATTACACAACCATTGAGAAGGATTTCAATTACTCTTACACCCTTTATAAAAAGCACAATCGGTATCTAATGTTCTGAATTTCAGCATTTTGTATTCGGCATGTATTACTTCGGCCAGGGTCAAGAGTATCCCCCGGGGTGTTGAGATATGAAACGGTGTTTCGTTTGAACGGGCGTACTTACTTGAACGGAGATTTTTTTTTGTATGATACCTAATAGTTTCTATATCAAAAAAATGTGTAATAGAGCGTCAAGCTAAAAAAGATACTGAAATAGTAGTGTTAGATCCGATACATTTGACAAAAGAGAAGAAAAATATAACATTATAAATGTAATTATACATTATAAATGTTTCTTTGGAAAAGTAAGACAATAAAAACAATGAAACGTTTATTGCTATCACTGCCACCATTTGTTAAAAAGGGCGGGGTTATGGAGAAATTAGTGTCCTGTCAATTTAGATAGGCCAAAAAGTGGATATGAAACTACTATTTTCTATTTCGTCCACACCTTATAATTGCGAGTTCTAATTCTAGTTATAGCATATTTATATTGAAAACCAACTAACTCCATATCAGTAAATAGACCAAATGTAAAGAAAGAAGAAGGAGAAAGAGTGTTTAATCACTAAATAAGTAGTTTAAAAGTATAAAATTAATGTAAAATAATGCAAGTAACGTAAACAGATCATACAACTGAATATTGACAGGTATCCGATTTGTAAAGAGGCGCGTGACGCTTGTTTGGTGCGAACGTGATCTTGCATACACTTAGCTCCCGGAGTAAGGTTCCTTTGCCTTAATAATCCTTATCTACATACATTTTTTATCTTCACGCATTATGGAGGGAGGATAAAGAACCTAATGTAGGGATAGTTCGTTCTTTAAAGGCATTATGTGTTAAGTGGCGTAACTTGACATTGCCGTATTTTTATGGCTGATAATTGTATATATAAAATGAATCATTACATTCAGGGATTGAAACCTACAATCATTATGTCAATAATACGTTCTTCTTCATTCTCACTCTGACATCATTTTCTTCAAATAAAAGCTTGTAAGCATATATTAATAAAATCTTCGAATTGTAAATATACAGTTTCTCCGGATCACTTGGAATCCGCCATTTGTTGACATAAATATTTAATATAGCATTGTTGAACTACTCTTTTGCTTTTATTTCTTGCATCGTTAGGTATAACTAACGGATTGTTCGACTTTGTTTTATTATTTTTCTTTTCATTGTTACGTAAATATATGAAATAATATGTAGAGATCCAGTCTGTCGTGACGCAGCGGCACGGTAATGGGTTTGATTCCCATTCAGGGGATTAAGATAATTTCATTTCCTTGCCATTTCAACAAGACAAAGTGCAATTTTGAATTCCGTCAATCAATTCTCGAGTAGTAGAGTACGTTTTTCTTATTAATAGAGCGAAACAGTGACAATAATCCATTCCCCCGAGTGGGATGAAACCTACCCTTCGCTACCCTAAAAATATTAAATATGTCATTCCCTCGTGTGGCTATAATCCAAGCAAAGACTAATTCCACCACATTAAGCTCAATAAAGACAAAAGATAAAAACAACTAAATAAATAAACACAAACGATTCAATTTATTACAGAAATATTGTACCTACAATCTACATATATATCTACCGAACATGTAACGATACCAAATTAAATGGAAAAACGTATGTTAATGTGCAAGATTATTCTTTTGTGCTAAAGTATATTGGCTATAGTCCAGTCCGCAATGCGTCTATATAAAAAAATTATCAATCATTTGTAAAATTTATAGCTAGCTATTGCCGTAATGGTACAGCAGCGTCAGTCTGTATTATTAGTATTTATTTATTTATTTATTGATCCATCAACATTTGTTTACATACAAAAAATATACACAGTACATGGAACTAAAACTAAATGTAATAAACACTTACAGGTAGATACATCTTGCTATAGTAGAGCGAAAATAAACTCCTAAGCGTAGGCACAAAACAAGTAAAAAAGAAATTTTTTAAAAAAAAACGTTAAATTTAATATATTTTCAGCATATTTGACTTTTGGTGTTCAATATTAATCGAATCTTGCTAGTTGAATCAGCATTAATGTCAAATAGGTCACTATACTCATTAACCAACTTGCAAAGTCTAGAAACAGGAGAGTTTGATTCCGGGGTGGAGGATAAAGGAGGGTTATTATATTACGGGGAAACCTCGCTGGTATACGTTTCGGTAGACTTTTAGTTTATTTCCTCTGGTAACCTTACCAACGCTTTTTATATAAAACGTCTGATTGTGAAGTTGACGTCTATGATCTGAACTCGCTCTCATGAAAACAAAGCGCGGCGTTGAGTTTCACCACTTAATAAGCAATGCCTCCAGGATCCGGCGGAAAGTGGGGAGCGGAATTATCAGTAGCAGTGAATATAAGTAACAGTGATTTAATGTTAAAAATTATACATTTTAAGCGGTTATTTAAATAGCTGTGGCTGGAAAGGAATGCAATAAGCAAAAGAATGTCAGATGGCGGTTTTATTATGAATTAGAGCAATTTTCTACATACTTGCGGTTTTCTGCTATCTTTGCTATAGATTATTAGGTCGAGATTAGTAAATACAAATACATCTACATATGTATATAACTAAAAACCATTCCCATACACTAATATGACTGACAGACAAATTTAATTGAAACGGAGTGTCATAATACTACGTCTCCTAGTTCCCTCTGCGGGTTACAGCGTGACTCTAAAAGAAGCACGTGTATTTTTTCTGTAAGCAGTTGACACTATCCGCTTCTGTGAGTAAGCTGATATACGACAGTAATCTTGTGGGGTTGTGGAAAAATTTTATTTTGCCTTCAAAACTACATCTTATCACTTTCAAAATAAGGTTCAATATGCAGCTATATATTATAAAATGTCTATTCATGTGACATAGATGCGATGTCAATAATAATTAAATTGTTATTTTTCTCCTTTTTTAAGGATATCAGCCATAGAATTACATGAAAGATTAGAAAAGAAAATAGTATAAACAACTTCAAAGGGTCACAAGTGTGTGACTGCAAACGCGACTGTGAGTTCTATCCTCACTCGAGAAAAATATTTTAATTTCTTCACTTTGATGTCGAGGCAAAGGGTCTCCAGAATTCGGCGTAAAGTGGACAACGGAGTGTCTTCCACAAGATTCCCTCTGCTTAGATATAGTGATTCAGATTAAAAGTTATATGACTGTATAATACATGCATATTATACTAGTGTAGTCCAAGCATAGCCGTGAGCGGTACACTAGCTAACTAATGTATATTAGTAATGCAAACCAACGAAAAAAGTCGTAAATCTCAACTAGTGATAATATTTTATCCCATAATGTTGGCAAACTGTAAGTTTGTTTTATTAAGATTAAATTTTATAGCGTTCGTCTTTAAAAGCTTATTCTGATTCGTTTGGACGTATTCCAGGTATAGCCTGGTCTAACAGAATTAACTAAATTCTACTTCATTTGATTGTTTTTGAATGAAAATAACTAAAAGTTTTGAAATTCTAATTGCTCGATTTAACTCTGAGCGCAGTTATTTATAGTATCGACGTAACTCATTATACAATATACAAAATTGGCGTTTGGGGGGCGAATTGGGAATTGGGGGGAGAAAATATTTGGAATATTTTTTTAATATACTATAATTATTTAATCCAAGTTCATCCATTGTTATCTTTGCACTTTTTCCTTTGCTTCTTGCCAGTTATCCAAATTTCAAAAAAAAGGTAATATGTTTAAATGCCAATATAAATTTAAAAAAATATTTCCTTCCCTCGAGTGGGGATAGAACTCACAACCAGTCGATTTTGCATCACACTTTGTACCACTGCGCCATGACTGGCCTGGTTTTATAATATACGAGTATAAATTTAATATAGATATAGTTCCATGTAGAACTGAATCTACACTTCACACTCCGCAATGGCCTCGATGACCTATTTCCGTTAAAAGTAACAATATTGGCCATTAATAAATAATATCCCTAAACAGTAGCGAGTTCAAATTCTAAAGGTCCAATTCCAAAGGCATTTCCCATAAATTGGTTAAATTTTCGACAGCCGTCCCTTTATTGTGAGGGTAATAGACTATTAGATCTATTAACGAGCTTGTGATATTAAATCACTTCCGGTTGTCACGATAGGTTCGGTTGCTCTGATATATGCCTAGAGCGAAAAGGTTGTGGTGGATTCGATTGATTTTGGTTATTGAAAGTCTAAAAGGTAAAAGGTTATGAAATCTATACTTAATAGCATGGTACATTAAAACTCAGGAAGTACTGGTACATGGCGTTAGTTTCGTCAATCAACACACAATGTGTCAAAAATTCGAAGGAAAATGGGGAATGGAAATGTCTTAATGGGAACTGTACCAGGTTACCTACTCTGAGATGCACAAGATACAGAATGAAGTGAATATTTAGATCAAAAAAATTAAACTTTCTTAGACTATATGGACATAATTAATAAATTATCTGTATATCTGTATAATAACTTGAAATCTGTTAACGAAATCCTATTAAACGGCCGTTTCTATCTAATCATTTTTATTTATCGGAAGAATATGTTCTAATTAGTTTTAATCTGTATTAAGAAGATGCTTAATTTTCTATTAACCATAAGCTATGTAAATAGAAAGTAATTTAAAACTGATAATATTCCTAGTAGGAAGAGCTTTTCCGACGACAGTTTCCAAAAGGAGCGGGTTCAAACCCCGCTACGTTCACACTGTTATGTTTTCAAAAAAAATATTAAACTAATCTAATTACAGTTTTGAAAAATCGTATCGTATCCACAATATAGGATCTAATAATGTAAATTGCGTTTAATAAATAATATATTTGGAAACCGCTATCAGATTACAGGTATTTCGATAGATCTACTATACAGTATTAAGTGCGGGATCGAATCCTATTCATTTTGGAGGTATTGCGAATTTGTAATTGGTTTCCAGTATACCGTATATACCATATATTAAATTCGAAATCATGTAAGGCCTAAGTAAATATGGGGTGTGGTTTAGAATTAATTATTACATATTTTATATTCATGCTTCGCGCCCGTATGCTGGGTGGGTAGTGGGAACCTATTATTAAGAAACACTTTTCGAAACATTGTATATTGATTGGCGGAACTCAACGCCGTGCTTTGCTTAATTAACAAAGCAGGAAGTTATAATTAAAATATATTTTTTCTCGTAACCGTCGCTTACAGGCGGAGCCTCGTAGTTTTTTATGCATGTAAAATGTAACTATTATTAGATTTTTCCGTTCGATTTCCGAGACATTGCATATTGAGTGGCAGTACTTATCGCCGCCCTGTGTCTTTTTACTAATAAGTGTAGTACTTTTTACTGACACAACCCCTCACGCTTTCAGAACTACAATTCAAATATAAAATACAGTGTTACTATCGTTTAATAAAAGAAGGCAGAAGCAGCTGACACAACGCGGCCAATGGGAATGGACCGTTAGTGCGACCTTACTCTTTAAATTACCATAAACCAATAGCCCTCTGTATATCGTCTGTTAGCGGAGCACTTTGTTAACCGACTAGATGGAAAAGAGTATTTAGATACTTTACAAAGGCTATCGCTTTACAAAGTATCTAAAAGCGGATAGGATATTTTACTTATATTTTTGTAGTAAGGATATTTTAGTTTTTAATTGTTCAAGCTGTATCCCGTCTATACTCGTCGTCTATAGGACAGGCTGATGATGATGATGATGATGATGATGATCCCGTCTATACTCGTAGCTGTATACTTAAAGGGAAGCAGGTGTTAAAACAGTCGATTCCCCACGCATCGCCCAATTTTCATGATATTGCTTAATAAAAGGCGGAGTTCAATGCCAAATAAAAATTAATTCATCCCACTGAGTGGTAATCAAACCCACAAACGTTCATGATCAAACGACAGCTTCTAAAGTAAATAACGACTATAAAATAGTTTTTATCTAAACCTAGTACTTAAAATCCACTAAAATACACTTCTCAAGACACACGGTACAAGACAAATTTCAGCGTTCTACGCCGCATAGTTTCGACTGTGCATTGTCAATCAGTAACAGACGAGTTTTATATACAAGGATATTGCAAAAATCTCCATAATTGGTTCAAATATGCAAACAATAAAAGAAGGAAGTGTAAAAGAAGACCAATCCATTTCAATTCTAAATATAAAGAATGAAAAATTTTTCGACTTTTCGAGTCAGCGATACGGAAACACGCTGTATATAAACCCGACCGTTTCATACAATTCGATAAGCCACAGATCCTCTCAAGATGCATGCATACATAAGATGAGGAAATTTTTGAAATTCAAATACTCTATATTCGAAGGCAGTTGCGACGCAAGGGAGCAAGCGTGCGACTGTGAATGCGACAGGTAGTGAGTTCGACTCCCAATCGAGGAAATTAAATATTTAATTTTCTTATATTCTCTCTTAAGCTATGTATACCTGGCAAGCTGCACCATGATGCAATAATTAATGGAACAAAATCATTTTCTTAGTTTTCATTTCATGTAGGTACTTACTCGTACAAGTCGACCTAATAAAAACGTGTTAACATTATTTTCTTTGCTACAAAATATTGTATAGAAGAAAATGCCGAAACGAAACCCTCATAAATTTATAATACAGACATTCACGTACAGTTAAAATTCTAACACCGTCGTATATTACACATTATATTATGTAGGTAAGAACGAAACTTCCCAAATTTTGTATACATATTAGGTTAACACCCAAGGGAGAAATTAAATAAGAAATATAAAGCGAGAAACGCTTTGTATTTATAAAAAATAAACAAGAATTTTACACGTATATTGTACGTATTTTTTTTGTATTCACGCTTTATCTCGCATTAGGTAGAGGGAACCATGTGTTAACACTGCATCCCCGACACATTCCACGCACCGGCAAATTTTATATAGGCTGCGATTAGTTATATTATTAGAGCGAGGAAAAGACTATAATGCCAGTCCCCGAGTGGGAATGGAACCTACAACTGTCGAATTTACAGTCAGATATTCGTTAAGTGGCGGAATTCAACTCCGGTTTATACTATAGCGAGGAAATGAAAACAATTTTAATACAATCTTACCACCATTGGAATCGAACCTACAACGTAAGCGTACATTCAGACGCTATCGTTTTATAAATACTTAACATTATAATATGCATATTGATGTAGAATAAATATTTTTATTTCTGGGACAAACCTTGAAGAGAATCATTCCCTTGAATTAGTGCACAGACGGAAAATTCGAACAATAGAATATAATATTTATATTATGTAAATATTATATCTCAGCTTCACTCTGTATCCAGCATATCCCGCAATAGTAACTGTTTCACGCTTTTTCCCGTATAGGGTAAGTGAAGAAAACTGGGTGTTCATTTCGAGACATTTGAGTGGCGGAACTTAACGCCATTCTCTTTAGAAGAAATGATAATAATTCAGAATCATCAATCTCAGAATCTTTAATTTACTTATTAAATAAAAACATTTTTGCCACGGTAATGTTTAATTTTTTCTACAAAAATGCACATTTAAACGTTAAATTGACCGTAAGTTTGAGATAGCCGCAATATTTACCTATTTTGAATTATAGCAAATGTTTGAGTTGCAAAAAGTAAAAAAATATAGAAATTGTAATCTACAATGACAGTTATTACAATAGTAAAACAGCGAAACAGTTTTAGCTCTATTAGTAACAAAAGTAGTGTACTTGAAACTTGTTCTTAAGATATTTCAACGTCTCGAGGCCCGTGTGTTTTATAAAATGCGGGATTTTATAAAATGTATTTTTAACCTGAAGTCGTTAGTGAGAATTTTTTAAGTACTGAAACGGTAATTATTTTGTTAATTATAAATGTAGGCCCCGTGGCGCAGTGGGGCAGTGTGTGACTGTAAACGCGACTGTTGTAGGATCGATGCCCACTCGAGGGAATGATTATATTGAAATAATTTCCATTTCCCTGCTATGGTAGATGAAACTCGGCATTGATTTCCTACGTTTTCTAGTGTTACAGGAGTAGGACTGTAAACGCGACGGCTTACTTTTTAACCGACTTCTGAAAGCAGGAGGTCATTACTTTAACATAAAAAAACGCAATGCGTACCCAATTCAATATTCTGAGCCCAAACCAATAAGCGGTTGCTTCAGGTTGATACATTTTTAACTACTAAGTTATGCACCAAGTTTGTAAGAAAGTTTTATGTGGTGCGCTTTTGAAGTAACATGGAATCTTTAATAGGGATCTGTACAACAGTCCTAGATTCTATCCTTGCTTGGGAAAGTGTGTTTAATGGGTGCGTTATACTCGTAAATTTTTCAAATTATTCGTATAAATGCAGTTTTCACAAAAAATCTATAGCCTCAGAATCTTAATTTAATAATACAACCACTTATGTAGTTCTCAGCACTGGCACAGTGACTGACCGTTAGCGACAGGTGAAGCGAAGGTTCGATTACCGCTCAGCAGGATGAAGCATTGCTCGCTCGCAGCATTTGCTCGCTCTGATAAGACGACAAAGAAGGCGTTGAGTTCCGCCACTTAGTACGCGATGTTTGGAAAATTGGAAGAATGACGTTTCTTTATCCTAGGATATTTACCCTGCTATGCTATGCGGGATACAGCGTGAAGGTATAAAAAATATCAACTTTTGTTATTATGAAATGAATCATCGATAATATTTCTAAAAGAATTTTCTAAATAGACGCCCGTACTCCAGATTTAATTAGAAAAGTTCTTTGTTTTGATTTAATAAAGCCTAGATCGATGGAGCAATTAGATTTCAATAAATTAAATACTTTCGTCTTGTTTGATTAATATTTTTGAACTAGTGCCCCAAACGTGGTTTCGCCCGCTTATACTTATTGTTTTTTTTTATAGCCAAATTTGTATAACAAAATCTTTACATAAATTGTAACCTATATTTTATCCTGATATATAAAAAAGAAGCTAAAAAATGTAAAACTAATACAGATGTCGCTTAAAATTGAGCTTCGCTTATTATTAATTTATTGAAATTCTAAACTGAAATAATTTAGAACAAAATTTCTTAAAATATATTTAATCTGAACTCACTACTACCAACTCAATCTATAAGCCAAATGAATAACGTATCTGTGATACAAATAAAATAAAATAAAATAGCAGATAGCCATATATCACTGGTCCCACTTTGTGACGTCACACCCGTTGTGGCATTTACAAGAAGATATATGTATGTATGGGAAACCGAGTTTTAATTTTAAATGTAATTCAGTTGTCGTATATGGAATAGTGTTTTATTAAAAAAGTAAGTAAAAAGAAAAGTCACAGTTTTACCGACTTCAATAATAGGAGATCATCGGTTTGGATAGCATTTGTAGTTTGTTTCAGCCTTCCAAGATTTATCCATGTAACATGGTATACTTGCTTCTAAGAAATTTTTCATGAGCCAGAGAAATTTTTTTTTCACCTAATTATCTTCTCTTTTTTAAGAGTTCCGTATTTTTTAAGGAAAAGAAGGAACCCTTATAAGATCAGTTTGTTGTCAGTCTATCCGTCTGTCTTTGTGTCAAGACCCAAGTATCTCAGGAACGCTTGGAGATATCGAGTTGAAATTCAAATTATATCTACTATCCCACGGTTTTCTAAAATAACGTATTTGTACATTTCCTTAAAAAACAAAATTTATTTATTTTAGCCATTTATATCGCAAAAAACACGTATTTCGATTTTTTGTTAGGACGGTAAAGGGCTCTGGCTAAGCTAAGCTTCAATTTCAGAAAAATCTCCATTTTCCTCGGTAGGCGTGTCCGACTCGCGCTTGTCCGATTTTTTATAACTTGCTGTGAAGCTGATTTCTCTTAGCACTTTGAAAAAAAGATTCCCTGAAAAAAAAAGAAACTAAAAATAATGAAAACAAATCAGTTTCGATAACCTTTCGTATATATTTGATCCTTTTCACAAATCAATAGCTAGGTTGGTATTATATTTAACTACCTAACGACTAAATTCATTCCAAGCGCGATTTCACACGTGGTTACTGAATTGTAAATAGCAGTATAGGTAGAGGTTAATTAGAAATAGATGCAAGGCCGTAAACGTTATGGTGACGGTCGTCGATTCGATTCCTACTTAGGAAAATATATTTAAATAATATTTTACTTCCCCTCTGGTACATAAAAGGCGGCGTTGAGTTCCGCTATATATTAAAGATTGATTATTGATTTTTATTTCACACCCTGCTGAGGAGTTAGGTTCCACTTTAATAAGCAGAAAGACTACAACGCGAAGAAAACGGAGAATGAAGTATTTTTTAGTATTGAGTGGTGGAACTTAACGCTGCGCTTTGCCTCGTTACGAGAGTGAGGAAATTATAATATTAAATATTTGGAAAATATTATTCCTACGAGTAGGAATCGAACCCACAATCGTCGCGTTTAAAGTAATACTCTGTGCCACTGCGCTACGATGGTCTCATATATAAAATTATATTACCAACTAAGTAATGTAATAACGTAATCCGAAGCTAGAATTTAAATGAATTGCACTTACACTTGTATTAAGTAATTAGCTATTAGTGCAAGTGGAAAATTAAATGGATTACTTTTAAGACTTACTTACATTTAAGTTATTTAATTAAAAAGAAAATTAAAGTGATTTGTGGATATGAAAACCATGTATCAATTGTAATCGCGAAGGTTGAGGGTTCGATTCTCACTCATAGGATTTTTTTTTCAATCTATTAAGAATAGAAAGCGCAACATTGAGTTTCGCCACTCAATAGCAATGTTTCGGAAATTGTGTGTATAGTGGGGGACGGAGTGTCTTAGCGCTACGCAGCTATCCTCTGCCTACCCCGCTATATGTGGGATAACAAACGTCAATTCAAAGATCTTTCTAAATATTAAGATACGCATAAAAATGTCATATTAAATAAGAGCGACGTTGAATTTCAACACTATCTTCATGAAAATTGGGCGGAAAATCTAAACCGATTTTTATTTAAACTAGATTCCCTCTGTCTATCATGCTATATGCAAAACACAGCTTAAAGCTACACAAAGTCTCCAGATGGAAATCGAATCCACTTCGTTTAGAATAATCAAATTATAACAATACCAGTGAGCACTATACCTAGAGCAGTAGTTTCCTTATTGCTTAAGAATGATTACGATTCCATTTAATCACGTCTGTCTCGCGTATACGCTAACAAAAGTTACAGGAAGAGTACATCTATTTAACTATTTATTTATGTCGAAAAGTCTTAAAAATTCGTACCACGTGGGGAACCTCTAACATTAGGCACTCTCTACTTACTCTACTATACGCCAAACAAAATGAAGCTGCTGCTGCTGCTAAGAATATATTTAGATTTTTTTATTGTTATCTCCATTTATTTAGTAATATTATAAATTTAATAGCCATTAATCAAAAATTAGCATGTAGATGATTTTCACGTTTAAAATGCATACATTTTATAACAAACTCGTCTACCACGGTATTAGCTCTATTACCTATTCCTCGTCCGCTGCATGATAAATTGACCACTTCTAGCGTGAAGCAAAATACCCGTTATTTTATATTCAAAACGTTTTATCTTTATGTCTGACGTCGATTTTAGAGATATTATGCGAGCTCAAATCTTGTTACGTTATTTTTTTCATATATTTTTATATCTTTGTAAAAATGATTTTTTTCCTTATTAAGTGTGGAGACACTTTAAAAATGTAAAAATTAATCGACTAGCATTAATATATATTTTTTAATATAAAGTAAAGATATTTATACGACTTTTTCCTTAACTCTCAAATTGAGTCCAATTATGAGGGCACCGACATGAAATCTTGTTCCGTCTCCGTTTCTAGAGACACTGCGATCGCCTTTTAATGTTGCTAAGTTCATGAAAACGGAAGTCCGAATGGTGAATGGTTTATTAAACTGTACTAGCATATTTTTTTGGTTTTGCCTGGTGGGAACAAAACCCACGACCGTCACGTTTAAAATCTGATCATATATTAAAAGTGCATATAAAATATGACACACAAATCGGAAAAGTGCTTGATAATTATAAAATAATAATTTGTTAAAAATTTATATTTTTCAGGTACGTAGAAGAAAGCTTTCTATTGTAAGTAAGTATTTTTTTTAAGTTTAAAGCTGTTTTACTTACAACTGTGTATGTGTTAAATAACGCATCTAACGCCGCGTGTTGTCTTAATTTTTCTTATGAATTTCATACATAGTTGGGTAGGCGGTTGGAGGAAATGAAAATATTAAATATTTCTTTTCTTCAAATGGGAATCGAACGCAAAATATTATTATTACTGATTTATATGAAAATTTATGGTAAAATCTCTTGTATATTAGAATATAGGCTACTATTATGCTAAGATTTCGTATAACTTGGCTATTATATAAAAATAACTTCAAGCGGGCGAAGCAGTGTTTAGTCGCTAGTATAATCTAAAGATGAGAGTTCAAATCCCGGTACCGTAGAAATTTTTACAAGCAATTTCGATATAATTAAACGGCCTTTGTAGTTTCACATTTTTTTCCTTAAAGGAATTCGTTTTCAATTGCAAAAGCAAGGCAGTAGACCTTTTGTATAATGTGAGTTTAACTGCACTTAGAAAACATTTATTAGAGCTTCACGCTGTGATCCTACATAGCTGGGTAGGCAGAGGGAAGTTAGAATTAAGACTCCGTTCCTTGAGCATCCAATTTTCATGATGTGATGCGTTAAATAGCGGAACTAAACGCCGCATCTTGCCTTATCAGAGCGCGGAAATGGAAGTAGGATCGAACCCTAAACCGTAGCGTTTTTAATCGCTGTGCCGCTGTGCAACGACGGCTTCAATTTATAATAGTTTGTTTATTAAACTTTGTTGGTTAATGACTAACCTAACTAAATGCAGCTATTAACAACACACTAATTTAATTATCATTATTTAATACAAAAAACACAACGTTAAACTCCGTGATTTTTCTTTAAATGGAGAAATAGAGACTCAAAGTGTTGCATCTCTGAATCCTCTCTGCCTGTCCTACAAATTAATTCATAACTCCTCAGCTTAGCCGGTATCTACAAATGTATATATATATACATAATAGTAAATTGATAGAATCAAATGGTTTTCATGCCATAATCCTTTAATTTGTCTCAACAGCCCATTCACTTAATTGAGGACTTAGTCTCGCATACCGGAGGCTATATTGAATTTGCTTTGTTGACATAGAACTTATGCTGTAAGTACGCATGTTATATACATTGTATGTAATATATTATTATGTATATAAATGCTGTCGTGTTACATTTGTGGGTTCGATTCCCTCTAAGGGCAATTATTAATTTCCTCGCTCTGGTAACGTTGAATCCCGCCATCGAATTGGGCGGAGAATTGGACGGGAAGTGGGAACGTTTTTACAAGAGGTTACATCTGCCTGCCATGCTACATGCATGATACATTGTGAAGTAAAAATTTAATTCTCATTAAAAAAAATAGATTTTATGGCCTTTGCGATGAATGTATGACGAGTGTTCAGCTCCATTAGTTGATGGATATTAAAGTGAGTAAGATTAGAGATGTCACAAAATAAAATTTTATTGGCTTATATCGAATTAATTTGCCTTTTTGGTCCTCAAAGCTATTACTTTATACTGTATCCCACTGTAACAGGGTAAGCAGAGGGATCCTAATGTAAAGATACTCCGCTCTCCACTGTCCGCTTTGCGACCCGTTACCAGAGCAATCTGATACCGGAGAAAGCCAATTAAAATAATTTAATCATAAACAGATGCTCCTTTTTATAATAAACTTATCAAAATAATTAACAACGTAACGTAGAATTTAAATAAGGATTCAATTACTACCTACATTAATGTTTATTTATAATATCTTTTTTTTAAATTAAATAGTAATAATAATAATAATAAAATGTTTTTAGCTTCACTGTTATCCCTAGCGGGCCATAAAGCGCGACTGAACATCCATATTTAAACTATATAAATAAATTTGAGTAGACAATTTCTACAGTTTCTACAACAAAGAACGGAATTGGGTATTTCCAAATTTTCCATGTTCTATAATACAAAAAAAAAATAAAAAATATATCTAAAAACAAGTGAATTCACACCAAAAAAACTAGTAGAAAAAATAGTTCATTAAAAACTAAAACACACGTAAACTTCTTGTCTACGTCGACGTTTCAACTCGTGTGTGGCCTTATTAGGACGCCTAGAGCTTTAAACAACGGACTAGTGATGTGTGGTATATTGATCGATATTTGGGTTTTTTTTATTTCTTTAGTACGATAATTTGTAAAAATGGCCAGTGCCCGATAAAAATAGTGGTTTCAAATTAAAATTTCAGTCGTGGAAATATTTTCGTTCAATTGTCTAATTCTGTGTCGATGCGACACGACGGTCTAAATTAGTAACTTTGTCCTTTTTTTATTAATATTGAAAATATTCTTTATTTATTTATATCTTTTTACAAGCAATTTTGAATCTTCAAATGATATTGTATTTATCAATTTATCTTATAAATAAACTAAAATGTACATAGTGACGTGATTTTCTATTATTGATATCTTTTATTATTCAAACTTCTGTTAATTTTATAAACATGATAACTACGATCGAAATCTTAATATATTTTTAAAAGTTTTTCTATACCAAGGAGAGTACTACTAAAACTACTAAAAACTACTATTAAAATACTTTTAAGAATTTTTTTTTCAAATACATCTATTTAATCCCGCGCCTCTTGGAAACTGTCTGAGCGCTGTTACCATTAAACCTTAAGTTCCTAACAAGGTACGTTCATGTAAGCGCGCTTACAGTCGGAAGACGTTTTCGTTTAAATTCCACTGCTTTATTTTATTTACATTTCCCAGATAAGTATAAAACCCATCATCGACTATGTCTCAGCACTATTAAACGTGTGCTCGGTCTATTTATACAAGTTTCTTCACAACGCGCTTCGTACTAGATTTTTAAACTCATATTTTCTTAACGTTAGAACAAAAGTAGGGCCCATTTACAGATTGTCTTGAAGAATGGAAGCTTTTTTTATTTTATCTCAATTTAATTTTAAACTATTTAGCAAGGGGTGGGCAAAGAGCCGCCGTAGTGCTTATATACATTTTTTTTTCACTTTCTGCCTATTTAAGAGACGTTTCGTTCATGTTGAGCCGCGGAATTTAACGCTGTGTTTTGTCTGACGTGTGAAACTGAAGTCAGTATTTAAACCAGAAATAAAAAACCGGACAAGCGCAAGTCGGGCTCGCCCACCGACGGTTCCGTACAATAATTGGAGGTATTGAGCTTTTTGTGAAATTCAACCTTATATAGCTTAGCCAGAGCCCTTTCGGATGATAACTTACTTGAACTAGCGGCTTTAATACTCGTACCAAATTTAAAGGGGGCATCCACTATATCACAAATGTATAGTTTTCTAATTTTTCCCTGAACTTGGTGTACTTGTAGACTAGCTGCCAAATTTCATAATTCTATGTCAAGCGGAAGTACATTGTTAATTTTGATTTCCAGACGGACAGACGAACAACAAAGTGATCTTATAACCTTGGAGTGTCTAAACTCTAGGTTCCCAGATTCCCTCCTCCTCCTCCTCCCTACTCTGCTATAAAGTTTCTCTAGAATTGAATTCACAGCCACTGCCAGTAAGCAAGCAAGCATATACCAAATGCGCCTACTTTCATTTTTTGTTGGTTAATATAAAAGTGGCTACATGATATACGATGTAAATGATAAATTAAACGTCGGATATAAAAACGCGAAATTCTAACTATTAATAGTTCTTGAGATATATTATGTATTTTGGGAGAATGTTTTCTTTTATTTATGTGAAGATGTTCGTAATATATTATTTATTATTTGTAATTATTTAGCTTTATAATGTATCCCACATATAGCAGGGTATGCAGGGTAGCAGGGTAGTGGTGGATCTTAACGCCGCGCTTTATCCTATATTAGCGAAATGAAAATAATTCAGGACTGCCTCTTTTTATTTTATATAAAAGACTAGTGGGCCCGGACGCGGCTACGCCCGCGAAAATATAAGCCTAAGTGGAGATTTATTATTAGAAAAAATATCTGAGTAACCGAAATGAACAAACAAAAGAAGTAAAAGTAACTAAAGGAAATTCTTAACATTAGAAAAAGTACCTAAAGTTTGTCGTGCGCGCGTACTAAACATTTTTCTATATTAAATAATTATTAATTTTTGCGAACAATATTAAATAAAATCCCAAATGATTAAAATTACGATATTTTAAGTGTATAACATCGGTATAGATAACCGAACTAAGATTAATTAATTATTAGCAGCAAGTAATTACATAATAAATAATATTAATTCGAAAATATATAAAAAAATACAAAATCAACAAAGTCATCTGCCCGTTCGCGTCGGTCGTACTACACAACTCGTAGGCTAAGTCATTTGGAATCACTGACATCTCCTTAATTATTTATTAGAATGTTATACAGTAAACTATAATTTCCATCTAGATGAAATGCTAAAAGTGACTATTATATTTATTTTCATAAGGATGAATATCAAATTATAGAAATCATCTAATTTTTGTTAATGTATACAAATCTATATCGGCGCGCGCCATGTCTGCATTAAGCGAACTCACTTTGAGTGACGTTTTCTTAAAACAACAAACTTTGCAAGCCGTTGCTTAGCAACGCGTAGCGACCCTTGTTATTAAAATGGCGGAATAAATTGCATGTCAAATTAATTATTTTAATATATTGGTGTATATCGAAAATATTACAAGTATGAGGGAAAAAAAAGTATCCTATGTTCATCCCGGTACCCTCAAGTATCTCTATATGAGCATTTTATCACAATTAAATTAGCGGTTTGGGCCTGATTGCGTAAAAGACAGACAGACAGACAGACAGACAGAGTTACTTTCGAATTTATAATATAGGTAAGGATAACACTCAAAAGTATTGAATTATTATTAACTATTTTATAAACACTAATCTGATAATACAATAAGACGGAATACTCGAGCTGGTCTGCTCAGGCGAATAAGAGAATAGTAAGCTTTGCCTCCTACTAATATATTTTCTAAAATAACATTATTATAAGAATAAGATAAGAAAAAACCGTTTTATCACTAAACGTACGATATATTTCCACATAGACATTTCAAAAGCCTATCGAACTGTAAAGCTCATTGGCAGTTGCTCAACTGACTCTGCAGTTTGAGTTATAGAGCTTTTGTTGCTTAGACAATGTATTAACGTGTGTTCCAGTTTAAAGCGAGTCGATGCTGAAGTGTCTTGAGTAGAAGACTTTTATATCTATACTAATCGACGCCTGCAGCTTTGTCTGCATGGACTTTAAGATAAGTAATAGAAATCCCGTTTGTTTGTGTCGTTCCCGTAGTTCGTCATCTGTGTAATCCCGTTTTTTTACCATTCCCGTAATAATTAGGGATATTCTCTCTTAGTGCCCTATATTTTCTTATCTAACTACGTGTTTCATTTTTTTGATGATGTCAAGAAGAAAGAGAGTTTCTTCTCTGTTGTCTTCTTCATTTCTCTCTCTAATTCTAATCATTGGGACATTGTCTTCCCAGAGTGGGAAAATGAATATATTTATTAATTACTACCTATCCACAAAATAAGGATTGAATCATTGCCTTAAAGAGCGCAGAAGAGACATTGTTCCCCAATTTAAGAAATGGTTCTGATGAGCAATGTCTCTAAAATTTTGTAGTGCGTGGAGAACAGAGTGTCTTAACACTAGTCTCTTCTCCTATCCTGCAGGATATAGTACGGCACAACGATGCTTTGATACTTGAAATGTTCAAAAAATACATGTGTACATGGAGGTCACTTTCGAAAATTAAAAAAAAATATATTCTAAATCAACCTTTTTCGCACCCCTAAGCCTTCTGCTTCATATTTTTACAAGATTAACGGTATTTACATATAAAAATGATTACTCAAGAGCGTTTCTAAACGTGCATTTTTCCTTTTTTAAATTTACGTATATTATATTACTTTTTTTTTAATTAACCAGAGGACAGAGGGTGGACCTTCTTTCTCCCGCTTTGGTTGAGTCATTGAGATCCGTCGCTCAACATATAACGCACGGGTTTGTCTCACATTCGGGCGGAAAACAGAGAACGGAGTGTCTTAATACTAGGTCCTCTCTGCCTACTCTCCTACGCAGGATACAGTGTGGAGCTATTTAGAAAAATTATTGAAATATCAGAAATATCTGACACATACATACATACTAGTGATGTAATAGATATATATATCGGCTGATATTTGAAAGAGTAAAAAGCCAAAGACAGAAAGACAGACAGACGGACAATAGAGTGATCGTATAAGGGTTCCGTTTTTTTCTTATGAGAGGGAAATAAGGCTCTAAGGCTCTAAAAATCAGAAACCAATTCTAATTTAGCTCTTTTGTCATGCTTATATTGACCCTACTCTAAAGTTGATCCAACGCTGTGTTGGCTAAGCCAAAATAAAAATAATTTAAATTTGATAATTCGTCGAGCAGAAATTGAACCCAAAGTCGCAGACGCTGGCGCACTCCGCTACGACGGCCTCTAAGTTAATGGATACAATACATCACTTTCTTACAAGATAGGTACAGGTTCGAATGACAAATTACTGGAGGTAAACGTTAGAAGTGAATACTTTGAATCCATTAATAAACATCAAATGTCGACGTTCCCCCAATTTTAGATAGATATTACAAAGTTATGTGTGTATATTTTGTTGGGTATAACTTTTAAGGAGGCCGTTCTGGCATGGGCTAGCGTTTGACTGTAAGCTCGATGGTTGTGAGTTCAATACCTGGTCGGGCGAATGAATTCATTCCCCAGAGTAGGGTAGGTATCTTCATTGACAAGCTCTGTTATAACAAAACAAAGCGCGCTTTTTAACAAATAATGTGTTGAGCGGTGCGTGCGGAGTGTCTTAGCACTAATTTTTCACTACCTGCTATGCTTTATGATGGATATGACGTGAGCTAAAAAATTGTTTAAAAAAATATAGTTTTCTTAATAAATGCTAGAATTTTAGCCACATTTTTATTTATAAGTTTGCAACTTTACTATAGATTATTAATTTTTTTCTTCGCCATTATGTTTTTTTTTAAATATTTTTTTTATGTAAAGATTGTGACTTTTTAAAAACTAAAGTTTATTATGGTTAAGAATCAAATTAAATTTTCGACAAAAAAACACAAAATATTACCAAAAATAAATACAGGTAAAATCACAATTTACAGTAAAACAATAAAATGCCAGCTTAATTAGTAATTAAGGGGTTGGAAGCGGGTGAATTTTAAATGTTTAATAAACAAAAAGCTAAAAGAGATGTAATTAGTACTTCATTTTCACATTAATTGTTATACGGTTATATGAAATGTTATTTTTGTGTCAACTTCACTTTGTATCCCGCTATAGCAGGGAAGGTAGAAGAAACCCAGTTGAAAACACTCTGTTCGTTATATTATCCATTTCCGACCGAATTCGAAACATTGCAAAACATTAGGTTATCTCTATACGCTGAAAAAAGGGTGAAATTTAAAAATAAGTTCAACTTCCCGGGGGAATGAATTATCTTTATTAAGTCGCTTGTCCAAAAAAAATTAAAGCAATTTCATTTAAACTCCTTTTTAACGCTTAAAAATTCGAAACATTAATTTTCCTTACTTAAAACCACTTCAAAACTAACAAAAGTTTTACAAAAAAAAAACTGAATAAAAGCATCATATTTAATGATGAAGCATAAATTTTTCGAGAAAATTTTAAACCATTTTATTTTTTCACATATTTCAGGGCCCATTGACAGTTAAATTCAGTCAAATGTTAGTGTATGAGCAAAAATTTCCAGTCCCTGACGAAACAAAAGTTAAGTCATTAACGAATGTTACGAAGTGCTTCCAAATGTCGGACACAATTTAAAAGGTGCAAAGTATGAGCGGTAGCGATTATTTTATGTTGCGATGATTTTTTTAATTATTTTTATAAGGAAACAATTGCTGTCAATATAATGGCTGGCACGCTCGAAACGCCATATATCGAGAAATGAATCAATCAATCAATGGCATTTTAAGTCATATTACTTTTGTCTAAATATTGTAGGGGTGAATTCATACCCAACACAAAATGGAGAACGGAGTGTTCTGACACTAGAACTTATGCATGCATATTGCGTTTTTTTCTCGAATGTATAGTGTCAATTTAGAAGAGATCTGATCTTGGTTTGGTCACCTTTTGATGCCAAAAAAGAGATTCTACGAAGTCTCTTGTGAGGCACGGCCCTCAGCTGCTGTGTAGCTAGGACCCCGTATGCACTGGACGTTATGTGTTTGCGTTTGTGTGTAGTCCTATCTACGTGTAGCCGTTTGAACCCACTCAATTTTCGTAATATTAAATGCTTTATCTTTTGACTAGAATGAACAAATAAACAAAAAAAATATTTACAGTTGTATAATTACACCACGAATGTGTCCTCATATATGTCATATAATTTTACTATTATGCCAAATAAATGTCATTTAAATGATGATCAATATATTCGAAGCTTTAGCCGCGATCTAAAATAAGACACTCTATATTTATACAACATCCCATGGGAGGAACAAAACATAAAATTAATGCTGCCATTAAATGCCTATAAGGGCGATAACGCTATCTGATCCTTTGATCCTGAAATGTAGGGATAAGTCAAGATGAATGAATAGGATTAGTTAATAGCATGATTTTATGTAATCGGGTCGGGACGTTCTAAAACCATTCTTATTTTATTTAGTTTAAAATGATAGTTATGGATTCAATCTTCAATACAGAAAAATGATTATATTTCAAATATTTTCAATTTCAATAATTAAAATTATGGAGACGAAGGAGATACTAAATAGTGGAGGATAGTCAGAGGCAGAACATGAGTAGTGCACCAAGTAACACCAGAGCCAAGATTGCTCATCTAATTCCCGTGTGGGAAGTTTTTATAATCTTCGAATAAGTTGTAGAATAGAATAAGTAGCAATTGATGACAACGACAAGTGACATCTGGGTGTTTACACTTAAAGGTGATCAAGCCCCGTACAACCTCTTTCGTGAGTTCTCCATTCAACGAGACATTGGCGAAGTGATTTTTTGCTCAACTGGCACGCTCGGAACGCCGTAATGGAAAGAACAGAACAGAACAGGTAATCAAACGAGTCACTTATATTACCATGACGACGTATAATATTCTACAATACCTTATTCCACGACATATATATTTATAAAAGAAATGAATTTAGGATTACCTTTTTTTATATATTCTTAGAAATATTTTAAAAATAGACTAGACTAAAATAGATAGACAGAAGAAAGGACAAAAGATAACCCCTACCTTACTTTTTTATTCCTCATAATATAATACAAGAATTTATTTTTATACTTTAAATCAAAATAGTATTCGTATCAATTCATAAGAATCATTATAAAACTTCGCTTCGTTGACTTTGAAAAGACAGCTTCCCAACTATGCAGAATGTTAGAGAGGTTATATTTAAATTTAATCTGACTGTATGTGTGCTTTTTATATATTTCAAATATTAACTCTTCAGTTTCGTAATATTCATTATATCTAAATACCTTAAGAACTAAAATTGTTAACTATATAAAAATTAAAAATTTCGTTATAGAAAGTTTAGTTTATTTGGCAAGGAGATCTGAAAGGTTTTCAAAAGTAAGGATTCGAATTTATATTTTAAAAAAGTCTAAATTAAGTGCGGCGTTGAGTTTTGCACACATTTTGTCGAATTTAGACGGAAAGCTTAAAACAAAATATTCTCGATATTCTGGTGTTTCTGCTTATATGCCCATTTTCTCATTATCATGTTAACACTTATGTCTTATTTTACTTCCAAGTATAATATACACAATCTACAAATATACACAATTGGAATATAGTACAAATTACACCAAAATACAGAAAAATTTCACCAAAATCATATCTAACTGTCTTTTTGATGTATTTATATAACAAAATACACCAAAAAGGACAGTTATATGCAAATTATGTTGTTATTTTAGAGTCTCTAAATCACGGAAAAATATGTCACTATTCTGTTTGCACGTTCCCTATAAAGATCGAAATAGCCAAATAATAATACAGCGGTGTTAAAATTCATATAGCTTTTATATTTCAAATATTGTAGCGTATTTCAAACAAAGTGCATGCTCACGTATTTACAAATTAAATATACGTGACTCTAACGACATCGCATTTCGATATTCCCACAATAGTCCGTGAAAGTGTACGTGCTAGGTTCAATATTAGGCTAAGTACTCGATGTGACCTAAATTAAGTTATAGACGAACAGCGATTTCATTTATAAAAAAATATATCGTTTTTATTTTATTTAGAAATATATACATATATGCAGTAGGTTGGTGTTTATTTGTTTAATCTCAATAGTTAAAGTATGCACAAAATATCTCATGAAGTTTCATACTTCTTAACTATATATGGTGTATAAACTTTAAGTCAGACCAATAATTTAAATTTCACAGATTAGCAAGTCTACATATAGCTACATAAGTTATTTATGTAGGGAAGCCCAGCGCCATACTTCATGTAACCATCGCCATACTTCATGTAACCATGTAGCTTGAAGGTTCCTCGAATATTGTAAGAAACCACTAGTAAAGAATTTCCCCAAATTCCTACGGTAACGAGTAAATGCAGGATTTTACCTTTTATTTATACTTCACGCAAACGAAGTTCCGGACAGACACTACTTCAAAATTAAATGCCATCATTTGAAATAAATAAAGTCCTAAGTATATGAGAACTAACAACCATCGCACTATAAAATAATGATTATATTATTATAATAATGATCGCTACCCACTTCTTACTTGTCCCGTAACACGTCTACGTTGTCGCAGCTATCGCCGTTAAGTATTTGTTTATTTTAACTACTACACTTGTTAGTGTTGAAGAGGCTGAATGTTTTATATTTATAACATTTCCAGCCATTTGCCCGCTTTGAATGCTTGGAAATATTTGTACTTAAAGTTTAAAATGGAGAAAAGTTTTATCCGATTGCTGGGTGAAATGTGAATATAGTATTTTAACAGGTATATTTGTTGGTTTTGAGATCAATTTCCATTAGTAGGAATTTTGGTTTTCTGGTGAAGATTTTGTAGCGCAAAGGCCCTAAGTTTAATTCCAATTAGAGGGAATTTATTATTTTCGTATCCTCGTTCTTGTAACAAGGAAGATCACAGCGTTCAGTTCCACCACTAAACATGTCCTGAACGTCTCGTACAGCGTACTCACAAAAAAATATGTCTTAGATAAAGGAATTCTGTAAAATCAGTCCGTTACTGTAAATTTGTATTTCACAGACTCTAAGCCGTACTCAACGGATAGACTACCAATACATCTACTCTCGCCGACGGCCCTCGTATTACCCACACGGCTCACACGAGAGTGTTTGTACTAGTGAAAGTATGTATGCCTGAGTGACCGTATGTAAAACAAATTTATAATTGCATTGTACATTAAATGTAAGTATAATAGTATAGAAGGTGCTAAGAGAGGCAGTGGGCGACCTTGGTTGACAAGAGAACACAGTCTTGATGATACTGGATGAAGGCTACGTAAAAAGCATGGTGACCCGCCAGAAAATATAGAAAATAAAGATATTGATGAATGTAGACTAGACGAAAGAGGTATCTCTGACTACTCCGCTATAAATAATTCGTTAAATATATTTAACATTAAAATGCTTTAGAAAGAAAAATATTTTTTAAAACGTATAAAATTGATCGTTGTGGAATTTGATTCTATGTCTGTAGGAAGCCACTCAGCCATACGTTCTCAAATTTAAATGAAGTGGATTTTAAATACTTGTGGCTTAATGGTCAGCTTGCTTGGACTGTGTCCAAGGTGCAGGTTTAAGTCCCGCTACGTTAAACTTTCATCAATTTTCATTTTCTAAAAAGTTTTCTAAAAAGCGTTAAAATTATCCTCCAACTTTTGCCAAAACCCCATGTCACATGTTTAATAAGTAAATTAACAAAAAGGTTCTCCCATACATTACAGCTATAGTATGTACAACGAACGCTACGTAATTTATTTTGAATTATTCCCTTTCCGCTACATAAAATGTTTTTAATATTTTTGTCCGTCTGTGCCGTTATTTATGACTGTTACTACTCATTACTTACTTAATTTAATTTAATGGTGAATCGTTAAGGCTTAGATTACTTGCGCTTGGAAGCTTTGATTGAAAATCTAATTGATTTAGATGATTTGTACTAATTTTGTGTGTACTGTGCATAATAGTAAATTGGAAGAATTTGTCACTTAAATGTAATAAACCTATGATTTTTTTATTGCGATGCATCTTCCGCATTTTACAAGTAACAAATCTAATATAAGCAATAATGTCTTTATTCTTCAATATCCTTATATCATATTTAATTAAAGATAATATGAAGGGACCTGATGTAATGTTTGTTAACATAAATGGCAGAAAATGGAAGTAGCTAAATTATTATCTTTACATCGAGTGGGTAGGGAGGGGGAATCTGGGCACTTTGCGTTAAGACAATCCGTTCCCATTAAGACACTTCCGTTACCCACTTTCTGCCGAACATCGTGACAATGGCCACAAACATAAAATTATTATTTCAATCTATATTATACACAGTTAAAATTTCTCTGGTCGTAATTGACCGTAAGCTACGAGTATGGTTATAGATTCAAGTTACGCTTTGAACAATATTTTGGTTAAAAATAAATGTAAAATAGCGGTTATTCATAGTGTGGTTAACATATTGCGATGTTTATATACGTCGTTAAACACAGTGTATGTGTGTAGTGTTAAATGAATAAGTAATATAATAAAAAATAAAACCAATTTCTACTACAGTTTACAAAGAAGAAAAATAATTCATTTTCATTAATGAAATACTATTCGTCCACAACAAGCTTAAAAAATGTATTGGATTTTTTTAAATTTATTTGTTTAGATTCACCCTTCATCCCAATAACAGTAGTTGTTGGTGGAATGTGGTGACATCCCCCCCGAGTGGGAATTGAACCTACAACGGTCACATTTAAAGTCCCACTGCACTACGACGCAACGACGGGCTCATTCTATAGATATACTAGCGACCCCCTCGAGGCTTCGCCCGCTTCAACTACTAAATTATTTATATAATATATGTTTGCAAAGCACTTAAGATAATGTGAAAATTAATTAAACCCTAATGCAACCCGCATTTTCGTAGTTCCAATAAGGATTTTCCAATTGTTTTAAAATAAACACAAATAAATAACACAAACAACAGAAAACTTAAACGAAAGAAATTATAAACAACAGACTACCTACTATTCTCTTACCCAAAAATACTTAAACGAAAGATGTAACCAACTATGTCGCGTGGAAATACATTATAATTATTGGATAACTCCAAAGTACGTGCTATTACTTCTAAATTTACTTTGCCAGTAGTAGCTCCGAACGACATCAGGGTTCCTTGGTTCTCTGACGGTTAATGCTGTTAGCCCTATTGGCTTTTACAGCGACACCGGTTGGGTAGGGAAGACGGTACTCTGTCCCTGATGAAAAGCAACCACTACGTGGCTGCCTGTGAGAAAAATTAAATAGAATGCATCGGCCGGGAATCGAACCCGGGCCGCCCGCGTGGCAGGCGCGCATTTTACCAATGAACCACCGATGCGTGTAAGGTGGACGGGCGCGGCTGACACAAAACGTCGCGATGCGCGGAGGGACGCATAGCGAGTGGCGAGCCGTTTCGCAGCAAAGATTTTTTGATATTGTAACAACTTCTAAATTACTTATTAAAATGAAAAACAGTAAAAGACAGTTTTGATCTACATTAAATGGCCAACGTAACTAATATAATTATTTATATGCTGAGAGTAAGGGATAAGTGAAACGTGACTCGATACAGCTGAGGTGTCAACGGCGTTATGTGTCAACAATTAATTGCGTTTTTCTCTAAAACTATTCGCAATTTCGAAATATTGTAAAAAGCAAATTTTATCTTCGTTTAACATTGAAAATCAATAAAGTATTTTAAAGGATAAGAATTAATACCATTAATAAATAAAAAATATATTGAAATTACAATTTTTAGACAGAAATATGATCACTACTTTTTGTAGATCTTATTAAGAGAAACAATACTCCAGTACATTATTTTCATGTAGTATTTACCATTAAAGCAGCGCATGCGCGAAAGTGTATCAACGGGTAGAACTTTATACACATTTATCTTATTTATATTAACTTACATAAGAATGTACAAACAATAAACTATATATAAACCCTCCCTGAGAAATACTCAACCTAATAGTGAAAACCGCATCAGAATCCGTTGGGTGGTTTAGAAGAAGAAGAGTTAGAAAGTTCAGACAGACACGAAAAGCGACTTTGTTTTATAAGATATAGGATAGGATAATATATAATATAGAAATTTCATAATTTCTGCTACACATTAAACTTTGAAGTTTAAAACGCCTTAACACGTTCGCTTGTTGTTTTAAGAGGGAACTTTACGCGCTTAACCGAGTTGTTACGTTGCGAGTTTCAAAACAAATTGTATGGAAAAAAATTAATATATTGGAAACCGTATTCCACCGTATTTCGTATGTAGGGAAAGTCTAATGTATATTAAATTCTGCCACTCAATACGCAATGCCTCCAAAATCCGGCAAAAAGGGGGGAAGGGAGTGTCTTAACACTAGGTGTTCTCTGTGTGTGGGATACAGCGTGAAGCTGATTATTAATATTTTTTATAAATTCTAATGTAAGCAATTGTATCTTTATTCTATATGTTTCACTCTTTATCCTACATTCAGCAGAGTGTCTTGGTGCAGAGAGAATCTTGGTGTCGACACAACTGTTTCTACTGCCTATTCTGCTATTGCGGTGTACAGCCTGAAACTGGTATGAATTGAACCCATAACCGTTACCCGCAATCATAAACCACCATACCAAATACACCTGAATGTTCAAATAAATATTACATACATTATATATTAACGAAATTCACAACGACTCCGCATAAGCTTTTAGTTACAAAGTTCATTTCACCATATAATTTGTGAAGAAACTTCACAAACTTTAACTGTATAAGTGTTTTGGCAAAGTTCGTCTAAGGGAGACGCAGTTACGTTTATTAAACATTTATATGTAAATCTGATGTGTGTGTTTAATATTTGTGCTATGTTGTGTTTGTAATAATACTTGTGTTTATTTTTTCTGTATTTACACGCGAAGGTTTTGGTTTCGTAGGACTATAAATAGGACTGTACTTTTTGTTGATAAAATTTACTATCCTTAGTAGGCCTATTTATGTAAAGAAATATATAATACTAGTGGGCGCGCGCAGCTTCGCTTGCTTATTTGGACCCTTAGGGGTGAATTCTCATAAACCATGAAACATGTGTTCAATGAAATATTTTGAAGAGTCTAAGTTTAAAATTTTATAAAAATCGGTGGCCATTTAAAGATTTTTCCATACAAACTTTCAACCCCTTATTTGCATTAGGGGGAGAATTCTAGAAAACGATGAAACACGTGTTCAATTAAATACTTTTAAAAATCTAAATTTCAAATTTTATAAAAATCGGTGCTGATTTCAATTTTTTTCCATACAAATTTTCAACCCTTATTTCACCCCTTTAGGGTTATAATTTTTCGAAATCCCTTCTTAGTGGATGTCCAGATTACGAAAGTAAACATCTCTCCAAATTTCACGTTTTTACCGTTGGCAGTTACGGCTGTGCGTGCGTCTTACCTCAGTCAGTGAGGACAAGTCCTTTTATATATATAGATTATAAATATTGCAAAATTAATATTACTTTACTAATAATAATAAACACGCTTTTCTGCACCAAGACAAGGGTTATAGAATGTGCTCAGAACTCTAGTGGTTTAGCATTTTCTAGTAACTTTTTCTTTTATTTTATTGCATAATTTACAAAAAAGCCGTTTCACAAAAAAGCGTATAAAAAATAATAAATTCTGCACATTTTTCTTTTTTTTACACAACTTTTTTTAAATGTAGATTTAAAACAACAAGTGATTTAATATTCCACTCGTTTGCCTTCACTTTACCTATTGATAGGATCACTAATTAGTCTCTTCGTTGGGAAATAATAAAAAAAAACACTGCCTCTGTAATGAATGAAATAAAAGTATGTCAAACTTTCAGTAGTCTGGTCTTTTGTTAGAGCGAAACAGCAAGACTTTCAATTGAAATATCCTTATAAAAGACTAAGATGGCATGATTTTGTCTGTTACGTTGTTTACTATACTTGGAACGGTTGATTTTGAACTCTAATTCTGAAAAGTTATAGTATAAATTGATATTAAAAGTCATTTAAATAAAGATTATTCATCAAATACATGCTTATTCTATGGTTACTTGAATAGATATTTTATTATTTTGTACTGAAATGAACTTAATGAATGAAATAAATTAATTATAACATCTTTTCCATAGTGTTGTTAGATACAGAGTAGCGTAAGTTTCAACCGTTGAAATAAAAATTAAACCTGTACAATATGGAAAAACTATTTTTTAAACTAAAAGTATAATTAAAAACGTGATTCAAAGTTGTATTTCATATCCAAACAAATCAACTTCACATTATATCTTCACGTAGAGGAGTATGAGGGAACCTAACTTTACTAGATACTCTGTTTCCCTCTCACCTCCTAAATTTCGAGACATTGCATGCTGAATGTCAAAATTAAATACCGCACTTTGTTAACACATACCAGAAATACATTTCACGTGTTTCACTTATAACTTTCATATTAATTTTAATATTATTACACACAATTTGCAATTGGAACGTAAAATTGTGTAGAGGCGTACAGTAATATTTATTGTGATGTTAAGCTGCCTGTTACACCGTATTTTGCTTTTTTTTAACTTCCCGCTATATCCCTTAGAGTAGGATAGGCAGAGAGAATCTATTGCTTAGACACTCCGCTCTGCAATTTCCACCCAATTTCTATACATTGTGTGTTGAGTAGAAGCGCTGAACGCCACGTATTGTCTTGTTACCAGAGCTAGAAAACAAACTTATTCCCTCGATTGAGATTCGCACCCACTACTGTCACGTTTATAATCAAAACCACGAAACCCTAAGTGTATCTATACCTTTATACTAATATTTTAAACCCAAAAAGAGTGTAATTGCTTGCACGCATTTTCAACAGGGCTTAGTTATATGCTATTTTCAGTACCCCGCTATATACGGGATACAGCGTGATTCTTAGATACACGTTACCTGAAAAATAAAAAAACAAGTACTCTTACAATTCTTCCACAAACGTTGTTAATACCTTCCATGTTACGTATAAACTATACCTATAGGTATCTAAGATTTGAAGGTACATCCAGTTCAGTTGTTCTACAGCACGTTCAGGCAATTAAGCGAGCTCGAGCCATCAGTCACGCGTATCTAAACTTAGCTGTAATTTTATATTTCTATATGTAGAGTTTTTATATATTTATGTTGCAGTCCAAATTCTTAATCAGTTATTATATATTTTATCTAAAACAAATGGATACCAGAAACTTTCCCCAATAAAATTGCAGTATTGTCTGAAATTATTGATCAGAATTATTTTAATTTGCAAACAGAGGTTTAAAGATGTGTTAACTAACGTTCTCAGTAAATAATTTTAATCATCAATAAAATCAAATCATCGATCAATCCAAGGTTTTTATTAAATCTGTGAATTCAGGTTCAAATACAAAATATTCCGCTTGCATTCGCTTAAATTTTCAGTTCATTAATTTAATTGAAAGTCGAAATAAATAAAAATATACTAGTGGTTAAAAATGTTATTGACTAGTGAAAAGATTTGACTGCAACATGTTCCTATAAATGTTTGAGGCCAGAAATCATGAAGAAAATCTTCTTATATATTTCTACAGTAAAGCTAGTGTTAGCCTGCTTACGCAGTGGAAGTGAGAAATTATAAAGACATTCTTATATACGACATATGTATGTTAATTCTGTATTTTCGAGGCGTCGGAACAGCGTCTAACTGTAATGCCATGTTTGTAGGTTCGATTCTCACTCAAGGTAATGATTATATTTACATTATTTTTAATTCCCGGCTCTGGTAAACAAAATGCGGCATTAAGTTCCAACTTTCTCATCTCAAAAATTAAGTAGAAAGAGTACCCTACTTTATGCCAATTATACTCTGCTATATCACGATGTTCTCTGCTTTCTGCTTCATGGAATGCAATACTGCATAATGTATGTCATGGCGAGAAAATGAAAGTAATTCATTTCCCCCAGTGGGAATCGTACCCACAACCGCCATACTTACAGGCAGACGCTGCGCCAAGAGGTCCTCAACAATATAACGGATTCCATAAATAGCGGGATTTACCACAGAAATGCATTATTCAATCCACAATAGGGAGGATAACCCACTTTTATTATATGTCGCGTCCAGAACACCCCTTATGGGCCCAAAAATATATCTATTAAAGAATTTATTAAAAGGTATACATATAAACATCGTCATCTATGAGCAAAACCTGCTGTATAGTTAGTTTACAATAAATTGATTTATTCATGGTCAAACAGATCACTCAGAACAAAGTACAGACACTCCACTCCCTATTTTCTACTCTTTTCTGAGATATATCGAGCTTTCTTAGCAAATACCTTAGTTTTAGAGTAAAACAACATAGTAAGACTATTAAAAGTGCACATTTAAAATTATTTTAAATAACTTAGAGTGTAGTGACGCATCACTCATTTTATATACAAAAAAATGAAAAAAAATAGTGAAAAGATCACTTCTATAAAATTTTAGCAAAAGTTTGAGTTGTGTAAATATTTATAGGGTTCCGTAACCTAAGAGTGAAAGGTAACCCTATCACAAAGACTCCGCTGTCTGCCCATCTCTCTGTCTGGCGGTCTGTCCGCTTCAAGAACCGAGATGGATAGATAGAAATTTTTACAAATGATGTATTTCTGTTACCGCAACAACAAATACTCAAAAATTGAATAAAATAAATATTTCATTTTATAAATAAATAATTAATAAATACATTTAAAAATAAATATAGTATTTTATTTCCGGTTTTATACTTAATAGTATTTGTTGCCGGTTTTACAGATAATGGTACGTAACTCTTCCTGCGCGAGTCCAACTCGCACCTGGCTGTTTTTTTTTATTTATATTAAGAGTCAGTTTAAAAATGTATCAAAACTTGAGCATAGTCTTGAAACTTTTAAGAAATTTCTTGATAGCACTAAGTGACTTCAACTAGCTAAAATTATAAATTTATAACTAGAATCGACCGCAAATTTGTTTGCGTCGACTTTAAGACCATTTCAGTCGAATTTTTAGAAAACCCTTCCATAGTACTCCTTTAAACTCTATGCTAGTTTCTTTTTTAAGTCCAATAATTTTTACTTCATTAGTAAGGACTTATATATTTTTCAGAAGCCAAAGGCAACCTAGTGCATTCCGTAGTCTCCAATCCCCACTTTCCGTCCAATTCTTAACACGTAGCGTGTTAAATTACATAACTCAACCAGTTAAGACACTCAGTTCCCCAAGCACCGGCCAATTTTCGCAATATTGCGTGCTGAGTGGCGGATCTTAACGCCGCGCCTTATCCTTATGTTACCAGAGCAAGGAAATTGAAACTAATTCACACCCCTTAATGAGACTGGAACTCACAACCGTCACGTTAACGTTCATATGCTTTGCCGCTGCATCATGAGGACTTAAACTATTTACCGGATGATTTATCGTTAACAGTAAAATACACTTTGAATCTGCAAAACTCAACAGTTATGTAAACACAACTTGTTTTGAAAGGTTCAATTCCCTTAGGACGAGGGATTATCGGCTCATTTAGTAAACTACATCGGTTACGCAGCGAATAGTACTGTTTGTGTACAAACTAAGAGGAGCATTGCTGTTATGTATATTTGTAGATATTTAGAAGACGTGGAAAGGCTTCGAGCTCCCCCATCTAATATTCAATATCTTGAAAATAGACCGTCCTAGCTCACCGACGCAGCGTCTTATTGAGAGTTTGATTCTAACTCGGTGGAATGTATCAATTTGTGATCCCTCGCTCTGGTAAGAAGACCAAGCATAACAACTTCTTCACCTAGCATTTAATATTTCGAAGTTAGATTATTGAAGAACGGAACACCAGGCTCACTCCATGGCACTAGCAAGTAAAAATAGCATAATAATAATGATTGTGGCCTGCAAATTTGTGTGCATAAATTTAGGACCTAAAATTAAAATTGATTATGACCGTAATATGTCCATTAAACGACAACGAAGACCGGATGTAGGCGACCCACGATACATGTTACAGGGCAAATGGTTTCCGTTCATTCTTTTCTCATTTTATTATTTTATTGATTTTACGTACAGTCCATTATAAAGCTATTTTACTGAACGTGACAGACTTAATACCTTTTTGAAGGAATATTAAAAAAAACAGCTTCTCGTTGTTTTCCGTAGAGGACTGTAATAATAATACCAGGAACTTTATTCCCCCAAATGGGAACCGAACCCACAACTGTCGCATTTGAGGAAGCACACTGAAATGAAATATTCATGGAAATGTAAGAGCGGCATCGAGTTCCGCCCCTCAATAAGCAATACGGCAGTGGGTGGGAATGAAGTGTCTTATACTAGGTTCCCTCTACCTACCCTACCATGTGCGGGATAAAACGTGAAGCTGACAAAAAAAACTATATTAAAATAAAAAAAAAAAACACAAAAGAATCCAACAAAATTGTTCCAAGTCAAAATTGAATTTAATATAAAATTTCTAAAGGTGTAAACATAAAGTAAAGGTATCTAATAAAGGGTGAGATTATTTATCCTCTCACTTCTCAGCGTCGAGTGCCTCAAGGTGTCGTTGGCTGAAGTGCCATCGGCTTATTTGTGATCATTTGAAGAGACTTTTTTAAGTAAATTAAACGTTTTACTACCTTTTTTGTGTTTAAGGGTTGTGAATTTGCTACTAGAGTTATTTACTTATTATTACGCATTAATCGATTATCTCAAGAGATAAGAAATGACTAAATAATTGCTACAAATCATTAAAACTTTTCTTTATTCAGAACATTTATATCAAAGTAAGCATATCTATCTTATAAATTATAGTATTTTTCCGTCAGCTTTCATTTTAGGAAAATAAATTATTTCATTTTAGGAAAAGATATTATAAAATATTTAATTCGAGCGGAAATCGAACCCACAAGGATTGCGTTTACAGTCGCACCATTGTGCCCCTGCGCCAGTACGACCTGAAAAATCCTTCAGAATTGAAATTTACGACCTAAGCTATTACTAAAAACATCTTAACCTAAACGGCAGCCAATTAACGATATACCTAAGCAGCAAACTTTCAAAATTAATAATAAACTAAGTTGTAACTATTAAAGATTTTATCTACAAATATATATCAAACGTCGGGGTTCCATCGAGAAACGTATATAGTTATATAATTTATGATTCTTACAAGGTAAAATATCTCATTTTGTGGAACATCACCTGACTGAGAACACGAAGGTCGTGACTTCTATTTCACTCAAGGGATTAAATTATTTTCATTTCCTGTTTCTGGTAATTTATTGTGTGACGTTGAGTTTTGACAATCGCCACATAACTTGCCAGATTCAGGCGGAAAAGGTAGAAAAGAGTGTCTTGACACTAGGTTTCCGCCGAACGAAATTGTACGTACCGTGATTACGGAAGCGAAAGAAAATTTACGCCATCTTATTCAATTTTGATTTTCTATTGCTTGCGACAGTTGTGGGTTCAAATTACTTTATACATTATGTGTACAATGTATAAATGTGTTTCACCTATGTAGATAGGAAATGGAGAAAATAGTGTCTTCACACTAAATTTTAATAAAAATTAATCATAAGCCACACTAAGAGATCAATCGTGGCGCAAAGCGTGGGGTTATGTTCCGCCTATCAATACCTCAGTGAGGCAGTTCCTCAAGATTTTAAAGGAAAGTGGGGAACGAAGTGTCGTAACATTAGGTTTCCCAGGTTTCCTCTAGATCCCGTGCTTCATGCGAAATACAGCGAGAAGCAGAAAAAAGGATGGACGAGGATCAAAAGTTGATACAGTTTTATCTATTTAATATTTTTGTTATAAAATAAAATATTCACGCAAATATTTACATTAGGTGGGCATCGAATCTACTATTACTAGCTAGCTACCAATAACCATCGGTGGGAGAGTCCAACTCGAACTTGACTGGCTTGCTTAAAATTTTGAATTAATAATCTTCAGGCCATTGCTGCGACTAAGCCGTAAGAAATTAAAATTTTAGCACCTCCATTAAAAAACGTAAGAAATTTGCTTATTCCATTGAAATATTACACTTACACTTTACTTTTTAAAAGTTAATACTCGACTGCACTTATACATAGTTGAAAAGAAAATAGTTTAAGTGCACTCTTAAAAATTCGCTGCCTCATTTGAAAATCAAATTCGCGTTTAAATAAGCCCCGCTCTAATTGAGTTCTAAAAAGAGGTTTAAAATTTAACTGAATTTTTTTTAGCTTCACGCTGTATCCCACATGTATTATTTAGTAGGGTAGGTAGGAACCTAGTGTCAAGACACTCCATTCCTCTCATTAAGTATAATTTGCAAAAGTGAAACTTATCGCCGCGTTGCAGTCTTTGTGTTGTTAGCAGAGTGAGGAAATGAAAAAAAAATCATTCCCTCGAGAGGGAATCGAACCCATATACGTCACGTTACCAGTCAAACGCTACGTTACGGTCTGTATATATAAAATAACCTGATATTTTTTTAGATAAATGTTATTTTGGTTTTCAGGTAAGGATAGTAGATACGTAGAGATCAATTAAATTAATATATAAATATGTTATGTATAAATATTTCACTTGTATAAAACTCTTTTATTACTAAGTGACTGACAGACAAAGCACGTTTGAAATGTTAGTACAAAAAAAGTTAAAATTGTATGGGTATGTTGGTTCTGTGGTAAATGTATGGGAGCCCTAAGACCGGATATACACATAAACGAAGTCATGGGACAATAATCGTTTTTAAATTTGAAAAACAAGAAACACCTCTTCATGCTTTTCCCACATTTCAGAGTAGAAATTGATCAGAAGAAACCCACTTCCACTAAATTTGAGATCCAGCATGAGGAACGGAATATCTTAACACTAGTTTCCCCCTGCCTACCCTGCTATACTTGCTGCGGGTTACAGCGTTAAGCTAAAACAATAAAATGTTGATATATACCTAAAATATTGATTCTAAGCAAGAAAATATAGAAAAATTTAATTATTACCGAAGATAGTTTTAAATGTTGCCAGTCTTTCCATTATTGCCTCGTTATCGGCTGGCTTGCCGCCAGCACTCCACCTACAGGTGTCTCGACCATTAGTTGTTATGCACTTTATAGTTTAGCTTCTGTGGAAAAGAAATTTCTTGTCAATAGTTAAAATACAGTCTGACTGTATACGTGACGATTGTGGATTCGATTCTCGTGGGAGGTAATAAATTATTTTATCGCTATTCAATTATATACAGTGTTTTTACTAATTGGTGAAAGAAAAGTAAGGAATGTAATTTCTTAACTCTCTCTCACTGCTATGTGCGGGATATATAGTGAACCTAAAAAGTATATTGAAGACTATTTCACCTACCACTTATTTAAAGTAACAATTCTATCGACAGAACGGCCATTGTTAAACAACAAAAGGTCCAAATCAAACTAAGTCAAAATAAAAGCCGAAACAAAGAACAGTCAGTACAATGCAACTAACTTCGAATAAAATGTCCCAGCGCTTAATAGCTTTATCTCCGATTGATAAATTATAGAGAAAGACTAGTCGTCGCCCGCAACTTCATTTGCGTGGAATTCAAAACGTAAAATGGAAATCTAATTTTTTACCGTTCCCGCAGGGATTTCGAGATATAGTCTGCTCTTCTGTATCTTTTCATTATGTTCACGATGCTTAAATAAAAGGGTAGGCAGAGGGAACCTGGGAATCCAGTGCAAACTCAAACTCCAAATATGAAATTCTTCCGTTGCTTAGTGACTGAAAGACAACGTACAGGCGAAACTACTGCGTTCAAAATTTTGAGGGCGTCGTGCGGCAGAGGTACAAGCGTGCCTAGAGAATTCACCGAAAAGTGGAGAACGGAGTGTCTCTGGTGATAGGTTCCCGTAACGTTACCTGCTACGTGTACGGTACACAGCTTCAAAGTAAAAAAAAATATTTTAAATGCATTTATTCCATAACTAATTTGAAGACTTATAACTGATACTGCATTACATACTTTAATTCGCCAGAACTCTTAAAGAGGCCCTTGGGAGCGCAAGTTTAAATCTAAGGATGAATACCGTTCTGCAATTTGATTCAGATACAATACTTTATTAATCTTCACAATGACACTATGATTGTTATATAAAAAAAAACTATAAGTAATAATATATTTATAGCTGCCTCTCTGAACAACGGGAGTCACTTTCTAGTTACCTAATGTGAAACTTTGTATGAACTTTTTATATTGCTTTAGCAATAAATCTTGATGTAGCTTTCGTGAAAGAAATCTAATATTAAACTTAATAATAACACGTATTATATAGTCTCGAAAATTGTACCTAGAAATGGATGGTTTTGTGGCAACGGATTGTCTTAACACTTAGTTCTCTCTGCCTACCCGGCTATATGCAAGATACAGCGTAAAGCTAAAACAATTATATTGAACCCACAGTCATAGCGGTTTCTTTTAAATACGATCCCAATGCGCCAGGATAGCCTTTCAAGAAAATATTTAGTTGCATTTGTGGTAAACGCTCCCGTTAGAAGTATAACTTTTAATTACTTAATTATAAAATACATTTATGAAAACTTCCCAAGCTGGAACATTTTGTGCACACGTTAAATTTTTCAAAGAAAATCCAGACCAAAAAGGTTTCTCCAACTAAATTCTTTAAGTAAGAAACTTAAACGTTTCACTTTACCAAACTTCGTGACACGATGAAAGGTGACCAGTAATTTTATATGAAATTTAATGTAATATATACTATATGCAATTGTTTTAGCTTAATGCTATACTAGGGTAGGCAGGCATGGGAATCTAGAGTTAAGACACTCCGTTCCCATTGTGATATTTTCGTTCCCTATTCTACAGAAAATAATGTTTTAAAATACAATCTTTAATTACCATTTGATTCACAGCCATTCCATATAGACCTCCTACCCTATTACACCGCGATAGTTACGTATTCAAATTCAGTTTAAGCATCTCACATAGCATTTAATATAATCCCTGACATTAGCACAAAACACACTGTGAACTAACCGTATCTGTTCAGGACAGGAGCAACTTGTATTTAGAAATTAATCTAGAATAGTATACTACTAACGGGATATGTTGCATTAGGTTTATACTGTTATAATAAATCTATTATATTATTTTTTAGGGTTCCATTCCAAAAAGATAAAACGGAACCCTATTGCTAATACTCCACAGTCTTTCGGTCTGTCCGTCTGTCACCAGGTTGAATCTGATGAACTGAGATAGACACTTAAAAATTTCATTCAATGTTGTATTTCTATTGCCGCTTTACGTACAAATACTAAGAAACAAAATAAAATAAACATTTACGAGAGCTCCCATACCACAAACTTGATTTTTTCCATTGATTTTATAGATAACTAGTGGGCCCGGACGCGGCTACGTCCGCTTGAACTATACGATTATTTATTAAATATATTTATGAAATTATTTTCGGTTTTTAATAGAATTTGTAAGAAAATATAAGCCTAAATAATTAAAATAAGTTAAAAAAGAATAATAAGTGGAGGTTTATTATTAGATAAAATATCTGAGTAATCGAAATGAACAAACAAAAGAAGTAAAAGTAACTAAAGGAAATTCTTAATATTAGAAAAAGTACCTAAAGTTTGCCGTGCGCGCGTACTAAACATTTTTCTATATTAAATAATTAATAATTTTTGCGAACAATATTAAATAAAATCCCAAATGATTAAAATTACGATATTTTAAGTGTATAACATCGGTATAGATAACCGAACTGAGATAAATTAATAAGTAGTAGTAGTAATAAGCAGCAAATAATTAAATAAAAATTAACAGTAATTCGAAAATATATAAAAATTTACAAAACCATCAAAGTCATCTGCCCGTTCGCGTCGGTCATACTATACCTACCACTCGTAGGCTAGGTCATTCCGAATCACTGACATCTCCTTAATTATTTATTAAATTGTTATACAGTAAACCATCTTACGTATAATTTCCATCTAGATGAAATGCTAAAAGTGACTATTATATTTATTTTCATAAGGATGAATATCAAATTATAGAAATCATCTAATTTTTGTTAATGTATACAAATCTATATCTATAGTATATATCAACGCGGACTTTTTTAAACAATATTTAAGGGACAATATTTTTGGAGAATATTGTTTTTGTGTCTCATAAGGTTGAGTCGGCGCGCGCCATGTATGCGTTAAGCAAACTTATTTTGGGTGACGTTTTCTAACAACAAACTTTGCAAATCGTTGCTTAGCAACGGCGGTTGTTATAAACATGGCGGAATAAATTGCATGTCAAATTAATAAGTATTTAAATATATTGATATATATCGAAAATATTACAAATATGAGAAAAAAAATATCCTATGTTCATCCCGAGACCCTCAATTATCTCTATATGAGTATTTTATCACAATTAAATTAGCAGTTTGGCCCTGATTGCGTAAAAGACAGACAGACAGACAGACCGAGTTACTTTCGAATTTATAATATAGGTATGGATGGATGGTACGAAACCCCTAGTGCGCGAGTTTAACTCGCACTTGGTCGGTTTTTGTAGAAAATATTAAAAAATGTGGCGCAGGTTAACAACGCGCGATCTCTACTGGAGGTTAAGGATTATTTTTATTTCCTCGCTCTAGTTATAAGACGAAGCGTTGAACTCTGCCACTCAACACGAAATTGTCTCGAAAAATAGGTTCACTCAGCCGCTTAGGTTACGTCATGCGGAATACAGTTTGAAACTAAAAAAAATATAATTTATAAAGTATTTCCACTTTCTCACTATTCCGATATGGTGAAGACGAACAGTCTGAACTATTGAAGATACCTGCAGTAAATTTACATTTAAATATCTTCACGCTGTTAGTACCTTAATGGATTTTTCTGGATTCAATTCGGAATTGGAAAATGTCTCCTTAAATAAACACTCTCGTAAGTCAATTTTATATAATTAATTTATTTTAGCTTCACGCTTTATCCCGCATTTAGCAAGGTAGACAGAGTGGCGGAACTCAACACCGCGCTTTGCCTCGTTACCAAAGCGAGGAAATTAAAATATTTAATTTCTCCGTGTGGGAGAACGGACTACTTTTATAGTCACAAGCTTGCACCACGAAAGTGGGACACGGGAGTGCCTTAACGGAGACCAGAATTTTTGATCTGCCATGGGCAGGATATAGCTTGAAGCTAAAATATACGTTTCTCTTTCTTACCTATTGAGTAAAAAAACAGTATCGAATTTAAAAAAAGAGTTTGCTATAAAAATAAAAAACATTTTGCTTATAGCTTATCGCTCAATTTCGAGACATTGCATGTTAAACGTTGGAATTCAACGCCGCATTTTGTCTCAGACATTTTTTGCGCAACTATGGAATCAGTCCACTGCAAATAAGCCCTTGTAGGGAAATAAGCTACTTTACTTGCTATAGGTATATTGTAGAAATCTGCCCAACGTAAGATAATCCAATTATTATGCTCCCTTAGACGTCCATTTTCACCCATTTACTAAATCGCCTTTAGTAGAACTATTAAATGCTTACTTTGTATTAGCAAAATGCAATACAACTAAATTTTACAGTTATTTTATGTTTTAACTTATCTCAATTATTATTTAGTGAGGAAGAGAAAGAAACTAATGATAAAACACCCCATCCTTCATTTTTCACTTATTGAAACACATTGCGTTTTGTATTACGGAGTTCAACGCTGGGTTTTGTTTAACCTAATAATTATAATAATTTTGTTAAATCTAAGATATTCCTAAATATATATTTATATATTTTTTCACCTTCACGCTGTACCCCGCATATATGTGGGTAGGCAGAGAAAGCCTAGTGTTCACGTTTTCGCACTTCGTCTGAATTCAAGGCTTTACGTATTGAATGGCGAACTCATTTTTGCACTCATTCACCACCTTTTTTAAACTTCACGATGTATCCCCCACCTAGGAGTGTAGACAGTGGGAACCTGGCAACCTAGTGCTCAACAACACTCCGTTCCTATTAAGACACTTCCGGTCTCAATTTTAAACAAATATATGGACATTGCGTGTTGAGTGGCGGAGACGCGGAACTCAACGCTGCGCTTTTCATCCTTGCCAGAGCTAGGAAATTGAAATATTTCATTTCCTCGAGTAAGGTTAAACGAGTCCATTTATCTAAAAAGAATATAGGCTATATCACTGTTCAGTTATTTCCTTGAACTGACCACAGAGGTGAAGCCGCAGATAGAGGCTAGTTATAATATAACATACTTAGTGCGACATCGATGGTAGGTGTGAACGGAATCCTCGCACTAAAAGGATTATGCATTAAGCTTGTTTGGTTCAAACAGAAACAGTCTAGTATCAAGACTCTCCTTTCGTTCCTGATGAGATGTGAAACCCAACGCTGAAGCTTCATCTGCAAAAGTTGGAAAATTAATTCATTTGTAATCAATTCCCCGAATTGGAATCGAACCCACAATCATGACGTTTACATTATACCATCATTGCCTCTATAATTCGTATGTATGTTATTTGTATTTCTACATACATACATACATATTCCACATACATATGTATGTATGTAGAAATACATTATATTATTCGAACACGTTCATTAGATAAATTTGCATATAATACCAACTAAAACGTTTACGCACGATCAACATTAACACTGTATTAACAATTGTATTTATTACTAATATTATTATTAGACGAGTCCAGGAGTCCAAGCATAGCCCCCGAATTCGTTTGAATCGACTATAAAACTTAAAATCCTGTTTCTTCCCATTTCCATAGGAATTCGTTTTAATTTTATCTTGGTGCTCCCCTACACTCCTTAAACTACCTAAAAGAATAACTTCAACTACTTTTTATATACCTATATACATTTTCTATAAAGATTTTCACTTCTGTGATTTGGTCAAAAAACGGCTTTAAACGGTTAGTTAGTTAGTTACTTAGTGCCTTAACACTCTGTTCTTTCTTATCAAGAGATAAAACTATATGTAAATATGTATATAAATATTAAGGGAAGTTTATAAACTTATATCATATACAATTAAATAAATCTGGGATTTCTTCGTCGATTTTTTTGAGAAAAAAAGCACAATCCCGCATTGCGACGTGCTTTGTCCCTTGCCAAAAGAAACTTAAGCTTTTATTACTCCGGTCAGTTCCGGGTAAGATAAATTATTTGGATCAACTTCCTGTAGGTTGTTCGTTCTTAAGAAATACGACGTTCCAATATATTTTCTTCATTACATATTATATATTGATATGACTGTCTTGGATTTGGTTCTAAAATGAAACTCTGAAATGAAGTAACTTTTTTTGGAAACCGTATGTGAATTTTGAAAATAGCGGTATTAAAACCCCCATTTCTTGGAACTACATGATAAATAGTGTTCTCTCTTGCCAAATGATTAAATAAGCAATTATCTTTTGGTAGCGGTAATGCGTAAAAATCTCCCTACGGAGATAACTTACCTACCTACTATTAACTTACTGACAATAAAAAAAGTAGTAACAAGCGTATAAGAATTTCGACGTATTTTGATGAGAACATATTGTTTATAGGTCGCAGGTTCAAATCCAACGCGTAAGTACTGTATGTCACGCAATGCATCTTTCACTTTTATGGATTTATTTCACGGTCTAATTTTAACTAATACTTGTTTAATATTAAACAAAAATATGAGTAAAAATTGTTACTAAAAAAAATAAGCTTCGTATAAAATTAAACGTATCGAATACAGCAACACTCGAGCCAAACGATCTAACCCCACGAAACTATTCAGTACAAGCTGCTGGAAAAATTTTATATTCTTTTTGCAACTTCTGCTGGAAAATATTTCGGTAATATGCTCTTGTATCTAAGCATCATTTTAAGAATATTTTACGTGCAAGAGTCCCTACCTAGATTTCTTTAGTTTTCTGTATCCCGCATATACCAGGGTAGGCAAAGGGAACCTGGGAATCTAGTATTATAGATCTCTCCTAGATAATTTGTCTTAATTAACTTTTAAATGTTATACAGATTTGGAACACAATGTAAGAGTCACCCTGAGTTTGCTGTGAATGATTGAGCACCTTTTTTAACTAAACATTATATCCCAACTTTGAAGGTCTTCATTGCGTTGCGTTGAGTGGCGGATTTCAACGCCACGCCTTGTCTTATTACCAGTGCGTGACTGTGAACGCCACGCCTTGTCTTATTACCAGACGTGTTTACAATCAAATGCTATGATATTGTTAAGCCGTTATCGAACAACGAAACACTAACTTACACGAAAAATTCTTATAGTAAAACTACTTTACGTAAGCGAAATAATTCTACTATAAATTAAATTGTTACCCACAAGCCAGAAATTCACGCATGGCGGGTTCTTTCGAAAACCTTCACCTAGCATTTATGTATGTGCAACCGAAATGCATTTTGAAATAGCTACGTCCCGTCATATACGAGTACAAGCATTTTGGCAAACTTCCAGACCGTCGTCGTCGAGTGCTAACTATGGTTTGAATTAATATAGATTTACACTACTATGTTCTTATACTATAGTTATGGAGTCTGGTTTTTCTTATTCTCGTAAGAATTGCAGGAAATCCTCTCTCAGCATTCCCCCACCCTCCCCATGAGCTTACATGCAAAATTTTATAATTCAAGGTCGCCTAGATTCGTCTGCGCGGTGTCTGTCAGTTACTCAGTAACGAAAGAGATTTATTTTCTATTTGTACTTAGTTATTTATACTTTTTTATTGTTAAGTATAGACATCAGGCAAAAAACGAAAATAACAGACATCCTGGCTTGAATTTATAAATTATAGTGGAGGGGACAGGAGAAATGGAGTAAACAGGTAACAATTTGGTACCCAAGGGATGGCACTAGGAGCCGAGGACGTCAAATGAGAAGATGGGAGGATGACCTAAAAACGACGTTAGGTCCCCTCTGGATAAGAGTGGCAGCAGACAGACAACAGTGGAAAGAGTTGGAGGAGGCCTAAGCCACAAGGCACACTGATTTTATTTTATGTGTTTTTTTGTTATAAATGTGTTAAAATTTCACAGTTCGGAAATAAAGGCTTTATTATTATTATATTACTTAGTTATTTATTATAATTTTTTACCTGGAATGGGAACCTGGGATCCTGGTCTTACTCCGTTCTCATTACGACACTTCCGTTCCCCTGTTTCCGCCGAATTCTCAAGGCATTGCATGTTGAGTGGCGGAACTCATCGCCTCACTTTACCTTATTACCAGGGAAAATGAAAATTCCCCCTCGGGGGAAAGAAATATGAAATAAAAGAAAAGTGCTATTTATTATAGTAAGTAAAAGGGGGAAATGGGTGAAAGCAGAGGATTCACAGGTTTATTTTTATTTCCTTGCTTGGTAACAACACGGCATTAAGTTCCGCCGCTTAATACGCAATGTCTCGAATATGGGACGGTGCGTAGGGGCCAGAGTGTTACTAAGTTCTCTGTGCCTACCCTGCTATACGAGTAGTACAGGTGAAATAGAGCAAGATATTTAAAAAAATCAACCACAATTCCCCTATATCTTCATAATACAAACATTAAGAGCTGTCAATACAATATTTCAATACAACGCGACAGTATTAAGACCGCGCGATGTGACGGTCACTGCGCCACAGGTGGGCAGTTTGGCGGATGTCCAACAATCGGAATCTAAGTACCTGCTGTTTTACTTTTACTATTTTATTTCACTACATTTGCATGAACTTCATTTAATAATGTCAAGCCTTTTTTGGTTGATATAGAAATAAGATGTTCTTTTGGTTGTAATGTTATTTTATAGTATATAGTAAATTGGAACTAGCTTTCTTCTTATATAATATAACATACAACTTTTTTTTCCACCAGGATACAACTACACAATTAATACAAAATTTATACAAATGTTAAAACGCGATTTTATCATTAAAAGTTATCATATATCTGAGATGACACTTAAGAAAGAATTTTCTAAAAAACGTATGTATCTAAGAACATACATTTTGATATATATGAAGCTGTAACAAGCAGATATATGAATGACATTATAGATAAATAAACATCCAAGATTCCGTACTGCCATTACATTATTTATTATTGAGGAGGAAAACGATGGATAAATACGTATATTATAAAAATATTTTCGATACAATTATATTTTGAAAATTTGGCGGAAAGCGGGTGACATTAGATTCCTTCTGCCTTCCCTGGATATAGCGTGGATATAGCGGGAAAATATCTTTTTAAATATATGTATATAAAACTGTAACCTAAGTGATCCAGAGATTAACGCACAGCCCAAACCACTGAACCTGAGTATATGAGCACTGAGAAAGTAATTTTGTATATCTACCCCTTAGAGAGTAAATTTGAAGTTAAAGCTTGTATGAGAAATCGTTGTTTTCAAAACTATAAATGTGTAATTTAAAATGTAATCTCTTAGTTCGTGGCGTTGAGTTCTGCCGCTCGTCACGCAATGTGACTCGCGAAATTGGGTTCCTTTAGCCTATCCTGCTAAATGCGGGATACGGCGTGAAGCTTAAAAAATCTTAGGTAATAATAAATTAAAATGTTTATAGATATTCTGACATTTCTGCCTGTAGGTAAATTTTTATTGTGTAAACTATCTAATAGGTAAAACCGCGCCAAAACTCGGGTAAAACCCGGTGCGGAAAAGTAGTAGTATGAAAAGTAAACATACAATCGTGTAGTATCGTTTCTATTGAACATATAATAGCAGGAACCCCGAAATTGATATCGAATATAATAATAGATATTTACTGGAATCGCTTTATATAGCAGAGTCCTTTCTCCAATTTGAGGGGACGATATTTTATTATATGTTTATTTTTTTTTGTTAACTTTCCTGTTTTGTGATTTTTTATCATATTTTTACCTACGGTAGCAATGGGATAGTGTCTGTATGTAAACATGACGATTGTGGGTTCGATTTCCAAGCGGGAATTAACTATTTTAATTTCTCCGCGTTAAAATAATAAAGTCTTCGTTGAGTACCGCCTCTCAACACTCAACTTATTCCATCTTTCATAAATATTGTATTTTTTTTACACATTAACGATACTACCTGCATGTGGCAGGGTAGGCAGAGAGAATCAATTATTGTTTACCATTTTAAAATTATTGTATATCAGATGACGTAACCTAATGCATTAAAAAAAATTGTCTTGAATCGAACTCAGAACCATCTCGAACATTCCATCTTGATTGTGTAGTCCAAGAATAATTTGATGAAAACAACCATTATAAGCGGGTAGTATAAAAATATTCCGCACTCTACCCAAAAGTATCATGTTAGGGTCCGCTATCGCACCCCAGGGCCCTGTTACACCATCCACGTCACTATGAAATATAGTCGACTTATTCAGCACAGTGCTCCCTAAAGGTGGGCCCGCTTAAAATATTTGTATTTTAAGATAATTTTATGGAATTGCTAAGTGTGTTTTGTGAAATATTGTTATTTTTATATGTTTCGTTTTAGTACTAGAGGCCATTGTGGTACGGTGGCATAGGATGATTCATTTGCTTGCTCTGGTAATGAGGAGAATCATGGCGTTGAGTTGCCCCACTGAACACGCAATGAAGCAATGAAAAAAAAATGAGAAACGGAATGTCTTCACAGTAGATTCACAGGTTCTTTCAGGTCTTTGCCTATCCTCCTATGTGCGACACACAGCGGGGAAAAGCGTGAAGCTGATAAAATTAAAAGTGGATCAAATTCAGTTTCTTATAATAATCCATAATCTACATAAGCTAGACGTGGACATAATAGAAGCATATTAATAAAACCTGACCATACTTTGATCGCCCGTGCATAAGAATATTCTATTTCACTTTATTCCCGTAAGTGAATAATATTACTTACTAACGATATTTTCTCCAAGAAATATTGTACTTTGTAATTATTTTTACCACAGTCTATTGAAATAGATATAAGACATATTAAGTTTAATTAGTACGCGGCGTTGAGTTTAGCCACTCAACATGCAATATCTCGAAAATTTTGCTCAAGATGCCTGAAAAACTTAATGACTAGACATTTAAATCGAACTTGTATTTTATAATTATAATATTGATATTCTTACATTTTTCCCATCCTTGCGAGACAAAGCGTGGCCTTGAGTTCCTACATTCAGCGAAAAAAATCTAATTAGGCAGGAAGTGGAGACGGAGTGTCTTACCACTAGGTTCACACTGTCTACTATGTTATGCAGGAAAGAGCGTAAAGCTGCCTTTTTATTTATATATATTTTTTAGCTTCATTCGTGCGATATCCCGCACATAGCAGAGAAGACGGAGAAGACACTCCGTTCTGACATCCGATACTTTTATATTGATAAATACAATTCAAAATTCAGCACATTGAAATGGTTTTTTGATGACGTCGTCAGCATCTATGACTTTTAAACTTACATTGAATATAAAATGTTGTTGAGAAACGATGTTATTTTAATTTTTCCGAAGACCCCGTAGCTTAGTTAAAAATTTAATGTAGCGGAATTTAACTCCGCGCATCTCGGGTTTTAAAATATATCCGAGTCCGAGTCTAGAATAACACTTAAAAAAACACGTTAATAAACCATATCTTATTATATTGACCTATATTATAATCACTTAAGACCGTCGTGGTGCAGGATTACAAGCGTGCAATTGTAAACGCTCCCATAGGGAGTTCGATTCTCAATCCGGGGAATTAAATATTTTCATTGCCTCGTTCTGATAACGAGGCGCGGCGTTGAGTTCCGAAACTCAACACGCAACGCCTCAAGAATTTAGCGGCTTTTAACAACGCACGCAAAAAAGTAATACACAAATTAGTTTCTCGTCTGACGTTTTTGTAATCGATACAAAAACATTCACTTGTCCATCTCAAAGTTTAACCAATAAAGTTCAAGTTAACCGGGATTTAGTTTCTTCTGCTATAAAGTTAACTCGCGGTGTAAGATATAAGAGGGAGCGTTTATATATTATTATATTTTCTTGCGAGCACTCATGGAGCACTCGATGAAATGACATATTAAATATTTTCATTTCCTCGTTCTAGTAACGAGGCATTACACAGCGTTGAGTCCCGCCGCTCAACATGAAATGCCTTCAGAATTCGGCGGTAAGTGGGAAAAGGAAGTGTCATAATGGGAATGGAGTGTCTTAACATTAGGTTCACAGGATTCCTCTGCCTATCCTATGTGCACGCTAGTTAAAATAAACTTATTTTTTCACCTTCATGCCCACGCATACATTAGAGTAGATGGACAAAACCTAGTACTAAGATTAAACGTTGTGAGTTCGATGTCCACTCAAGGGCATGCATTTTTTTCATTTCCTCGTTCTGTTAACAAGACAAAGCTCGTCATTGAATTCCGCACCTCAAAACGCATTTTTTTTATTTCTTGTAACTTATACCACCCGTATTGCGCAGAAAATTCAGTTTGTAAGCTGACTTTCCGTTTACTCTACAGATAAAGCAAATCCATTGTTTATTATTAAAGGTAAATATAAAATATAAATACGAAGGTAGGGTTTTTTTACTTCGCTGTATCCCTTATTCCCCGGGGAAGACAGAAAGAACGTAGTTTTAAGACTCTTCGTTCCCCACTTTCCGTCGAATTTTTAGCGTTTTGTTTTAGTAACAAAGCGAGGTAATGGATATAATTTCTGTAAAAATGATTGGAACGGAGTGTCTTAACACTAAGCCCTTTTACATGCAGGGTATAAACAGTGTGTACCTAAAAAAACCCATAACCGCCTCAATAGCTAATTAATTTTAACTTTTAATTGAAATAAATCAGCTTTAAAAATAATGTTTATATATCACAACCAATTTGAGTCGTTGTACGCAAATTAATGAATATATTTAAGCATTTATTAAATTAAATTGTTGAATTACATCTACGGATAATGGAGAATCTGAGTAATTGATGTATAATATAAGGTAATAAATGAATATATATGGAAATATTAAAAACAATTATTTTGTATGCCTTTTTATTTGACGCCATCCTGGCACATCCACGAACGTGCGACTGTAAACGCGATGGTAGTTGATTTGACTGTCATTAGGGGGAATAAAATGTGGAATATTTTCTTTTCCTCGCTCTGGTAAGGAGGCAAAGCGCGGCGTTCAGTTCCGCCACACAACACACAACGCCTCAAAAATTCGGTGAAATGCGGGGGCCCGGGTTACTTAACACTGGGTTCCCTCTGCCTACCCTGATGCATTGTGAAGCTGAAAAAGAAACAATGAAAATCAATTAACTGTTTGGGCTTGGTGACTATGAGAATATAATACTAATAAATTAACTTTTATCATTAACCTGAAAATAAGCTATTCTGAACACATAATATAATCTGTCAATATCGAATACAACATACATAAATGATAGCTTTGAAATATAAAATGATTAATTTCACTATCTAGCTCTATAATATCAATTTAAATTATTAATTTTATTTTGGATTATTATAGGTTCATTTAAGCTGTTTTCCAATTTTTGTTCATTTAGACACATTGTACTGAGTAACGGAACTAAACACTGCATTTTGTCTAGCCGAACAAGGTTGTGTATATGTATGCAAAGTTACCACGGGTACTTGCACCGCTCACAAATTTGAGATCGAACTTGAGAGCTATATCAGAGTTGAAACCGGCTTATAATATAATTATAGTCATAGATTATAATTTATGAATGAAAACGACACCTTAAGATCGCTCTCAAGATTGAACTCAGACTTGAGAACGGCTATACAAACATAACTTAGAATGTGTCATGTCTGATAGGCAACTCTTAATCAATTTTTGACGATAGGAACGAAACCGCGGATAAAAGCTAGTATTGAATATATGCATATATGAATCTTTTGATTCTTTTTTATAGAGGGGTCGGTAAGCTATGGCTGCTATATGAAGCAGTAAGAATCATTTGCTTAAAATATGGAGGAATCAATAAACGTTACTTTTTATTTAAGCGTTGAATCGGATTTATATTTGTTACGGGACTTTTGGTGACCTACAATGACTCTCATACTGTTTTATACGTGGTGTTTGTTTTAAGGATAATAAACTTTTATTTTTCGATTTTTACGTACCACACGCTAAGGCCGTCAATTGCTATTTATATTTGACAACGCGAGTAAAGCCACATGTAAAAGCTAGTTTCATATAAAACGTTATTTGACAATTCGGTTAAAGCGAAGTAAGTCATAAGAAAAGGGTTGGGAGATAACATGTAAGTAATTGCACCAGTTTCATCCCCTCGACTCGGGAAATAAGCGGAAAGTGTGGAACGAAGTGTCTTAATGTCAGGTTCCTTCAGAGTACCCTACTATAATGTAGAATACAGCGTGAAAGCAAGAAAACAGACATTGATGAGAAGCAAAACCTCGTTATGCCAAATTTATCGAATCGAGAACCATCACGGACTAATAAAGAGATATTTTCACAAAAGTTTTGTTAAAAAAATATCGATAATTTAGTTCGTGATCGTTCTCTAAAGAAAACAAAGTTAAAACAAAATATTCAAGAGACGTTTCGAAGCTTTTACCATTAAAATACAAGTAAAGTTGCAAAGTAATTTACATTATATGCATTCTTGCTACAATGTGCCGGTGGAAGTGTTATTTAGTTACTTTGTACAGTTAAAGTTAACCAAAAGGTTAAATACTTTAACTATAAAGTTATTTTAACTTGTACTTGCACAGAAATAGATAATTAAGTTGGGAGTTGATGCAGTCATGGCGCATGAGCACAAGCGTGACGCTGTTAGCGTGACAGCTTGTGGACTCGATTCCCACTCGATGAAATGAACTATTTAATATATTAATTTCTTTGATTTGCTAACGAGGCAACATAGAGTGACGCCACTCACGCGATGCCTACAGAATTCTGTGGAAAGTGGGGAAAGCAAGTGCCTTAACGAGATCGGAGTTTTTTAAGACGGAACCTGTTATCTTAGTGTTAGACACTTCTGCTTCCCACTTTCCGCCGAATTCTGGAGACATTAAAATTTGATTGTTGATTTCCGCCAATCAACTTGCTAACTAAAAATCACGATTGGCGGAACTCAAGTCCGCAGCTTATTACCCGAGCGAAGAAATGAAAGTCTTAAATATTGCATGTCCTCGCGTGAGAAGCGAACCTACAGTCTGTAGCGTTAACAGTCGCACACTTTTGCTCCTGCGCAACAACGGCCCTCAAATAATACTTATTTGTCAAAGTAATATCAAATAATCATTTTCAACCAGCAATACCAATAAAACATTTTACGCCTCCCTTTGTTTCCCACATAAAATGAATTTGATCAAATTTATAGCTGTTCAAAGAGTTTTTACTATAACAGCACATGTTCAGGAAAAAGTACTTGAAAAGTTATTTTTACTCATGTCGTAGTTTTAAATGGATATTCAGTGCTTATTTAAATTTGATAAAAGATAATTTATATTTTTTGTTGGAAGTAGAAGACACTAAGACATTAAGACACTACCCTAATGGGAACAAAGTGTCTTAGTACTGGTCTCCCAGGTTCCCATTTCCAAGAAACCGGATAAGAGCGAGTCGGATTCGCGTACCGAGTGTGTATAGTTCGAGTGCGTGCAAATATTATATTAAAATTAATTTTGAAAAAACTTGAATGGTCTTCTATACTTACTACGTTTAATCATATTAAAATGTAACTAAGAAGCATTTAATAAATGTAAAAATTTACTTCAGTATATTTATATTATTATTTATATGTTTTTCTTAGATTTGATAAAACACTGTGAGGCGTTGAGTTCCTATCATATATATTATAGGGAAATTTTAATATTTACACCCTCGGGCGAAATTGAACCCACTACTATGAAGTAGAGAAAAATATAGATTTTTTTTTCCGCCGTGTGGAGAACGATCCGACATTCTACTGCAACATGTTTCCTTTAAGACATTGAAAAGAAAAAAAAACACATGAAATAGGTACTACGAGGTACCTACTATAGGTAGTAAGTAGGTACTCTATTCTCTACATATTTAATTAAAAAAATTGTCGCATATATGCATACAGGTCAAAGTATATATAAGCAGTATTGGACAAGTTTTCCAATTTGAATTTCAAATTCAATTATATGCAGGCGGAAGCACTTTTGTGTCAAAGAAACGCGAAGCTTTAGCTAAAATTCAATATCACTTAGTGTGTATTTACTTAGTTATACATAGTCTGTAAGACAATGGTTGTAAGTTCGTTTTCAATCCAGGGAAAAGTATTTAAATTTCCTATCCTGCTACATGCGGGATACCGCGTGAAATTAAAAAAAAGAAGCTATTTACACTAATAACATAAACGAGTTACAATCTAAATAGCGAACACTTTTTTTCAAGACATATCCCTATAAATATGTATTGACCTTCCAATAGCTATAAAATATATAGAGCTAAACCAAAAGCTCTAATCTATTCATATAATAATTTTATATATTACACAATATCTTTACTAAATAATTAACAAAACCACTGCACCTAACAGAACTTTAATTTTATATATTTTTGGTTCCTTTGAAAATGAAGGGACTAAAAGATCATTTCCTATGAGTATGATTAAGAGCAACAGTACTAGGTACAGGCCAGCAAAGTTGCAAGCCACAAGTCGTGCTACCAAATACTAAGAGAAGAGAATCGAACCCAGAACCATCGCGAGGAAAACCATACATTAATTAACTCGACTGTGTAAACAAAATGAAAAAACGATAGTTGAAAAGTTTAAACCAAATTAATATTTAAATGAGCAGTAAGTTATTGGAATTCTGTTAAGAAGATTATTTTTAATGAAAACTCAAACTCATTCATGGAAATTGCCTACAGATTGATTATTTATTATCGAAATCTTTACTGGTTCCTCTTTAAAATATTAAGTTCATATAATATATATAATTGTATAATATGTATTTTACTATTATATAAACCATGCCTTGAGAAATTGACGAAAAGTGAATGAATTTGATGGCACAGAGTGTCTTAACTCTAGATTTCCTCTGCCTATCCCTCTATATACGGGATACAGCGTAGAGCTAAAAAAAGAGATATTTAAAGACAAATTATATTTAATTACAATTAGATTTCATTCGATTAGTTAATTACACGCACCGTTGCCAGTCAGTGAAACTGAAAGGTCAGTACTGTCAGTCATATGGGAAGTTACCGGCTCGGAAGCTATAGAAAAATGAACGGTTGCCCTTTTTAAATATAGAATTTAAAACAATTTATAGTGTTATAATAATATATGGGTCCATTGTGGCGCAGTGGGGCGTCATTTGTCTCATTTGGATATACTTATTATGTTCTGAGAATTTTTTTATTTTATTTTAGTTTCGCGCTTTATCTCTAGCGAAGAAGAACGGAGCCACGAAACGCTATGGTTTCTGGAGACTTTAGCTTCGTTCACTGTCATCAAGCTTCACACAGGCATCACCACATGCCCGGGTTGGTGGGAGTTGTTCTCATGCTTTGCATACTGTGTTCAATTATTTTAATTAAAATAATACGTAGGGAAAGTTTCCAGCTCTTATCAGAATAAAGATAGCATTTACTTCACCTAATATGTAGTGTCTCAAATTCAAGCAAAATCCTGATAACAGTGTTTTAAACAAATCTAATCATTACAATAATTCATAGAGGCGAACGGAGTGTCTTAACAATAGGTTCCCTCTGCCTACTCTTCCTCCTCTACCGCACACAGGATACAGCGTGAAGCTGATTTTTTGAATAATAATAAATCATCGAAAACTTTATTGTAGTACTAGTAGATAATATTTATATTTTCTATTTCCTAACAATTTTAAAAACAAAACAATATATGTGTAAAGATGTTTTTCCATTCTTATATGATTCATATTTTAAATCCGTATCCGTTGTCTACGAAACATCAAAATGGTTGAAAAAAAATCTAAAACAATGCATCCGCGGAGCGCAGCTAACAAATCTGATTATACAACACTTGCAGAGACAAATTAATATAAGAACACGAGTATTTTGTATGAAATAATGAACGAATGAATGTACTCGTGTGTAGATGTTATTTTATGACTATAAAATTTAAATGTAAAATTTTAGGTTTAGATTATATTAACACTGCAATAAATTGCGGCCATTTTTAGGGTTCCGTAGCTCTTAGGCTAAAAACGTAATTTAGTATGAAGTGAACTTATATTGTAAGTAAAGGAAACCGCAAACTTAAGTTTGTTATCATTCATAAGTTTTACTTCTCGTTGACTTGTAATCATGAAATTCGTACGGAAGCCAAGTCCGACTCGCACTTGACCAATTTTTTTGCATAGATTTACGCTGTGTACACTTTACCCGGACTCAATAATAACAATTAATTATATCATAATATATTTTTTGTATTATAATAATTAACAATTACTTTATAATACAAAAAAATTAATAACAATGCACGTGAATAATTAAAAAGTCAATTGTTCAATGAAAAATTGTAACTATTTTAAATGATACACAATTAACTATTCTATAAAATCTATTGAGATCCGTCCGACCGCAAAACAAACGAACGGACTGTTTTAAAAACTATTGTGTTGAAACAAAACTATGAAAATAAAATAGTAAAATATCACTTAAATGTAGATATATTTTCTATTTATAATAAATTTATTTATTGACGCAAAGGGTCGGACGATGTGATTGTAAACACTAGGATTGGCGTTCGATTACCGCTCGAGGTAATAAAAATAATTAATTATTGAAGAAGTGACTCAAGAATGAAGTGGAAAGTGGAGAAAGCAATGAAAATGAATTAAATATTCTCCGAGAGTATTGAACTCACAACTGTTGCGTATAAAGGCAGAGACTGCCCTACTACGCTATGATGGCCTCAACGACGAGCAGACGACTATACATTCCTACTATAGTCGTCTCAAAAGGTACTCTAGCCACGAAAATATAATAATTCAAAAATTAAACTATACCTAATATTTCATACAAGTAAAGTATAATACAAAAATTATACCTCATTTTGTATTCACGTGAAAACTCTCGTTATAAAGTATTTTCCACTATAAACATTTTACAGTGGCTTCATAATATCGACGGTTAATCCCGGTGTAGAATTTTGCTCAATTTTTTGTTAAAAAATACTGATTGTGTGGAATAGGTTTTATTTTGCTTTGAAATAAAGTTTGGTAACAAGACAAAGCACGGCGTTGAGCTCCGCCACTTAACACGTAATGGGACGGAAAGGGGGAAACGGAGTTTTTTTGACATTAGGTTGCTTCTGTCTATTCTGCTATGTGTAGGATGCAACTTGAATTTAAAAAAAAATCATTCAATATACTCAAACAAAAAATTCTCAGTCATTATATTTTTATCTATATGAATTCTCATAATTGTAAAGTAAAAGCGACCTACCTGCAGCTTCGCCCTCTTAATCTTAGTATTATATTACACGCAAATTATACTTTTTTTTGCCAAAACTGTAGCCGATTGCTATTATGATGCTATACTACTATAAAGTTTTATCTAAATCCGTTCAGTAGTTTTTGCATGAAAATAAAGCAAACATCCATCTTCACAATATTAGTAGGATCTTCCACTAAAACGATTTACACTCACTCCAGTATCTATATAGAAGGCTAAAAAACCAGTGTGCAATTTTTCCCCAATTTTTGGTAAAATTGCTATATTTTTATATTGGTTGTGTGGAGTGGCTTTGTTTCGCTATAGAATTAGCTTTGTAGATTTATTTCACAAACTTTTGTTATATATATGAAACTGAATTTAAAATTTGGGCAATTTATTTATGTAAGGAGATTTGTTTTGTTGTTGAACAATGTTGCCTATTTAGGAATTGGGAAAACAAAAAAAATTACAACAGCATACTAGCGACCCACGCGTGGTTTCCCCCTCTTAAACTTATTGATCTTATGATATATGTATATATATATATTATACAGAATCTTTACATAAATAATAGCCCTTAGTTATCGGTTATTTTTAATCTATAAGCTATTTTACTGTAAAGTTTCATCCAAATCTGCTCAACAGTTTTTTCGTGAAAGTGCAATAAAAATCCAGCCTCACAAACAACAATAATAGTTGGATGTTAAGTTTAATAGGCCCTAGTAGGCAGAGAGAACCAGACTGGACCTGACCATAACGACACTTCCGTTCATTTAACGCTGCCCTCTGCTTCGTTACCAGACTGTCCTATCGGGAATCAAACCCACAATCTGTCGCACATACTTCCGTGCCCCTCGACACGACCGACCTTTTATCTTTATATTTATTAATTAAAACATTATTATTTTTTTAAAAGATTTTTTATTGTTTACCAATGATCTTCTTCAACATCCACACATGTTACTGAACTTTCCACTAATTTCATAACAGATTTTTCATCAGATATTACAAAATTATTATCTTTATCAAATGCCACACCATGAATAGTTTTCATGTCTAAAATTTTTGTCAAACCATTCCTATTAATTAAGAATATACCTAAATTAGAACAAACATAAACATTACCAATATTGTCATTTACAATTTGCCTCACTACTATTAAATTGTTAACAGCTTCAAAGTGTTTCTTATATCTATACAAGCCGGTTTTATTAGAAAAGTATACGATGTCTTTATTTATATGGATATGATCGATTTCCATGTCGCTAAATTCTCTGACGACTGCAAAATTACCGTCAACTTCCATATGTAATTTTTGATCTGGATAACTTATGTAAAATAAGTTTTTGCTGAAATAAAGCGTCCAAATATTCGTACCCTTTTCTTTGTAGAAATCTGCTATTTTAGTTACCATGTTGTATTTATAAATACCATCGCTACCTCCCAGAAAAATTTCATCATTAGCCTGATCTATAGCAATTGTACAGCCTCCTTGTAGCCCAACAATAGTTTGATATTCCTTGCTGTCCAAATTATAATAAGCCAACTGAAAATCCACATCGGAATAGGTTTCTGGAGTAGTGTAGCTGAAAAACAAAGTGTTTGACGCTTTGTGGACCTCCAAGTTATACGGTTTTCCAAGTCCCGACCATAAACTATTCCTCTCGTACCACTTTTCGTAGATTTTTATTCGGTCACATGATTTATCTGGCAAGCTGTGAACTCTTAATACAATACTTGCCAGAATAAAAAATGGCGCCGTATCTGAAAATTTTATTACCATGTAGCTTTTATGCAAAACTTTAGTGAATATTTAATGGACGTAGGTTTTTTTCATATTTCCACTGTAAAGTCATTAATTTATGGCAAGAGAAAATTAAAATGCTAGTTATTTTGTTATGAAAATTGTAAAGAAAAATGCAGGAAATATTGTAATATAAATTATATTCATCGTCTCCAACTTAGCATGTATATGTAACTGAACATAATGGTCATGGGTTCAAATAATACCTACTTGGAAAACAAAAATTATTATTTAAATATTATTTCAGCATAGAATAGTGTCTTGGTAAGATAAAGTAAGTAGCTTGATGAACAAAAAACATCATGCGGTATTTCACATATAAAAACGTAGGCAAAAGAAATCAGTGTTCAGACACTCCGTTCCCCACTTTTCATCCAATTCTCGAGACACTGCGAGTCGTGGCGAAACATAACGACGCACTTTATCACGGTTCCAGAGCTAGGAAATGAAAATTACTCATTCTCTCTTCAGAAAAACGAACATACAAACGTCGCGTTTACAGTCAGACGATGCTGGCTCAGCGCTACGAGCTGCCTGAACGAACAATAACAGTAGTTGATAAAATATTTATTGCTAGCGCTTTAGAAAGAAAAAGGTGACAAGAGAAATGGCTGAATCCACAAAGAAATAAATTGTAAAATATTTCACATACATATTTTTCGTTTTCAAACGTAAAATATCAGTTTTGTACAATTGAAACTGAATACATCATAGGAAGCAAATGAATTCAAGTCAGATACCACCAAAGTTTAGGATTTGGCAAGGACACCAAAACATGTGGCGGATGGCCAATATTTTATTTGTTACAAAGTAAATATTCTATTGGAAGTTCCCATCTTTCTTTATTACGTACATCTTATTAGTTGATTCTGTTTCTTAAGCAAATTTTCTCCTTACATTAGCTCTAATATGTAGTGAGTTTTTTCCTGATATTTAAACAAGTATCTTTCGTATGTTATGGCGTGTTTTGGTTACAAAAGGAAGAAGAGAAAGCTTCACGAGAAAGCTTCACGATTTTTCCCGCATAGCAGGGCAGTGAAAAGGAACCTAAAGATAATACTCTCAGTTCCCTACCACCCTATTTTGGAAACGTTGGTCGTTGAGTGAGTCTATCAGAGTGAAGGAATTATTTTTTTAACTTGCAGTGTCGCGCAAATTTTGTGAACCTGGGGACATAGTGTCAAGACACTCCGTTAAAAATATAAAATATTTTATTTCGTTGCGTGGGAATCAAACCCACAACCTGTCACGTTTACAGTCGCACATCGGTGCCTCTGCACTACGACCGTACAAAAATTAAAATAATTTTAATATAGTTCAATCAGCCTACTCTTTTTTGCAGGAAAAAGTAAAGCTTGAAGCGTCTTATTTAAAAACTTTAACAATCTTTACGAATTATTAAAGATAAAATAACATACCTGACGACATATTATAAAAAAATATTAAACCAAATTCAACACTCAAATGACCGAATATTCATTTTATTGTACCATTGACCATCAGCTTTAATATCAACAGACTTATTTTTTAAACAATCTATTGTCTTCAGAACCATATATACATAATACTTTTTTGTCCATACTATGTAAGTCACCCTTGCTTTTCGTGTTTTGGTTTTTACATATTTTTTTAGCTTTACGCTGTACTCGCATAAGTAACGGAACTCAACGCTGCGCTTTGTCTGCACCACGATAGTCCTTGTTTATCAGTTTTGATATATTTTTTGTCAGCTTCACGCTGTATCCCGCACACAACAGGGTAGGCAAAGGAAAGCTATTGTTAAGATACTCCGTTTATCATTTTCCGCTGAATTCCACCCAATTTTGATACAAGACCGAACTGATTGAAATTTACAAATTAAAAACATTTATTTAATTTTCTCTAAATACAATCATAAATATATATATTACATCCAAATAAACCGAATAATAACTAAAATATTACAAATTTCTAAAATTTCAAAAACAAGTTTAGCTTTGAAAATTTAATAATCATATTACTAAAGTATAAAAGCATAAGATAAGAAATTATAATTTGCATCCTTTAAATAATGACAAATCCCTATGTGGACTGTAACTATGTTCAATACATTACAAAACTTACATTATAATAATTATCGAATCCTTCAATGGGAAAATCGTATTAATTTACTTAGGAAAAAAGATACTTTTTAAAAAACGTTTAAAAAAATTAACGGAGCCGAATTTGAAGTTCGAATTCCGCTACTTAAAATTTAAAAAAAAAAGTATTTTCCTTTCCTATGTGTGGACTGTGGAATAACACTTTAAAAATGTAGTTCACTTAACTAAATAATCTTTTAAGATTTCTTTAGCAGATAGGTTAAGAGTTTCTGAACACATTGCGCTGCTATTACTTGGCACAAGCCTATAAATTGCATTTCTATCAGAATATATCACATCGTCATTTTCATCGAATATCATACCGAATGCATCAACTTGAGCTACCCTTTTAACATTATAAAAAGGCTTGTTTTCCACATAAATACCGTTACCACAAAAATATATATCACCAAAAGTATCCTCCGCAATCTGTCGTACAGTCAAATTGTCTGACAATATTATAATTCTTTTGGTATCTCTCTCTATTTTATAAAGTGCTGTTTTATTAGCGAAATATATATCATTTGGTTGCGACACAAAGAAATTGTCCACTTCAATATTCACAGCTTCAGCCACTCGGACGAAATTCTCGTCGACATAAACGTATAGCTTTTGAATCGGATATTCGATGTAGTAGAAATTCTTTCTAACAAACAGACCCCATATCGATTTGCCTTTCTCAGAGAAAAATTCGGCTGATTTAGTTAAAAAATTGTACTTGTAAATGCCGTCGTGTCCACCGAAGTAGATATCGTCGTTGCCAGGGTCGTATGCGATAGCGTATCCCCCTGGTATGTTTTGAACCCGGTGATATTCCTTCTTTTTCATATCATAAGATATTATTTCAAAATCTACATCAGCACCATTGTGTATAGTGTGGCTGAAGAAAAGGGTGTTGGAGAATTTATGCAGGACTAAATTGTGAGGCCTTCCAAGGTCTTGCAGTAGTATTTCTTTATCATAATATACATGGTCGAATATAAGGCCGCTACAATAGGTCACGTCTCGTTTCGCATTTAGTTCTGACAGGATAGACAGCAGGAGAAAAAATAATAACATTTTATCGTATTTAATTTAGTTTAGTATTCTTGGCTTTTTGCTGAAATTTCGCCTTTTATTTGACGTTACAAAATTACAATGTCGAAGAGAATTTGCTGTTGCCCGTTTTACTGCCTTTTAGTGTCTCATTCCAGTCTTGGTTGTCTGAAATAAAAAAATTACAATTAGCGTTTGTGTTGTGGAGGAAAACGTTAAAAAAAAAGTTTTAAATATGATACAGCGGCCGTCGTTGCGTTTGTAACGGGAAACAATGATTTTCATTTTCTCGCTCTGATAGCAAGGGAAATCGTGGCGTTGGGTTCCGCCACTCAACACGCGAAGTCTCGAAGATTGAGCGGAAAGTGGGGTTCAGGGTGCACTAGGTTCCCTTCTACCTACCAAGCTATATGCAGGATACAGCGGCGTAAAATTATATAAAAGAAATTATCTTCTCGGCCTTAAGCATGTACTTACGTTATGAACCCTAAAAACTAAATACCTTACCACTCAGCTATAGAATCAACTTTAAAACAAATATGAATACCAACTTTAATGTGTAAATAACTGAACACAACAGATTACAAAGTTATTTGTCTGTTTGTTATTTCCAATTGGATGTTATTGATTGGTAAATATAAATATTTGCTGCTAACTAAGAATTGACTGTGGGTTTGCCTATTTTTTTTTTTGTTTCCCGCTGTATCCCGCATTTAACAAGGTATCCAGTGATTTTCCCTTTCTATTCTATTGGAAACAAAATGAGGACGATTTTAAAAAACTTGGACAGAATTTTTCATGGTAAGAAATTGTGAGAAAATATTGATTGTTGCGCCAGCTGTGGCGCACAGGCACAAAGTGTGACTGTAAACCGAGTGGTTGTAAGTTCGATCCCCACTAGAGGAAATAAAATATTCGTTTTAATATTATTTTCGCTGTGGTGTCAACATGCAATCAAATGCCTCCAGAATTGGGGGAAAGGGGGAAACGGAGTATCTTCTCTCATTAGGTACACTCTGCCTACCCTGCTGTGTGCGGGATACAGCGAACTGTATAGATAAAGTGAAACTGATTTGATTTTATTGATTGAAAATAACGGCTCGTGACAAAATTTTACCATTTTTAAAATTTTGTGAAGATATTACTACATAATAAAATATTTCAAAATTTTTTTTATTCGCCAATATCTCGAATATCTTAACTAAATAATCAATAACGCCAATATCTTTGCCGCTTTTCAGTCATTTTTAACTCGTTTATTAAGTTAACGTTCGGTTCAAAACTGGATGGAGAAAGGAGTGTCTTTAACGTAAGTTTTCTGAAAAAATGAATCCCGGAATCTAACCCACTCCCATCACATGTACGCTCAACCCTGTTCCAAGTGTGGTACTCTAAAATATAATACAAAAATATACATATATCCTCTACTGCAACTAAAATTAAGTTTATTTTCAGATTACCTAACATAAAAATATTCTCTTTTAAAACTAGCTCACATATTAACATAGAGCATAACATAAGTTCATTAGTTAAACACGATTATACGAACTTTGACTCGCATTCTGTGTATCTCATTTTTATTTAATTTTACATATTCACATTTCTGGAAAAGCTATAAGGATTATAGCTAGTTTTATTATTATTATTTTATTTTTATTATAAGGATGACAAATAACGTGAAAAGTTTTAATTAAGACATATGGGTTTTTTTGATAATGGTTTTAGGTTCAAATGCCTAAAAATAAAAACTTACTTATGTAAGTTTTTAGGGTTCCGCGCCCAAAGAATGAAACGGGATACTATTCCGAAGTCTGTCTGACTGTCTATCCGTTTGTCACGAGTCTCTATCTCATGAACTGTAATAGTTAGACAGTTAAAATTGTCACAGATGATGTATTTCTGTTTCCCCTATGACAACAAAATTAAATAAATTGAGGGGCTCCCATAAAACAAACGTAATTTTTTGCTTTTTTATAAATAATGGTACTTTTAGGGGGAACTTAGGGGGAACGAACCGACCATCACATTAACAGTCAGAAGTTTAAACCATTCAACACACGGTGTCTCTAATTCGAATAGTAAGCCGAAGACGAAGTGTCTGAACACTAAGTTTTCTGTTCCAACCGTCTTATATGCGAAAAACAGAGAAAAAATATACGTTCAAAATAATAATGTGTTATAGAATAATATGAACCATTACCGAGCTTAATGATGCATCGTTTATTTTAATGCCTTGCCTTTTCCTTTACGTTTTGTTTGTAAAAAAACTAACATTATATGCCTTTTATCATCTTTGTATTAATGTTTTTTATGTATGTATGTATTTGTATTAGGTGTAATATATGTAATTTTCTAATTATTTCCGCCGATTGCCTATTTAGAAGAATTATAAAATTAGATTAGTTATTATTTTGTTAGGTTAGAAATATAGAAAAATACATACACTGAAATAAGTATTTTGGAGAATTATAAACCGCAGCGTTGAGTTTCGCCATTCAACACCTAATGTCACCAGAATTCGATGGATAGTGGGCGAGGGAAGCACCTTAATGGGAACGGACTCCCTTAACACTAGGCTCCCAGGTCCCCCCTACGCACCCTGCTATATATGGAACATAGCGTGAATCTAAAAATAAATGCTCACCACACGTAGACAACTAGGAGTAGTCGATTCGATTGCTATTCGGGGCAATATTTAAATTATATTTCTGTCCCCGATCTGATACAAAAAGCGCGCTCGAAAATAGAGCATATCGTAGGAAAAGCTTCAAAATATTTGAAAAAAAAAATGTAACACAAAAACGCACACCCATCCAAATATCACCATAGGGGTCAAGTCACTTAACTCTAAAACAATAGTCTCAAACTCTTAGACAAATTTTCCATGATTTATAAGCTTTACTTAAGTTAAGTACTTAATATAAAGTTATTTGCAATTTCCTAAATCATTTTTGTTTAATCATAAGATTATGTCAAATTTTAAACACTGTTAAGTTTTGATAGGCGGAAATTAAAGTTTAATACACTCTGGTTTTAGTACGTATACTATAGACTATGTACTATAAGAGGGGGTCGTGACGCTGTGAAAATTTTCATTTCCTGGCACTGGTAAGGCGCAGCGTTGAGTTCCGTCTCTCAACACGGAATGTTTTGAAAAATTCGGCGGAAAGTAAGGATCTACTCTACTATGCTCAAGCTGCGTGAGCGTGATGCTAAAAAACCCACACATTGGCACGCTGTATCCCGCTTAAAGGAGAGTTGGCAGAAGGAACCTAGTGTTAAACACTCCGTCCCCCACTTTCCGCCATCTTTTTTAAAACATTCCGTGTTGAGTGACGGGACTCAACGCCGTGCTTTTGTCTTGGTGCCAGGGTGAAGAAATTAAAATATTAATAAATAATAATTTATTCCCCAGAGTGGGCGTCGAACCCACACCCATCACTTGACAGTCACACCCTTTGCCTGCCTTTTGCCATACGTTCTTAAGAATATCTTAAATCAGAGACATTGAACCCACATTAAAGTATCCTAAAAGAAAATCTTAAATTACGTGACCAATTTACGTATAACGTGACGACTTCAGAGTAAGTAGGTATAATGTAACAGTTTTATTTGCAATACGTTTTATGTGAAGAGTCCTCAGCTTTAACATGTTAAAAGAAAATCTTATAAACTCAAATATATTTTGAATTAGACTAAAGGGTTTTGTGACATGAATAGAAACTTTATTTTGAACTTCAAACTGTGTCCCACACATAGCAGGGTAGACAGAGGGAACCTTGAAACCTGGAAAGTGTTAAGATACTTCCGTTCCTCGTTTTCGCTGAATTCTGGAGGTACTGCGTGATGAGTGACGAATTACCAGAGCAAAGAAAATAACATATTGAATATTTTATTTCCTCGTTAGAATCGAACCCACGACCTGCCGCGTTCAGAGTCACACGCTTATGCCCCTGTGCCCCGACTGGCCCCAAAACAACTTATACCACAAAAAGATCACATCTAATAATCGGTAGCGTTACAACATAAAATGTTGCAAAGAAACATATCCTTTTAGGGAATAAAAGGTCTTTAATAAATCAGTAGAAACCTCGGCTCTGTGAAATTGATGATTGTGTTGGAAGCAAAAAGTGAATCCACGGAGATTTCATAGGTTTTATACATAAAATACACCATACGTCTGTAAATGAGCAAATAAATCAACTTCATGCTGTTTCCTAGGCAGAGGGAACCTGGTGTTAAAAGACTCCGTTCCTCTCTTTCCCAAGTTTCCTCTGTCAACCTTTCTATGGGGGAGGAAGAGCGTGAGGATAAAAAAAAATAATAATATATGTAAATAAATTATAAGCAAAAAAATCGTTTTTAGAAAAAGCTTTTATTTAAACGCTCTAAACAGGAGAAAATAAAATTTGTCTTTTAAATTTTAACTACCAACTCATAACCTCATTATACACAATTTATATGATCATAAAAGCTTGTCGCGCGATTTATTCGTGTAAATAAACTAGTACTAATTTAATTATGTAAAAACTGCTAAGTTTAAATATTTAAAGTTTCAATTTAATTAAATATTTATTAACGTGACAAGCTTTTATGATCATATAAATTGTGATCAAAGATTTCACCCCTACCCACATACATACATTGCAAGTTAAATAAAAGCTTTTAAAAATACTTGTCAGCTTGTTGGGCATGATAAAAAGGCCAGCAAATTTACGTTATAACAAAAAATATTATACAGTAAACATATTTTGAAATATTTTCTACATACTTTCGTCTAGACAAAGGTTATTTTCAAAAAGAAATAAACACTTTTACGTGAACTTACGTGAACAGTATCATGTATTATTTATAATGAAGATGTAAGGTTGGTTGTTCTGTAAAGCGTCAAAATATTTGTCTTTGCACTGAATATTTTAAGTTAGGATAAAAAAATATATATTATTTTGACTTAGCAAAGTACTCTGAAGGAACCTAATGTTCGGATATTCCGTTCCACATCCATCCACCCAGTTTTCAAGACATTATGTGTTGAACAGCGGAACTAAATATCGCATTATTTCATCTTACCAATGGAAATTCATTCATTTAGTTTACCGAATAGCAATTGAACCCAAGACTGATTAATCTGAAATATTTTACAAGATACTATACATTGTTTAATACAATATTTTGTATTAAAAGACATTATTTTGTCTTAGGCGCTAGGTTATTCTCTAACTACCTAGGTATGCAATATATACGTAAAAACAAATAAAAAACGGTGTTGTACGGCGTTGAGTTTCACCACTTGACAATCTTTCAAAAAATTGACTGAGATTGGTGAACGGAGTGTCTTAACACTCACCTCTGTCTATCCTAGTTTATGCGGGTTGTAAACGTAAAGCTAAAAAAATCTGGTACTCGTATAACAAGAAAAGATTTTATCAGCCAAATTGTTAGACGTCTTCCAGACTCCCTTTACCTCGAAACAAAGATGCTTTTTAAGATCCGCAAAACATTAATCCCTAAAGAATTTCTATTGTTGATATTGAAAAGGTATTCGAGACGCCTTTTGGTGGCGTGATTTTAATATAAAAGCTAGAAGGAAATAATCTATTGATTTTGATTGGGAATTGTTAAGCGGATGTTTGTTTATACATTTTTTTTAGCTTAAACGTTTGTGCCCCAGCGCCAAGAGTGGCCCCAAAATTTGATATGATTCTATTAAGGCCGCCTGTTTCATATCCTCATGTTTAGAGTCGGTAAAAATAAAATTCTAGCCTATAAAATATAATAGGATCCTGAAAATATACTCGTATAATACAAAAGCTACGCTACATATACATTTCTCATAATAAACTACTTCATAGTCCAAAAAAACATGTAATATGTTTCTCTCAACTAGTTATTACGTCAATAAAATACAATATAAATATCAATAAAATTTCAATGTCTGTCTGTGATATCAACATAATTGTGTTTTTACATATTGAATATGAAACACGACACATTAATGACACGGTTAATAGCTTAACCGTTTTTAATGGCACTTTCAATAAGAAGGTAGACTCAACTCAACGCCGCACTTCGCCTCGTCACCAGAGCGAGATATTAAGTATTTCATATCCTTAAGTGGGAAGCAAGCCCCCGTTTTGTGCCCCTTCACCACGACTCGCCTCATATGGTAACATAATAAAACGACTAAAACATACCAAATGAAGACAGACTCCAACAAAAGCATTGTGAAATAAATTTTCAAAAAGAACACATTACGAAGCTTTTACCCCTAATCTATGGTTGGAGTAAAAAAGGAAATAGCATTGCCGCATATTTTGCAAAGAGGAATGCTACGTAGTACGAGTACATACAAACAAACACATTTGAAATATAAATTGCTATAGATGTGCAACAATTTTAGTGATGAGCAGTTTAGGTGTCGATTGTCGATATAAAAAATAATTTTTAGTTGTTTTCTTAAACTTCACGCTGTATGTCACACATAGCTGTGTAGGCAACTAGAACCTGGAAACCTAGTGTTAAGACACTCCTTACTCATTATGACACATACATTCCCAACTTTCTATATAATAATAACACTATAAGAATCACGATATAATAATAACATATCAATAAGAAAAGTAATGTCTTACCATAAACGCTACAGTCCATTCGAAGAAATGAATTATTTTCATTTCCTCGCTCTGGTGTAATTGAGTGGTGAAGCAGAGATCTATCATAAGATCAGGCACGACTTTGAGCACTGCTTCACCACTCAACTAGCAATTGGGTGGAAGTTAATAAATTGTCTTAACACTAGACTTGCTGTACTTACCTTGCTATATACGGAATATAGTGTGAACCTGAAAAGAAATATCGATAAGATCACAGCACATCACTAGAACAAGTAAAAAGGTTAACGTGATGCAGAGTGACGCATGAGGTCGATTTTTAACGCGCCCCCTCTAAAGGCTTTCCGCCCGAATTATATAATGTTAGGATAAATGAATACTGTTTTGTCAATTCGAGTGTTTTAACTTTTAGAATTGTTTTAAATTTTGAACTGGGCTATTTTTTGGATTTAAATAAATTTGGACAATTTTTTATCTTTTCCACTTTTACACATTTACACTAAAAAAAATATTTTTGTTTCCCTCTCAAATAACATATAGTTCGTCGTTAGTATCCGCTTGAATTAATTAATTTAATTTAATATGAATGTTTTGTTGTGGACGCCTACGTAAAAATAATAATAAATAAAATATTTATTGATAAATTTTATTACCTCAAGTGATATAGAGGTATAACAAAATATTTTTAATTCCTAATAATTATCTATGGCATTCATGACAAAATAACACAGTAGGTATGCGATGGTTGTAGGTTCAATCCATTCATATCTCAAAGTTATACAATATTTCAATAAATTAGACGCAACGACGGCGACCAGGATTTAATTGGTCCGATCCATGCTCGAGGATTTTTTTTTCCTACCCTGTTAATACAAAGCGCGGCGTTAAGTTTCGCCACCCAAAACATAATGTCTTGAAATTTGATAAACAGTGAAATGAACAAAATATCTCTAGATTAATATATGAATATATTGTGTAGGTATACATATACCTACACAATTACAAAAGTAACATGTTCTATGTATAATTCCAAATAATTCAACAGGAATCGAACTAGTTACCATTTATTCATCAACCACTAAACTTAACCCCCTCATAGGCCCACGTTTAATTATTTATTACGACTAGCAAATCAAGCGTGTAGTGGAAACCGCAAATGTACCGCAAATCATTGTACATCTACTGCACGCGCGTGGATTTAAAGTTTTATTTAATGCTTTAATTTTGTAAGGTTAAATAAAGAGGAGAGAGAAGAAATAAATCTGATATGTGACTGTGAACGCGACAGGTTTTGGGTTCGATTCCCACTCTACTTATTCAATATTTAATTGTTTCCTTTCCTCGCTCTGGTAACGAAGCAAGGCGTTGAGTTCTAACACTCGACAGGCTATGCCTCCAGAATTCGGCGGAACGTACGAAACGGAAGTATCTTAATGAGTATCTTAACACTATGTTCCCAGATTCCCTATGCCTACTCCGCTAGGCAGCATACAGTTAAAACAATAAAAAATAAATAAAATATATCTCTTACTAGGTATTACGTGTTAAAGATAGAGAGGAATAATAACAACAGTTCATATTATTAAAGCTACACGCTGCATCTCACATAAGAGCAATTGCTAATTGAACCCATTACCTTCTTCCTGTTAAGAAAACCAAAACTAATTTTAATTTAAACAGGGTAACACGGGTAGCTCCATTGTTTTTTTCAGATAAATCGAAAAATAATAAATATCGTCGCAGCCGACTAACGACTGTTTAATCTGAAAATTGCTTTCAAACAGTCTTTTGTTAAGGAACTAAATTACTGACTAGAAACGTCCTTTTATTCTTTAATTACTTCTAAGACTGGGGAACGTAATGGAATGGGTGAGAAACTAAAAAGAAGAATGTACATACTCATTAGTTGAAAGAAATAATTTAGGTGTATTATTGCATCTATCGATTTTTTTTGTACATATAATATTGAGTTGAGGCTATCGTAGCCCAGTGGGACGTTGTTTAACAATAAATGTCATGGTTGTAAATTCGATCCCCAATCAGGGGAATTATTTTAATTTTCCCACTCTGTTAGACAACACTTGATTTCTTGACACTAGGTTCGCTCTTCGTTGTAATGTTATAATTTTTGGTACCAGTAAAAATGATTTTAACACTTATGAAGCATGTAACTTCTTATTTCGCATAAAGTTAAAATACCTACTTCAATAGAAACCACTTAAAGACCTATGAAAATATTATACTTAGAAGACCTTTCCATATTCTCTAGTTCTATACAAAATCATTCCTAAAATTAATGAAATTTCCATTTGTTGACATTGGTCTTCGTTATATTATAGGTTTTGTTTTCATAATTATAGAGTATTTTTTTAGTACAACACTGCTGTATCTGTAGGTCGGTTGATTGTAGGTTCGATCCCAGCCTCGCTCTGCTTACAAGACAGAACGACGCGTGGAATTCTGCCACTAAACACGCAATGTCTTAAAATTAAGATAAATGGGACATAGACTATCTTAACAAGGTTCCCACTGCCTTCCCTTCTAAATTAAATTTGATAAATAGCTACCAATAAATTCTATATTTTTTTTATATTCCGTTATATATTTTCCTCTCGTTCAGTCACCGTCACGAACAAGCTATAATGTTATTCATAATATTATATACCTACTTAAATGAATTTATTATAAAAACTTGCTTAGAATAGGCGAAAGTAAAACGGCCGTACTTTATAACATTTACAATTTTGTTGTAATTTTATTTTTTTTGGACTATTATGACAAATGTCTCTATTAGATAAATAAAATTATGAAGCCTTCGTGGAGCAAGGCAACAGCGTGAGGATTATGGGTTCAATTTCCACTCGGGTAATTTTTTTTTTCTATGTAACGGAAACTGAGAATATGACTTATCAAGGATCGATGACATTGAAATAATATAAAAAAAATAATAGTTAAAAGAACTGAAAAACATGCTTTTGTGAAAAATGAATTATTATACATATAATGCAAAAAAGCGTGATAGAGTCAATAGATCACTTGAAAAGCACTCCCTTATTTTTTTACATTATTTTTGATGAATTATGGAAAAGACAGGACAAACGAGCGTACGAATCACCTGATGGTAAGTGGTGACGGGCGCTTAACACTAGAGTAACACTAGAGGAACAACACGTACCTGCTGTATGCGGGAAACAGCGTGAAGCTAAAGAATATAAGTTATTTAATTCAAAATATGTACCTATATTTTTATTTAGGAAACAAAGAGTACACACTTTACATAAACAAATGACCAAGCAAGTGGAATTCTAAATCCATTAATCTTTTATGGGTACCACGACCCATCTCAAGTTGCCACCTCCAGTGTCACTGCGGCCGCGTTACACGATTACTAAATCAAATTAAATATTTTAGGTGAGTTAAGCCGGCGTTAAACATTGCATGCGGTTACGGCTTCAAATTTGAGTTAGAGGTTGCAAAACTATACATAAGTATATATAAAACTCTTCCGTTACTGGGTGACTGACAGACAACGCACAGACGTACCTACTGGACTTATTAGTCCTAATTTAGTAAGGAATATAGAGAAGGAGTATAGAGAAGAACCAAGAGGGGGATTTCTCGATATTTCAACATAAAGCAAAAGTATTATCCATTGTATATCATAAAGTCCAGGCAAGCAAAGTTGCTGGCGGCGACGAGTATATAGAATGGATCGTTTAGTGTAGTATAAATAATCTGATTTCCTAACAAATTGAGTTAGAAGAATATCTTTAATATAGCAATAAGAGGATAATTTAATATGTTACCAAAACCACATAATATGAAAACCTCGAATATATTAAATGTAAACAAAGTAGATAATAAGATTAGATTGATTGTTTCCCAAGAACAAATGTATATATTATATGTTAACTATATTCATATATTTACATGAATTATGGTTAACATAATAAAAACCAGTCAAGTGCGAGTCGGAGTCGTTCATTGGGGGTTCCGTAGCTATATCAGGATTGTTGGTCAACGGGAAGTATAACTTATAAGATTCCTAAATTTGTCTCGACAATTTTTAAAGTCAAATACAGTAAGACAATGACAACACGTGAACAAATTCTATTATCAATTCAAATTTCTGCTTTTCCTGCAATGCGAGAAGAAGCGTCAAGCTGTATACAAAAATAATTAAAAATAATTGGGTTATATTTCAAAAGAGTTATTATTACATCATCTTAATTAGGTTATAATGCAGAATTACAAACACAAACTTTGTGGGTAGCTAGTGGAATTGTATAGAAAATTTTCATATTTTACACTTTTCAAGCAGAATTTTGAGTTCATATCTAGGATAGATTTAATTTAATTAAATGGCGGAGTGCATAAAATCGTTGTCGGTCCTCGCCGTCGTAGCCGTCATAGCCGTCGTCTGGTTTTATTTGGCTGACCCACATTCACTAGACTTGGCCAAAGTTGATGGCGCACTAGGTTCTTTATGATTTACTGTTTTTTTCACTAGCTTCACGTAGTAGCGCGCACATAGCGTAGGCAGAGGCAACCCGAAAATATGTGTTAAGTAATTATTCTATAAGTAAGTTCTCTCTGCCTAACTGCTATGAGTGGGATTCTTAATTAAGCAATAAATGTTTTACAGTTAATTATGATAATTACTTTGCATATTTTCTCTAAAAGTTTGGTTTTAAAATTTAAATTTAAGCAAATCTATTTATGTACACCAACCAAGCCAAAAAATTAACTTGTGAGAATGATGTGATATATCACTCGCGTACCTCTGTCTAAAATCATGCACAACGCTGAAAGTGTACTTAACTTTAGTAGTTAACACGCCTTTAGTGTCCTTTCAGTGTCCTGAAAATAGGGCGATACAATCATCGGAGTGTCTTAACACTAGATTCGCTCTACCTTCTTCTAAGCAGGCAAAAACGTGAACTGCTAATGTAATAATTAATATATGTATAACAGTCGACTAATATACAAATCCTTGTGCGTCCTCAACTTAACCCTACACTAAGGGCGAGCACGTTCATTTTTTATTTTCTGCAAATATTGAATACGGCGATAGTGGACAGATATTTAGGGTAAAATCTGTATACCTTGAAGATTTGCTGTTCTGTTTTATTATTACAAACGTACTAACAGACAAGCATGAGATAGCAAGCATAGGGTCTAGATACACTGGAGATATTTGTTTTAGGCAGAGGGAACCTAGAGATAAGACACTCTGTTCCCCATTTTCCGCCTAATTCTGGAGGCATTGCGTGTTGAGTGGCGGAACTCAACGCCTCGCTTTGTCTGGACACCAGAGGTTTTTTTTTGTCAGAGTTCCTAGGTTCCCTCTACCTACCCTGCTATGTTCCTCTAATTGGGATTTGAACCGCTATATATTCAGTCAGACACTTAAGAACTTAAGAACACTAACTTCAAATAGGCTATTATAATGTTCAATTAATTAGTTTCTGTAAAAATTAAAGCATTGACGAAATCCATAGCAAACGAAACTCAGTTTTATTTACTTTCTTTTCAAATGAGAACCATTTTTAATTACCATGTTTCATTGTACAAAGAAAATTAATGTATTTTTAGTTATAAAGCGTAAATTCCGTTTTTTCTCGTTCCCGTAGGAATTTCAAGAAACCGTAGCTTAGTGGAAGCTCTAAGATATGATTTCTTGAAAGGAAGGGAAGGAAGGGGAGGGGTCCCTTCATGAAAGGGAGCTTTCATTCCCCATAACACCTATAAGTGAAATGTTAGCGTTGTAGGCCGCGTCTGTACGTTGTCTGTCAGTCACTCAGTAACGGTAAATAAATTATATATATACATATATAGCATGTCATAGTGTCACAGTCGCTATGTATAGTTTTCCAGTTCCAATAACCATTTTCAACTCGAGTAGGGAAAGTGAATGTCAGTCCACTGTATAGACTTTTGAAGACATGTAGGTCTGGCACAGGCAGTGCTCTGAGCTAAGGAATAAAAATATTTATATTTTGGTACCTACAGTAAATTGACGAATTCATATTAATAATTCTTAAACAACGCCGTGCTTTCCCTGGTTGCCAGACCAAAGAAATGAAAATATTAAATGCTCCATTGCCCCCGAGTAATTTAAATAAAGAAGATAACAATAGTAATATACCGCCAAGTATTTTCTATACAAAGTAACTATTAACCTCAACCTAACCTCTTAATAAAGCGATTCTTTCATATATTTAAACAAAACAGCATTATAAATGCTACATACTTGCCATCTAAAGCCTGAAACACTTGCAAAATCTAGTTCTAGTTTCTTATTATAGCTGTTCTACGTTCATACAAAATAATTCTTACATACAATATATATAAAGATTATAATCGCGTATGTTATAGCCGACTAAGTAGCGAACAATCGTATGAAATTACGCATTTCACCGTGTCAAGGTCTTTTGTCTTCAACGCGGGGCTGAAAGAAGCAAATTGCTAACCTACCCGCTGTTTATAAGTTGAATGTGTGAATCTTTTGTTTTTGTTATATTATATGGGATGGTATAATGTTTTATAGTGGTATTCTCATACTTACTGAATATGTTAAAATAACAGATTATAGGAAAAATTAGGAAATAGGATTAATTATTATAGTAATAGGACTAAATCATTTGGACCTTCTATTGGTTATTGCTTGTATATCTTATAACAATTATTGATATTAACATCATCTTCCTCCTTAGAGAGATTTTAAATTCATCTTCCGTGTTCCTCAAAGGTCGTCATATAGATTACACTCTTTTAATATATATGACATATTAAATATATCAAATGTAAACTTTTTCATTAGAGTTTTCAAAGAGTAATTTTTATTGTACGTTAATTCCATCGTAAATCATAAAGCATCTGACTATAAGAGATAAATGTCGCGTTAATTAAAGAGAATAGTTGTTAGAATGTCTGTGTTGTATAAATCTAACTTTTTTTGTGTTATTTTGCTCCACGCTGTAACCCGCATATAGGGAGGTAGACAGAGGGAACGTGGTTTAAGACACTCCGTCTCCCATTTATATTACATAGTGGAACTCAATGAAGCACTTTGTCTACCAGAGCTAGAAAATTAATTAAAGGAATAAAACCACTACCGTTGCAATTCCATATTATTTTTATATATAACTATTAAAATTAAACTATAGTTTACTGTACAGCCCTCATGACTTTCTTTGGTCGTTAAAATACACTATGTCATAAAACCGCTGCAACAATCTTGCATAATTTTATCTACAGTTATAGTCTATTTAGACAACTTTGTATCGGGAGATAATACTAAATGTACGGGTCCCCCAAGGATTGGACTAAAGAGCTGTAAAATGATACATTTTCCTCTCAAATTACTAATAATACAAATTGACGTTTATTATGAGGGCCTCGTGAGATACGGTGACGGTGGTCGTGGGTTCCATCCCCATTCGGGGAAATGTATTATTCAAGGTCTGGCAAGGCAAACCGCCGCGTTGTGTTACGCCACTCAATGATATATCGAATTCAGGTGGAAATACAACACACACACCCACATACACACTAAATTTCATAAATATACGAGTAGGTATACATAAAATATATATATTCTTCTACCTACCTTTCAACAATTGCATTTTGTTCGCGGTGGAATTTCGCCACTCAACACGCAAACTCGGCGGAAAGTGGGGAACGGCACTCCGTTCCCCACTTTCCGCCGAGAGAACCTAGTGTTAAGACACTTCTTAACACTAGGTTATCTCTGCCTACTCTGCCTACTGCTGCATCGGGATACAGTGTAAAGTGAATATATTTCCAAAGTGGTGGAAAATTATTACTATCTTTTCTCCATTTATCCCACCAGGTAAAAAACGACAGACTCTAAATTATGATAATTTTTATTCTTAATTATGAGATAAAAATATTATAATTAGCATTACAGAGTAAAACTATAAGCACTGAAAAAGCATTGTTATTCTAGTTTTCATTAACTATGACACTCGACGTCACTTCCAATTAAATCCGCTTAATAAAACGCTAAGTGTTGTTTGTTTTGGAATTTGTACTAAAAATGAAATTAAAAACAAAAACCCGATGCAATTTTCATAACAAACAATTGTTAAATATTTTAATTAGAAAAAAAATGAGGCAAATTGTGATGCAATGAACGAGGTCTGACTAGAAACGTGTTGGTTGTAGGTTCTTTTCCCACTGAAGGTGATGAATTTTATAAATTTCTCCTGTTATGAGAGAGATTGCATAATCAAAACACGTCAGTCAGCACGTTACATTCTGAATTCAGGTGGAAACTGGAAAACAGAGTGTGTTGACTCTATGTTCTGGAACAACAAAGTTGATCGAAGAACTTAGACATAAATTCTCAAGATTATTGTTCTAATAATAAGAACAAATAACAATAAATTCTCCATGTCATATTAAAACCATAGCGCGCTGTATACAACGACCCTTAAACTTGAAAGCTCAATTTACTCGTTACTTAAAACTATAACTATAAATTTATGAAAAATAATTGTCAGTCTAAAACGTAATGGGGAAATCCATTTCCCTGTATTTACAGTAATGGCAAAAGACTGAAACCTTTTACGCACTCAAGCTATAATCTACAGTGGAATTTACTAAATATATATTATGTAAAAACATATTCTGACAATTTTATGGCAACGATTTCGTTTTCACACATAGCAGTGAAATAAGGAACCTAGTGTTAAAATACGCCATCCCCCACTTAATTCCCAATTTTCTAGATATTGTGTGTTCAGTAGCGGAACTCAACGCAGCGTTTTGTCTACAAAAATGAAGAAATGGAAATATGTAAGAAAATCATAATTTTCCGCGTGGGGATCGAACCCACTACTATGGCGTCTCACTATCACGAAGACGATTGTAATGGCAAAAAGACTAAAACCTTTTATGCCCTCAATTTATACTCGACGTTTACTAAAGATAAATTATATATAAAAAACAAGTTCTGACAAATTTGGGGGAAATTTCGTTGAATTTTGGTTGTTTCATGAAAGCTCTCTTTGTTAAGTGGTAAAATATTTGATTTTTGTTTCTCTTGGATTAAAATTTCATTTGGGGGAATGCTTATATTTAAAAAATCGTCTGTTAAAAATTGGAAGCCTTCGTACTGGTTCGCTTCGCTCGATAAAACCTCGCTTTGCTTGTTGATATGAAAACAAAAAAATGCTATGCTGGCCTCTAGAACGCTATGATAGCCAAAAGACTCAAACCTTCTACGCACTCTACATTAATATCTACCGTAAAATTTACTTTTCATATAAAAACATGCGCTGACAAGTTTTGGGAAGGCGATTTCGCTTAATATAGCGAGTACTTTGTGTGATGATTTGTGTCAGCGGAAAATATTTTTTTGCTAAGTGGTAATATATCAAATAAGTGGCAATGGTTTTTTAACCTCACGCTGTATCCCGCATTTAGCTTTACGCTGTATCCCGCATTTAGGGGGGTAGAAGGAAAATAGTTGTTGGAATAGTTTATTAAAAAAAAACTTTAGATTTCGTTATAACGAGCATTACAATTTGCACTATGAGGATTTACTTTTTTTTTAACAGAACATAGACTGGAAACCAAAGACATTTCTAGAGAGTACGACGAGAATGATTTAATTACAGATTATAGTGTTAAGAGACTCCGTTCCTCGATCGAGCACTGCCTAATTTTAGAGACAAATTAAAATAAATTAATTCCTCAATAAAGAATGGAACCATTGCCTTCAAATATACTAATTCAAAATTCTAAAATTTAGTATTATTCCTACATAATTCCACACTGTTCCATTCAAAACTACACACAATATAAATCCGCAACTAGAATCTAAGCACGTAACATAATAAATTTCCCGCGGTATTCAGAATCCAGGATATATGTTACTACAATAATTTAACTATAATTTGTTCTCTTACGTACCTGTATGCACGAACAAACACTGAATATTCTTGTATTCATACCTATATTATAAATTCAAAAGTAACTCTGTCTGTCTGTCTGTCTGTCTTTTAGGCAAATCAGGGCCAAACTGCTAATTCAATTGTGACAAAATAGTCATATAGAGATACTTGAGGTTCCCGGGATGAACATAGGATACATTTTTTCTCATATTTGTAATATTTTCGATATATACCAAATATATTAAAATACTTATTAATTTGACGTGCAATTTAATCCGCCATATTAATAACAACCCTCGCTATGCGATCGTTGCTAAGCAACGATGTGCAAAGTTTGTTGTTAGAAAACGTCACCCAAAATGAGCTTGCTTAACGCATCTTTCTATTGGAAACGGAAAATAATTTCATAAATATTCGTATAGTTCAAGCGGGCGTAGCCGCGTTCGGGTCCACTAGTTGTAATATATTTCACTATATAGAGACTTATAATAAAACTTTAATTCAACGCTGTCTGTACCTACATGGAAAATAATTGAAAAAAATGTTATAGGGGGCATTGATTAACGTAATAGTACCCAAAATAATTTAATAATTTTTATCTGTTTATCTGTTCGTCTGTGCTTTTGTTCACGCTAATCTCAGAAACGGCTGTTGGCACTGCTGTGTTTTGGCAAGATTCCCTTAACATTTAGTATTTGTTTTATTTCAATCGGTTCATAAATAAATACGGCAATATTGGTGTAAAAAGGGTAATTTATTGAAATAGTAGAAACTTTAGCTATCAAAGTATGGATATTGTCTTTAAAATTACGAATGACGAAAAGAAAAATATTTTTGAATGTTTACAAATTTTAACGTAGCCTTGTACTCGCGCTTCTTGTTAACTGCTTATTTATGTTATTGAAAATTATAATTTTGTTAATAAATAGAATTCCCTCTTCAATTCAAATTATCGTTCTATAAAATTAGGGTTCCCGCAGATAAAGTATGGTAGACAAACTGGGGAACCGACTCTCAGTTTCGCGCTGTATCCCGCACATAGCAGAGTAGGTAGAAGGAACCTAGTGCTAAGACACTCCGTTCCGAATACAAGAAGCATTGCGTGTTCGGTGGCGAAACTTAGCGTCGCGAAGAAGCGACTCTCGCTTCGTTGAATTTCTTTATATCCGCTTTCTCAATATAGAGAAAGATTAATTATTATGTCATAGTGCCTTTCACAAGTGACAATACAAAAAATATGTTTTTTTTTAATTTCGTATTTTTTGTCCACAGGTGTCAGACGACATCGGCTACGTGATATACTCAGCGCTGGGGAGCTTCTACATACCGTCCTGTATCATGGTATTCGTTTACATACGAATATACTTCGCCGCTAAAGCGAGGGCCAGGCGAGGTATCCGGAAAAATCCTAGACCTAGGCCNCATTCAAAACTACACACAATATAAATCCGCAACTAGAATCTAAGCACGTAACATAATAAATTTCCCGCGGTATTCAGAATCCAGGATATATGTTACTACAATAATTTAACTATAATTTGTTCTTTTACGTACCTGTATGCACGAACAAACACTGAATATTCTTGTATTCATACCTATATTATAAATTCAAAAGTAACTCTGTCTGTCTGTCTGTCTTTTAGGCAAATCAGGGCCAAACTGCTAATTCAATTGTGACAAAATACTCATATAGAGATACTTGAGGGTCCCGGGATGAACATAGGATACTTTTTTTCTCATATTTGTAATATTTTCGATATATACCAATATATATATTTTTTTTTTATGGAAAAAGGACAAGGCAAACGAGCGTACGGGTCACCTGGCTAATAATCAATCCTAATCCATAAATTGCAACCATAGATTGAAATATCAATCCATTTTTTGAGTTTAGCTTGCCAATAACCTATCGAAAGATTTTATTTTCAATCTTTAACATCAATCTATCGTTGGGAGGACTAACTGGTGGCGGTGATCACCGCCGCCCACAACTTTATTAAATTAAATTAACAACATTAAAATACTTATTAATTTGACATGCAATTTATTCCGCCATATTAATAAAAACCCTATGCGATCAACGATGTGCAAAGTTTGTTGTTAGAAAACGTCACCCAAAATGAGCTTGCTTAACGCAACTGGAAATAATTTCATAAATATTCGTATAGTTCAAGCGGGCGTAGCCGCGTTCGGGTCCACTGGTTGTAATATATTTCACTATATGGAGACTTATAATAAAACTGTAATTCAACGCTGTCTGTACCTACAAGGAATATATATGAAAATAATGTTATAGGGGGCATTGATTAACGTAATAGTACCCAAAATAATTATTTTCGATTTTTTTTATCCGTTTATCTGTTCGTCTGTGCTTTTGTTCACGCTAATCTCAGAAACGGCTGTTGGCACTGCTGTATTTTGGCAAGCTTCCCTTAACATTTAGTATTTGTTTTATTACAATCGGTTCATAAATAAATACGGCAATATTGCTGTAAAAAGGGTAATTTATTGAATTAGTAGAAACTTTAGCTATTAAAGTATGGATATTGTCTTTAAAATTACGAATGACGAAAAGAAAAATATTTTTGAATGTATACAAATTTTAACGTAGCCTTGTACTCGCGCTTCTTGTTAACTGCTTATTTTTGTTATTGAAAATTATAATTTTGTTAATAAATAGCATTCCCTCTTCAATTCAAATTATCGTTCTATAAAATTAGGGTTCCCGCAGTTTGTATGGTAGACAAACTGGGGAACCGACTCTCAGCTTCGCGCTGTATCCCGCACATAGCAGAGTAGGCAGAGGGAAACTAGTGCTAAGACACTCCGTTCCGAATACAAGAAGCATTGCGTGTTCGGTGGCGAAACTTAGCGCCGTGAAGAAGCGACTCTCGCTTCGTTGAATTTCTTTATATCCGCTTTCTAAATATAGAGAAAGACTAATTATTATGTCATAGTGCCTCTCACAAGTGACAATGCAAAAAACATGGTTTTTTTTTTATTTCGTATTTTTTGTCCACAGGTGTCAGACGACATCGGCTACGTGATATACTCAGCGCTGGGGAGCTTCTACATACCGTCCTGTATCATGGTATTCGTGTACATACGAATATACTTCGCCGCTAAAGCGAGGGCCAGGCGAGGTATCCGGAAAAATCCTAGACCTAGGCCGGTAAGTGAAAAGTCTCTACTCGTCACTAGATTTTTTTAGCTTTACGCTTATAGCAATAAGCGGGATACAGCGTGAAGGTAAGGCAGTATTTTGTTCACTACACACCTTATCTACCAAAACGGCAAGATTAAAATAATTATATTTATTCCCCCGAGGAGATTGAACCTGTAATCATCACGTGTACAGTTAAACGCTGTACTTTTGCTGTATCCTGCATTATATATACAGCAGGGAAGCAGAGGGAACCTAGCGCTAAGACACACCGTAGCCCACGCACCGCCCAATTTACCAGATATTGCTTGTTGAAAGCGGAACTCCACGCTGCGCTGCGTCTTGTTATCAGAGGAACGAAACGAAAATACCTCAATCCTCCGAGCGATAATCGAACTCAGAACATTACATTAGGTACATTACAATTCAGATGTTGAACGATATTTATTAAATATATTTATGAAATTATTTTCAGTTTTCAATAGAATTAGTAAGAAAGTATAAGCCTAAATAATCAAAAAGAATAATAAGTAGAGACATATTATTAGAAAACATATCTGAGTTATTGAAATGAACCAACAAAAGAAGTAAAAGTAAGTAAAGGATATTCTTAATATTAGAAAAAGTGCCTAAAGTTTTCCGTGCGTGCGTACATACTGGTAGATATCGACTCTTTGAAATAACTAAACATTTCTCTATATTAAATAGAATAATATTTGTGAGCAATATCAAACATATAAATATCAATTATAAACAGCAAATAATTACAAAAAAATTAACAATAGTTCGAATTTTTATAAAACAGTCAACGTCATCTGCCCGTTCGCGTCGATCATACTCATACTATGCGGCCCGAAGGCTAGGTCATTCCGAATCAGTGACATCTCCTTAATAATTTATTAGAATGTTATACAGTAAACTATAATTTCAATCTAGATAAAATGCTAAAATTGACTATTATGCTTATTTTTATAAGGATAAATATCAAAATATAAGTTCATTTTGGGTGACGTTTTCTTGAAACAACAAACAAACTTTTCAAACCGTTGCTTAGCAACGACGGTTGTTATTAACATGGCAGAAAAAATTGCATATCAAATAAGAAAGTATTTTAATTTATTAGTATATATGTGTAATGTAATGTTAAATAGCCTATAGCGCTTCTGAAGAATGCAGCTTTCATACAAAACAAAAACATAGTAAATCCGACCAGTAGATCCAGAGATCTTAGCGTTCAAACAAACAAACTCTTCCGCTTTATTATATTAGCTTTTTCTATATAAAGAACCCAAAATTAATATATAAATATCAATTTTGTCAAGTCCCGTCGACGATCTTGTTGAGATGAACATACCATGCCTCATAATAACGCAAATGAGAGCTAGATTTTATAGAAACTTCGTAACATTTTTATTTCATACAACAAACTTGTCATTTCGTCATTATACTTATTATTTTATATCCATACATACATACCTTTCAATAAAAATATTTTCTTTTGAATGTTCTTGCATTTCAAGTACTTTAATTACTGTGCACTTATTTTTAGATTTCGCGAAGAAATATTCTAACTTAGCTCGTTATAAAAATGTTATTCTAAAAATGAAGTCATGAATATTTTACTTATTTCTTTTTGCTAATTTCGAAAAAAAGAAATATTTTCATTTCCCCGCTCAGTTAATAAAGCTAGGCCAGAAGTTGAGTTCGGTCATTCAAGGCGCAAGGTCTCGAAAATTGGTTAAATATGGGGTGAAGTGGTTAAATATGGGTCATAACACTTCCAAACTATCCAGAGGCTGGAGACTCCGAGATACTGCTGACGTAAGTCGGATGACGTAATTCGATTTTGTAGGGAAAATTGAGAAAGGAGTGTCTTAACACTAACTTCCTCCTGCCATCCCTGCTATACGGGACAAACCGTCAAGCTGATTTTTTTATAAATATATATAAAAAAGAACATAACATTATGTTATATAATCATATAATTTTTATTACAGAATGAACAACAAACAAGCTTTACAAGCGTACCAAAAGGCACTCGGCCGATGCCGACGTCGTCGCTGTCGATGCCGCCCGGTGTTGACGCTAGCAATTCTAACAATAATAGGTAAGTACATTTTAATTATTTATTGCATTTAAAATTTTTACATAAATTGTAGAATATATATTATTCTGAAAATATTTAGTATTTTCATTTCTTCGCTATAGTGTCGAGCAAGGCGCTGGTTTTATAATGGACCTAGGACCTGAATAGTAGAACTATTCAGAGATTACCACTGTCTTACTGTCTTACCAATAAACCACAAAAATTTAGGTTTATATAATTTATAGTTCTAAGCACATTCTAAAGCGTTATTTTTTTATAGAGATAGTCAAATTTCAACAATAGAAGCTCAACAAGTACCCATACCGGTTGTGACGTGCGACTTCGCGTCAGATATATCGACGAGCGAAGCTGGGGACATGGCACAACCTCCGGATGAGAGAAAAGACACTCTTAAGGTGAGATTGGATTCTTATTATTATTTTATAGGCAGATGAAAGCAATTCAAAATAATATACAATTAAATGAAAAAATCCATATATTTGACGCAGCAGCTTAAATTCCGATAGTGATGGTTTTATATATTTCCAAATTCTTCCAAACTGAAAATTCTCATTAAGTCAACTGTTGTGACAACTCACAATCAGAACTACGGAGCATAGAATGCTGAATTTTGTCACGTTGGATGGTCCCTAGAGAAGTAGTAATGGGGTAGCACTAAAAGAGAATTTGACAAAATTCCGACGGGAACGCGAAAAAAACTAAATTCGTACAATTTTTCGAAATGTCCATGAGAACAGGAAAAACGGGTATGTGTAGACACTCGCGTCATCAATATAAATATAAATAATAATATTTTTTTCAAGCCAACGTACAAAAGGCAATATACAGAAGATGCATAAATTTAAAGAATATTCTACAAATTATTTTTATAGTTTCACGCACGCAATAACATAGGAGGCAGAGGGAATTTGTACTATACTAAACTCTTAACTCTCCGTTCCGAACCCACCGCCCAATCTTCGAGGAGGTAGTGATCAGCGTTGGACCTCAACAGTGGAAAAGAAACAAGCATCACATTTACAGTCTCCATCTTATTTATAAAGTAAATACAAAACAAGAATTAAGCATTGTTGGTCGTTCCAAACATTTCAATTGTACCACCTCATAATAAATATATCACTTCAATCTCGAACGAATAAAATTAAATTTCAATTAAACATATTGAATAGATCAAACGTTTAAATCACCTTTGCATCTTGCTTTTACATTTCACACTACAATATACAATTAATGGATTCTTGGTTCACAATAAAGGTGTATTTATAAATAAACCGGAACCCGCATTATATGCACGATGAATGTAGGATTGATTCCCATTCAGGGGATAAATTAAGTTTCGTTTTCTTCCAACACTCATCACGCAATGTCTCGAAAATTGAGTGGTGTGTGTTGAATACTAGATTACCTCTGCTACTGACTGAATATCTTTCCGTATTAATATTGTATCTTCTATTCTTCCATATTAATATTATAATTATAAAATTGAATAAAGTCTTTGTTTTGTTTAACGCGTTAATTATAAAAGGTAAATTTTAGCTAAAATTTTAATAATCAGGGAAATTCTGTTCATTTTTGGTTGTCTTTGTGGTCAAAGTTTATAATATTGTACGAACTCACACTGTTTGTAAACTTTCACGTATGTTTAATAAATCCTTATATTTTTTATAATATATCAATGTCTTTTTCATTAAGTAACTCATATAAATATTGAGGCCAACGCAGTGTTGCAGCGACATTACTTTCTGACAGTATTCTGACATTACAAGCGATGATTTTGGGTTCGATTACCACTCATGGAAATTAATTATTTTCATTTTCGCGCTTTTTATTGCTGCATATTAGACGGCGTCTAACTGTATTAAACTACAGTGGCTTCCATATCCTCTCGTTGCTCTCGTTGTACTTTTACTGCCCCGCTCGTATTTTTACTGCCCCAGTCATATTTTTACTGCCCCACTTGTATTTTTACTGCCCCACTATGGCACGACAAACCATGATGTTGAGTTCCATCACTCAACATACAGTGTCTCAAGCGTACACTTCAGATGTATGGAGAACGGAATGTACTAAAATATATTAAAATTTTCAATTAATTTTTAATTATTTTTTAAAGTAACGAGCCAAGACCCACAGGATCAAGTACCTCAATCTTTCTAAAACCTTTTACAAAATCCATTAAGTGAGGGGAAATGCAATTTTTAAATCTAAGAGCTCCACTTTCTCAGTTTTATCTTAATTTCTAGATTGTAGATAGGAAAAAACTAACTATTCCTTTTAAATACCGTAAGTTGCTCATTTATTTGAGTAGAAGTAGTTAAAAGACTTTTTTTTTAATTTACGAATGCGGTTGATTTTTTAAATTTGCTATCCCACGTAATATTTTCGCAGTAAAAATAACTACAACTAATATCAACAAATATTTTATTTGATTATTTAAAAATACTGACTTTAAAATGTAACTCGCATATACCAGAATAAGCAGAAGTAACCATGTGCTAACACACTCTGCATACACCACACAGTTTTCGGCACGTTGCGTCTTCAGTGACGGAACTCAACGCCGTTGTTTGTCCTGTTACTAAAGCGGGGGAACGAAAAAAATAAATTCTCCCGAGTAGTAATCGAACCCACAACCATTGCATCTAACATATTCCGATACACCAATAAGTAGGTCCAATACATCCAAAAATTGAGCCTCGTCAAAAATAAAGTATTAAATTCAAAAATTCCTAAGAAATATTACGAGCTTACCTCAAATAGAATATACGACATTGAATTGACATGTGAAAATGTGTATAGACGTGGGGATCTTAGAATCTTATTTTCTTGAAAATAATACTGCAACTTCACAATTGTGGATACAGTATCTGGCTGAAAACGACGATTGTGGGATCGATTTCCGTTTAGGGTTATAAATTATTTTAATTTTCTCATTCTGGTAATAAGACGTAGAGTTCGAGCACTCAACATTCAATGTCTCCATATGAAGCCGCCGTGGCGTAGCGGCACAGTCGTCGTCTGATGGTGAACGTAACTTAACGTGATTGTGGGTTCCTATTCGAGGGAAATAAGAAACCTAAAGCTAAGCTAGAGTAGCAGAGTTTCGCCGCTCATCACACAATGTTCGAATTGAGTGATGGGGAACGAAGTGTCTTAATTCTAGATTTCTGCCTACCCTACCATATGCAGGATACGGCCTGAAACTAAAAAAGCAGTATGTAGGTAAAATTGAAAAATACATTTATTCAACGTATTCCCACCTGCAGCCGCGAAATTCACTGGGAATTTTGTATGCGGAGATTTATTTCAGCGGGAATATAATTTGAATTTATTTTCTCCACTCAAACACGTGGAAATCTGTCGTTTGTTACATAAAATTTATGATGTTAATGTGTATGTGGCGCGTGTGTATGTTTTTGTATGTTTATCTTCCTACCTACATATATTATCTACTGACTGTAAATTCGATGGTTGTGGATTCAATTCCCACTCGGGGTAATGAAGTGACAAGGCAAAGCGCGACATTAAGTTCCACTACTCTATAAATAATGTCTCAAAAATGCAGCCGTTCATGAGGAACGGATTTCTTAGCACTAGGTTCCCTTTGCCCACCCTGCTATATACATCTAGGATACGACGTAAGGCTATAAAAAAACTGTAAAATTTCATTACCCATATTCCAAACGTTTTAGAGTATTTGCGTTCTGGGAGGTGGGTACAACTAACATTACACTTTATAGTTACTGCACTACTTTGCACTTGTGCATCTATTTATACTATAAATATATGTAAACTATATCATAAATTTAAATTTTAACCATCATCTCACAAAAGATGGTTCTATTATAATATGGTAAAATTGAGAACCGCAATGGGACTAACTTTAAAGGTTATCTATTGTCGGTTCGATACTCACTCTAGCTAATGAATTATTCTTATATCTTTGCTCCGGTAAGACTTCACTCATCATGCAATGTTTCAAATTCGAACGAAAAATAGAAAACAGAGTGTCTTAACATTAGGTTTACTCTATATACCGGAGTTAAAGCACAAGAACGGAATAACTAGTAACCTAACGTAAGGTAACAGGACAGCGTAGCGATGATTGTTTGATCGAGTTCCTCTCAGGGAAATCATTTATCGTTATATTCTTGCTGTGGCAACACACAATGCCTCGAACGGCGGTGCGTGAGGAACGAGATGCTCCAGGATGGGATGATAAAGCTAAAATAATAAATAAATAAATATTAACCTGTAACCCGCGACCTACTTCACAAAACACAAATATTGCGTAGAAAAACCAAAGTTTCCACCCTATGTTATTACTAAGCCCTAATGAATGGTATAACTTAGGTTGTCCTGTCAATATACTAGTGGCTGACGTGGCAGCTCGAGCCAGTATCTGAGCCAGTACAGTTTCAAACTTATAATAAGTTTTTAGATGGCACGATCATATATTGATTGAGTATTGTTGCTTCTTGTTTAGAAATGTTTGTAATAAGTTTAGAAAACATTTTATAGTAAGTAAAAACTCTACGGATATATTTTTATATCTCTTTATCTTCGACAAAGCATTTGGCTCCACTTAACTCCACTTTCTGCCCGTTTGATTGCGTTGCGTTTAATAAAAACATAGATAAGAACATCTGGCTTAGTGGTCAGAGCATTTGGACGGTTTCCAATAGGCGTGGTTTCGAGTCCCACTATATTAATATTTTATACGTTTTCTAAAAATATTGCATCTACTCAGTTCTATAATATTAACTCAATTTAATACACAAATAAAGGCTTTTTAAAATATTCATAGTTATTTCTAATTGTTTCAGGTGGTCACATCAGCTCAAGTTACAAGAAACCCCTTAGCTACGTGCCCATATAGAAGTTCGACCCTTTCTGTGAACGGCGAACTTCAACTTCAGTCCCAAAGAGGGAGAGCACCAAGTGTCGCCATAGACACTGACATGGTTTCTGAACTGGAACCGTCTTCCTCAGACTCCGGGGTCGCCACCCGGTGTGCTGTCGTCAAACCACTTAAATTAAGGATATGTCAGCCAATATTTGGCAAAAAGAGCGATTCCTCGAGAAGACAGGAAAAAGCTCAACCAACAAAATCAGAATTAGAACCTGCGTTACCAAAACAGCATAAACCTCGAGACCCTGAAAGGGAAAAGAGAAGATTAGCGAGAAAGAAAGAGAAGAGAGCAACTTTAATATTAGGTTTAATTATGGGCAGTTTCATAGCTTGTTGGCTGCCGTTCTTCTTTCTATACATTTTAAAGGCGGCGTGTAGAATGTGCGTTATACCGGGGAGCGCGTTCGCGATCGCTTTCTGGCTTGGCTACATGAACTCAGTGCTAAACCCTGTAATATATACGATATTTAATAAGGATTTCAGGAGAGCTTTCAGGAGAATACTGTTTAAGTGATGTTTAGCCTACCTGTGCTGCTATAGATGCGTCGCCAATAGAATACTGTTGGCCCAAGAGCGTGCAGCACCAGGTCTTTACAATGTGCGTTGATCAATCATGACACTGTCATTGTCTTCTTCACTGTTTAGATGTATTCGAAGGAATGTGTTCATTTGTACATACATAATTATGTTCGATCTAAGTTTCTAATTTCAAGTTAAACAGATCTAAGATTTATTATTTTTCTATAAGTTATTAGACTCCTGAAACTGGTGGAGGATTAATTGAGATTTGGATATAGCTTTTAGTTATAGTCCGAAATGTATTTGGAAAGTCAGCTTTCTTTTTGATGATTGTTCTAAAATTATCGGTACTTATTTGTTAGAATGTTGACTATTTCGTGAGTTAATAATATTCACTTAGTAAAAATTTTAGACACAGTAGTGAAAAATCTTTCTCGTTCAAAACGCAAAAGCTGACTTTTCCTACAAAACATTGTGAATATAGAAATTATCAAAACACTGTACAAAGCAATTGTAAAGAAATTCTAATAGATATTTTTTTCTGTTAATAATCAAAATAATAGCTATAATACATAACATATATCTCTAGTGATTAAATTAATGAAACTGCAAACACTAATGGATTTGAATATGATATCTAAATTAATAAATTACTTCTAATATTTAAATAATTGTATAAAACAATTGTCCTCATAAGCTAACTATAAAAAAGTAGCTTTTTCTATTCTCCCATAGTTAAATTTCTTTAGTCATTCTATGATAACTATACGCTTTATACGTACAAAATAGATAAATTTCATTAATTTTAACATTTTTGAAGTATTATTCCAAACTTAGGAACAAAAAGTACTTTTTTTAGACATCATGAAAATTGAAACGTAGTGGTATTTGAACTCCCGCCTCTTAAATGATTTGTAAGAGGCGCTACTTTAAATTACACAAGTATAACTACGTTCAAATTTTATACGTTTCCTAAAATAGTCAAATATCAATAATTTTAATTTATGTTTATATATCATATTTCAACATAAGAACACGTAGACGTGAATTTTTGAAATGATACTTATTCTAATGATGTGAATTCAATTCCATTATCGATTAATAGAGCGAGTGCGAATCGACCCCATAACCGTCGCATTTACGCGACAGCCTCTAGAATCTAAAAGACCATAATATAAAATATAAATGGTTTATCATTAGCAAAACAATATGGCTTTTATTAACGACTTTAATTTTATGTTTGGTGGCGTACTAACATTGAAATACACTTAGCGTCCCACCACAGATTACATTTGGGTCAAACAAATAAAAACCTATCTCGTACTCGTATATAGCAGATGTTTTTGTTTTCTAAATATAAATATTTGTAAACGCGTCTCATTATAGGACGTACATATATAAGTCGTTTTTTTGGCGTTACTTACCGCCATATTACGAAACAATTGTTATTGACTAATAATTATTATTTTAAATAGTTTATGTTTTCAGTATTTTGTGAAAATAATACTTCTAGTCATTACGTCATTCATTAGCTCTCGATCAATCATTGTAAAGATATGGTGTTAGTGATGACATGATGTTTTGTAAATATTATTTTAAATATATAAAATCATTTATTTCTTTAAATTTAATTTATCTGCATATTTAGGTAGAAATAAAAGAAAATAAATTTTATTTTTTATTAACTATGTATATATTTTCATATTGCTTCCTATATTTGTTTTAAATTAATTGATACAGTAATGTTTACAAAATATTGTGAAATATTTAGATTAAATCTATGATATTTTAATAAAAATGACTGTGCCTCCGTGCCTACTCGCACTTCAATGAATCGCACTTCTAATTATAACAGATTATTTATTAATTTTATCAATAATTATTATTGTAAATACATCCAATATCCCTTGAAAATCCAATCAATGTATTTAAGCTTATTATTGATTTATTCAATTATTGGCTTAATAAGAATAGTTGTTATCCAATTAATTGAATAAATCATTATTTAATTTCCAAAAGTAGTTTATTGCTGCAATTGCATCATCAAGCGCTTGCGCTGCTCGCGTTCAATATGATTGTATATAAAATTAGCTTATAAACTAATATATTTCTAGAATAATATTATGTTAATAACTAAAAATGAACACCAAGTCATTGTAAATCTTATGATAATAATAGAATATTTTCTATTCATATATATATATCTTAAAATTTCAACGTATTCTATAGTGAATTCAGCATTTATTGTAAAAAAGCTTAACGTGTTGAATATATTTAAAAAATAAATAATTATTTATTGATTTATATTAGAAAAAAATGAATATTTAACAACTGTACCTATGACTGAATATAGTTTTTATAAGTTTCTCTCCTACACTAATTATGTAAATAACTCTTGAAACGTTAGTTATTAATTATTATAATAAATTTTAAACGACAACGACTATTTAATTCTAAATGTAATATAAATCTCATTAGATTCTTATAATCTTAATATTTAAGATGAAAACACCATGTAGGTTTAAAAATTTAAATCGTTTCAATCAATAGAGTTCCGTTGTTCTTCTCAACAATGTTTCATATTGTCTTCCAGAGCGCGTGTGATGTGTCATGTATAAAATATTTATTCGATTTATTCAGTTTATTTAATAAAAGACACAATTAATTATTTAATTTTTGCACGTAGCAATATTATTTTTGTATGCTGACAATGTAAAGATTTTTAACATTTTTCTTATTATTATTATATGAAATTTTAATGCAGAGTAACGTATGTACTATATTATAAAGATATATATTATATGGTGTATCTAAAACTCCGCAATCTAGCACCGAGCCCTTGCTGGTTGTGCAGTTTTACATAAGAATCGTATTTAATGGAAATTATGTGGAAATGTTAAATAAAAATTATATTTCCATACAATTTCCCAAAAAAATACAAATTAACGCAATAATTTTTATTAAATACATACATAATATGTAAGTCTTATTCAACATATATCAAGTTCAATACAGGTTTTGTACAGTTCAGATGAGATATTTAATTTACCTATATATTATTAGCCAGTATAGAATAAAAATTTCGTTTTAGAATTATAAATAGTATTCTATGCCTAGTTGTTCAAGAAGTTCTATAAAATCTATAATAATTTATATAATATATATCTAGTGTTATCTAGAAGTTTGTTGATATATAATTTTGAACATTTCAAAATTTGTTATGTTTTTCATATTCTTTATTGTCTAATACAATGCGATACAATTACTCTTATCGACTCGAAATTGTAATGAAATATACGAAGTACCAAATATACAAGTTTTAATCTTTACCCCTTGTTTTTATTTTTGTCCTTCAATTAAAAATGAATATAAAGAGACTATGACCAAATGAAATTGTCAGAACTTTTAAAAGCCTTAATTCAAAGAAAACTGGTGACTTATGGGGCATGTCTGTTAAAGTTTTTAATTCAATTATACCTAATATTGCTCCTTACCTTGCTTTAATTTTTAACAATTGTGTAGAATTCGGTACTTTTCCTGATTTAATGAAATATAGCAAAATAGTGCCGCTTTACAAAAGTGGAGATAGATCTGAGCCTGGAAATTACAGACCGATTTCTGTTTTACCATCCTTAAGTAAAATATTTGAAAAAATAATGTTCAACCAGCTCACAACTTTCTTAAATATTAACAATTGTTTCCATAGTGAGCAATATGGTTTCACCAAAGGCAAATCCACTACGGATGCGGGTGCCGCACTCCTAAAGCACATTTATGACGCATGGGAGAAGTCACAAAATGCAATTGGAGTGTTTTGTGACTTATCCAAAGCCTTTGATTGCGTAGACCATGTAACTCTGTTGTTAAAACTAAAACATTATGGTATACAGGATACTGCACTTGACCTTATTGCCTCATATTTAAACCAAAGAATCCAGAAGGTTAGTATAAATAATGTAAAATCATCTGGATCTCCTCTAAAGATGGGCGTTCCACAAGGATCCATTCTTGGTCCCCTTTTATTTCTTCTTTATATTAACGATCTACCCTTTTATGTGAGGAACCTATGTGATATTGTACTTTTCGCGGATGATACCTCTTTAATATTTAAGGTTGACAGAAACAAAATAAACTATGACGACGTGAATAGTGCATTATCGCATATCCTTCGTTGGTTTGATGTTAATAATCTAATGTTAAATGCTAAAAAAACTAAATGTATTGAATTTGCTTTACAAAATGTTAAAAAACATAATTTTAGTCTACTAATTAAAAGAGAGACTCTCAATTTGTCGGAATCAGCTATTTTCTTAGGTGTAACTATAGATTCCAAACTCCAGTGGAACACTCATCTGGAAGCACTTGCGGATAAACTCAGCTCTGCCGCGTTCGCAATTAAAAAAATAAGACAAATGACGGACGTTGACACTGCCCGACTAGTCTACTTTAGCTATTTCCATAGTATTTTATCTTATGGAATGCTGCTATGGGGCAGTGCTTCAGACATAAATTCTATATTTATCCTCCAAAAAAGAGCCGTAAGATATATTTATAAACTAAGAGCGCGAGATTCTCTGCGAGATGTTTTCAAAGATGCAGGTATTCTTACAGTTGCTTCTCAATTTATATACTATAATATTCTCTTTGTCCGACAAAATATACATTGTCATAGTAAACATAGTGACAATCATACGATAGGAACGAGAAATAAAGATAAGATTGTTACTCCAAGTTTTCGCCTCCAAAAAGTTAATAAATCTTTTATGGGTCTGAGCATACGTGTATATAATAAAATTCCGCAGTGTATTCTAGGTTTGCCACTTCCAAAATTTAAAATATCAGTAAAAAAAATTCTGTCAAGTAAAGCTTATTACACTGTTCAAGAATATTTAGAGGACAAACATGTATGGAATTAATGTCTATTGAATGTAATGCAGGATAGCTGCCAACTAATGTAATAGATTGTACCATTGATTTTGAAAAGAGCAATTGTTGAGTTTCTTGCCGGCTCTTCTCAGCAGAACTGCATTCCGAACCAGTGGTAGCTTTTTGTTCATATGTTCATTCGACGATTCAAAAGTGCTTATTATAAGTCTATTTCAATTAATAATATTTTAAATTTGAATTTGAATTTATCGTTGCGTAGGGTTGTTCTACGCTACGACAGTAAAAGCTTACTGTAAACGCCAGGGCTGTGGGTTCGATTCTCACTTGTGGATAGTAAATTATTTTCTTTGCCTGGTAATTTTTCAACAGTACACGCATTGCTTAGTTGAATCGCGAATTCATAACATAATGTCTCAAAAATTGGGTGGAAAGTAGGGAATACAGTCTTTGTTAAGACTTCTGGGTTCCCTCTATCTGGGAGAAAATACTATGCGGGATAAGCGTGAATGCTCCAATGTACAGGCAGCGATGTACTTATAACTTAATTACATGTGTAGAAAAGCCAAAACTGAAAATATATTTCGGACTTCCAACCATCGGAAGTGGTGAACATTTTAGTGCCAGGTCTTCTACAGTTTGTCTCTACATCTAAGCACGCTCATCTCAGAAATGACTTAACTAATTTAAAAGCAGTTAATACTATAGGAGCAACTAGTTTTTACGATAGTACAACAGTAAAGGGGAAAATACGTTGGTTGGTTTCCTCGCAGAAGAAGTTTCACACACTTTGACAGTTATTAACGCAAGAATCAAAATTGTTATTATGACCATAACTCGTTATCCATACAAGCACAACATATTTGTATGATGTAGAAACTTGGTGTCTCAACATATAAACATTGAATACGCTATCAAGTCGCGCAATAATCAATAATAACTTAGTTTGGTAACAACAAACAATCACATTCAGTTGTGACATAGTTAGCTGGTCGGTACATACTGCTGGGAACAATATTTGAGGTTCTTTTTTTTGGCTTCGTTCTGTATCTCACAAAAAGCCTACCCTGGGCAGAAGAAACTTAGTGTGAAGACACTCCACTCTGTTCAACTTTGTATTGTTACCAGAGCGTAGAAATAAAAATAATTGGTAGGATTGGGAATCGTTTTTGAGCTATCAGTCAGACATTTTATTTTATTTCCTTTACATGTAAGATCATATTTATTTTCTTCTTCTGGTTACATTATAAAGCGTGGCGTTGAGTTTATACACTCAACAAACAAATATTTTGAAATTGGAATTGCTTCTTTAGGGAACTAAGTATTTCAATAGTACGTACCCTCTCTCTCTATGGTCGGTCCCTTAATATTTGAAGATCACAATCAAGCTGAGATGTTCCTTCTATCTACCCTAATATGCGGAAAAAATCGAGGAAAATCTAAAAAGCGTCTAGTTATTTGAAACTGGAAAAATACTTAGTGCTAAAACACTCGGCTATGTCACAAAAATACTTTAAATATCACCGAGTAGCTCTAAAACTAAAATGTTCCCCATTCCATCCGGCGGTATGTAATACAGGCAAGTTGACAGTAAAGTTGGTCCCGCCACAGGGGAGGTGTCCCACCGAACTTACACTGGCCCGTAATTGAAAACGTTATTTGAAATTTATGTTTATCTCATAATAAAGTTGGCGTTTTGATTGAATTACTCAAAGTGCGCTAATTAGTTTATTATTTTTGGCAAAATAAGTTAAATAGCAAGTGGATTTGGTGGAGATTGTAGGTTCGGCTTTTGTATTGTGTAAAACTTAAAGAAATTAACATAATGTCTATGGAAATATCAATTTCAAAATAAATTACTTTAATGTTTTTAAAAATATCGAATAATATTTAATTAACAGCACTCTCTTGCAAAATCATAATTCTAAGTAATTATCTTAGGGTAGCGGAAATGTGTCAAAGTCTCCCTAAAGACATGCTAACAACATAAAGGAGTTGTAACTAGTAACGAGCGTACATGAATTTCGATCAGAGTACTTGGACGGTTTCCAAGAGGCGTGGGTTCGAATACCGCTACGGTCTATTTTTTATACGTTTCCCAAAAACAAAAGAACTATGTATTCTACTATTACAATAGAATACTTAGCTCTGATGATGTTTAAAATCCTTTTATATTTTATAAGTAGTTTTGTTAATTGTATCTACTATACAGTTCACAAAATTACGCATGTCGACCGAGTTCACGATATTGCGTTTTGAGGGGCGGAACTCAACCCCGCATATTAGCTTCCCACATTTATTAAAAATATCAGTTAATTATAAATGAAATATACAGTCGTAATATTAATAAAAACCCCCTTACCCCCCTAAAAGTAAAGTAAGTGTGAAACAGAAATAATTGTGCGATTGTGAGTTAATTTAAACTTCAATTTGATTTCACAACTGACGCTAGAATTCATAACTCAAAGTTTATTTTCCGCTGAATTTGCATTTGAAATTTGTGGTGCGAGTTTCTTTATTATATTAGTGCTAATGATAAAGCAGTTTCGTTGGTACATAATAAATATATGGAAAATTTTATAGGACAGCTATTAGGACCAATTCCAGAAAAGTATTTCATAAAAGTAAAAAATGAAAAGATATCTATATAATAAAAAAATGAACTTAAACAGATGTTTTCCTATCTGAAGGTCCACGGGAAGTACCGTATAGGTTTCATAGCGCGCCGAATCGCCGAATGTTATCGCGTGTACAATTAGACTATTCCCTTATTTCTACAATGAAGTTGACATTATCTTATTACTTATTTTTAACACTGTTTATAATGAATCTTTTTAAATATAAATTCTGAGTTTCATTACTCCTTAGAAACATATATTAAGTATATTTAATTTGATTGAATATTTCTTCCACTGACAGATAAATAGCGTTGAGTTCCGCCATTTAACAAACTTAAAAAGAATTCAAAGCGAACGGAGTATCTTAATACTAAATTCCCTCTAACTAACCTCCTATGAGGGAAAAAGCGTGAAGCTTGCCTGCTTTTCTAATAAAGAAACTTCTATTACTCTCATAAAACAAAAACTCCACACAAATTTAGAAAAATAAAAAAATATTTAGAACTGATATTAATATTACCGCTGTTAACCTTTGAGGTGTGGTGAACGTAACGCCTGCACTTTAATTTCCCTTAAGGCATGTGAGCCAAATTGTGTTCACGTTTTTATTATTTATACAACAAAATGAGAGGGGTTTTGCTTGAAATTGTATGAAAATCTGTTTTTATTATTAAATATTTTTTACTTATAGTAAAACATTTAAAAAAACATTGCGTGTAAATTGCTAGTGTACTTACGTTGAATTAGTTGAGTTAGTATATATATATTTTTTGTGAGAAATAAAAATGTGGAAATTTTTATCACTATATATTTATTCACCTGTATCCCTCATGGTGGAGCAGCCAGTATGTGTTAAGACTCTCCGTGTTCCACGCACAGCCCAATTTTCGAGACTTTACGTGTTGAGTGGCTTCGAATCAAACCCTCTCCTGTGGCTTGTACAGTCATATGCTTTCCCTATGTGCCACGATAGTATAGAAAGATAAATAATATTACCAAACATAGAAGTTTTAAATCCACAATCAATGTCAGCCAGTCATTTAAACCTCACTGTAGGTACATCACTATTTACATGTAATATACTTACAAATTGTATTTTCTATCTATATATATATACTATATAATTATTATAAACAAAAGACGTTCCAAGTACTCTTAAAGCATAAACTGTTAAGACAGTATCCACTTAAACGTGGTATTCACGTTTGTTTAAGTTAATAGTCGTGATTGTAAGTCCTATGCTATTATTCTCTAAATTGTTTGAATTTCTCGGAACATACTGTATATACATATATGTCTACAAATGTATTATTATTGTAGAACACGCTGTATAATATTATTATGATTACTAATGTAATTATTGAGGTTAATCAAATCTTAGTATAAAATGTATGTTTAATTGAATATGATATTTGTAACATTTGGTAATGGCTTTCTTGCTCTGGTAATAATAAGTTCGTTCACTTCACACGCAATGTTTCAAAAACTGGGCGGTGCGTGGGGAACGGAGTTTCTTAACACTAGGTTCCTTTCGTTTACCCTTCTATGTGGGATACAGTCAGAAGCTGCTAAGCAAACGTATACTTGAGCACGTTCCAACTGCGCTACAATAGTTAGTTCACAGTTTCAATATACTCATTTAGCTAAGGTAAGTAAGGTAAAGTTTTAGAACATTATCCGTGAAATTTCGTACACCTTTGCGACTAACAAATACCCTCAACTTTGCTCATACGTTATAAGTTTTATTTTTCAAATATTATATAAGTTAAGGACATCGTAGTGCAGTGGTATAGTGACTGTAAACATGGTAGGGGGCTTGATTATGATGCGGAAGAATTATTTTCATTTTCTCACTGTATTTATCTTATACAAAGCGCGTCGTTGATTTACGTGCCGGTCACTGTTCGTTCTCAATTCGATCTCAAAATCTATGAGAAATATTCTTACATGCATGATTGGACCAGAACTTAACCGGAACGATGATATGAATGCTCTCATTGTTTCTCATATAAGAATATATTTAATACTAACAAGGCATTATAGTGTGAATCATCTTTTATTGGCATTGATTTCTTTATATACTTGGTCTTCTCTACTCTTCCATGTGGGATAAAGCATAAATCTAAAATAAAAAATCCGGTTAATTACAAACCCGCCACGGCTTCCGGACAAATTAGAGAATACCGATCTTATATAAATTAGCTTCACGCTGTATCCCGCACACAGCTGAGTTTGCCGAGGGAACCTAGTGTTAAGATACTCTGACTTTAGAATATATATTTATTAATAATCATTGAATTTTAATATATTTTTTAAATTTAATAATCATGGATAAATAAGCAAAATGTGAAAAGTTATATTGTAATTTTGACACAGTAGCTATTATTATTTAAAGTATACAAATTTGCAAGGTAAACGACTCCCGCTAGGACATCTATGGCATTAAATTTAAGGTTAGTGCTTAACGAGAACACTTAGGCGGAATAAATTTAAAAGTTCAATTTTACTATTATCTAATATGTATAGAGGCGGTCGTAGCGCAGGGCACAAACGTGCGACCGTACACGCAGCGGTTGTGAATTACCACTCGGGGAAATTATATATATCATTTTTTCATTTCCTCGTTCTGGTAACATATATATCATGCTGAAATTCATATTAAATGTCTACGATCCCTTAGGGCACAGAAAACATAACTGGTGCTGGGATGAGGATTGCTATAGAGGAGGACATGACCACGTCACCACTTTACATCTACACACTCTTTTACAGACACAAATATAAACCAATTAAGCATTTTTTATTGTATATTTTCTTTTAAATACTGCAGCATAAATTGTGAAATTCAATATCGAACTTTATTTCAATCCACCCGAGCCAATTAATTTGTTGACAATATGAAAATTTGCTTCGTAAATTCGTACAGTGCGGCGGTCAGTACATTTTTTTTATTGACATTTGTCTTTATTTTATTTTTTGTAAAACAGAAGATAGAAGCTAGAATTATGTCAGTCTCATTTTTGTTTATTAAATGTGCAATTCTTAGTTGCATTTGAACACGGGGAGGAAAGCCGCGTCTTGAATGAAGTTTTTTTTTTAAAGGATTTTGATACTAGATGCGTGGAGTGCGGAATAAATCAAAATTGCAAATAATTTATACGACCTGTCGAGATTAGTGAGGCCGTATACGCAGGGGGACAAACGCGCGACTGTAAACGCGACAGGCAGTGGGTTCGATTCCCACTTGAGGAAATTGTATTCTTTAGATTTATCTATTCAGTCTAATAAGTTTTCGAGTTTATGTATAGACCGGAAAACAACTGGATAAATGATATAAAAAAAACACGAGTAAATTGACTCAACTTACTCATCTTTGTATACAAATATAAACAAAAAATACGAAGCGATATAAAAATTTTTTTTAAGGAAACTTTTACAAAACTAGATACTTAAAAAGAATGCTTTAAAAAATGTTTAAATTTGTCTATGACACATAATTGTCTAATTTTGACAGAACAGAACGAAAAAAATATGTAAAAATTTGTAAATTATATGTGAAATTGTATAAAATAATGTAAATTTAAATTAAAAAAGAACACAAATGTGCCTTTCAGTATATATATTACCTTTACTAGTTAGTCCTTTCGTTTCTTGCATACCATGTTTTGATTGTTGCATGGACCGTATAGTGAAGGACGAGGACGAAGAGCAATATAAGTGAAGAATAGAGAACAGAACGACCGCGTATAACAAGGTAGGAATATAGGCAATAGGAAGCTAGCCTTAACACGCACCCCCCTATTTGACCAAAGCAAGGGAATGAAAATATTTAAATAATACTAACCCCCTCGTGGCTTCGTTCAGTTGATCTACATCGGTTATTTATTTGCAAACCTAAATTGCTTTCGTATTCTAATAATTCTTTCATTTTAAAGGCAATATCTAGACATTGAAATCTAAACTTTTAACCAGTTTAATATAACAGTTATTTTATAGCAATATTTCTCGAACATAACACTTGAAATTAAAATCATCACTAAATGTTAAGGACTTTACTAATATACAAGAGTGGAAAATGCATATTAAACAACGTTGTTTTAGATTTGTTTTGTTAGATTGATACATTGATGGCCCAAATTATGTTTCTAAGTCCATATAATTTTCATGTAGATAGCGATCAATTATACTTTTATTTTTATATGTGTAGATTTTTTACAAATGGGCATTGAACCGACAACCATTTATAGTCAACTGAAGAAAAAATAGATTAAAAAAGAAGATTTTTTTACGTAAAATATACATATTAATTAAAAGTAACAATGTGATATTTAATTACAAGTAACAATAAATGGACAGACGCGTCTCAAGCTTGGTCCGATCGTGCCTCTCTATCGTTTCTTCTGCGTTCTCACTTGCACTCTCGGTTCAAGTGGAACGTGACAATGATTCTTGCTGTTTCGTGCGTGTAGCTTGTGCTCGTATATTTATAAGACGTTATCACGTCAAAAAATCAAGCCACTTTCTCATATTTTTTTACTTTTATTTATTTTTTGTATTTAACTTTTGACTTTAATTCTTTTTTACAGCGTGTACACGGAAGATCACTTAAAACGCAAACAAAAGTTTTCCAGAAATAATTAAAATATAAATGTGTTTATGTCATTTCTGCATATTTTGTTTTCCATTTTTAATAAGCGGTATAATCGCTTGCCTACCAATATTGTGTCCTTGTATTATAGAATATTTTGATTTCGACGATAAAATGGAATTTAATCGATGTTGACTAATTTAATTTGACTTAAATGAAAAAAATAAATGTATGTTATTTTTCACAAATGCTTTTTGACTTTTCTTATCCATCTTTTCTTGTATTTAAAGTTATAGGCCTGTATCACTTATCACCAGCTACATTACAAACATAGTTGTTAAGACACTTCCATTTCACACTTTAAATCGAACTCTTGTGCAGTACTTCCTAAGTGGTAGTACTAAACACCGCGCTTTGTGTTGTTACCAGAGCGAAAAAAATAAAATATTTTAATATAATAATAATAATAATAAATACTTTATTAAGCAAGTTTCTTACAAAATCCACTAGTGATTGGAGCCTCCTTTTAAGCATGTTATTGCCTGTACCAGGAGACTCCGCTCTTCCATTAACATTTAAAAAACCATAACAATGATAGAAACCTTAAGTCAAAGTATATTATTTTACAATATATATTTACTTATTATAATATTTCCTATTTGTTTATATTTCTTCCAATTTCTTTTTATTTTGTTTATCTATTCCAAATTATGTGGTGTATTTGTAGCTGTTGATTATTATATAATTGTATTATATAATTTAGTGTAATGCTACCTGGCATGCTCAATAAGTGCTTCAGTTTCCTCGTATGTAAGTGGTGACAGCCATCCTTTAAGTTTCTTTTTACATTCATAATATCGCATGTGGTATATATTTATTATTTTGTTTTTGTAAAGTATATAATCATAACCTACATATTAATATTTTTCTAGCGTAACCTAGTGTAAAGAGACCGTCTCCTACGCACTTTTAAACTTAGTAAAAAATAATGGCGTTGATTTCCATCATTGTTTGAGCATGGGGCTCAAAGTGTGGAACTGAGTAACTTAGCACCAGGTCATCTCTACCTACCCTACCATGTGCGGGATACAAGCGTGAAGCTAAGAATAAAGCATAGTTTTTTTTTTCTTTGCTACTAAAATAATATTGTGTTTATTTCACTAAACCCTAAACTAAATCAGTTGGAGCGTTCTACAACATAAGTAATTCAGTTTACGTCGAGTTTTATAAAAGGAAAAGATGTTATCTCAAATAAGTGGGTATTTCAAGTTCTAAAGAGAAATAGGGCATTCAAAGAACGATGCCTGAATAGGTATGCAAAATTTGGAAGGTGTAAAGGAATTTAAGAAATGTATGTTTTTTATAGCCATCTTAGAGCATTGGGACCGCGTCTGAGTTGAAACGAGATGGTTGTGAGTTGGATCCCCACACAGGTTATGATTGTATTCCAATTTCTTTTATTTCTTCCCTCTGGTAGATAAAGCACGGAGTTGAGTTCCGCCACTTAGCAAAATGTTTTAACACTAATTTGGCGTTGCTTACTTTTTTATAAGCGGCATACAGCGTGATGTCCACCCCACCAATTTTACTATCTAAAAAATAAGAGTGAAAGATTTAAAAAAAAGTAGGCGAGGCTAGATCTAAATTTTCTATATATCTCTAGATACTCCCGTGAACACTTCCCAAAAATATATTACATTTTAGGAAAATGGTGACCCAGGATCACAGGTTCTCTACCTATCCTGCTATATGCGAGATACAGCGTGTATATATGCGAGAAACAGCGTGTATAATATAAAAATGTAAAAAAAAACTCTACCATATATTTTTGACATTTGTTAACTTCTCCAAAATGTTCCACGCCGCAGTCAGCGGGGAGCGCCCGTAATAATTTCGCATAGAAAATGTTTTGTTTTTCAATGATTCAATGTTTTTCTTCAAACTGAACGAAATTTTTAACTCCATTCGTGTCACAACGGAATAGAGCGGCTTTGGATCACTGAATATAGCGCTAGGCGATGCTATAATACGCAATGTCTTTAGAAATGTTTATTTTTTTTTGTTATTATCTATCTCTCGTTATTATTTTTTATGTTTATTATGATCAAATTAGAATTACCGAGTAAACTTGGGAAAGAATAAATACGTATTCTTGCCCAAATACATAATATTGTTTAATCATTGGCCGTCATGGCGCAGAATCCCAAGCCTGGGACTCCCTCTCGCAGGAATGAAATATTTATTTTCCGTTCTGTGGGAACAAGCTGTTGAATACTGCCACTTAATACGCAGTGCCTCGAAAATTCAGCTGAAAGTCCGGGGTGGGAAAGAAGTGTTTTAACATTAAGTTCCACGGTTCCCTCTGCATACTACTTTCTCTCTGAGTTCTCACCTTCCTTCATCAAAAAGGAGAAAGATATATAAATCATGCCAAATTTCGGCATTCTGCTCCGCGTAATTCCGACTGTGCGTTGTCTGTCAGTCGCTCAGTAACGAAAGGATTTTATTTTATATATATAAATTTAACAATATATTTAATCGCAAATGTCTGAATGACACAATCTTTATATTATAATAGAAGCGGGATATAAATCTTTGTTAGAACTATTGGGGAAATCCCCGAGGAGCTCGTTAACGATAGATAGCAGCTGTCATTCTTTTTGTGAATTGCGAGTTCGATATTTAAAGTAGACTTTTTACTTTTTTCATTATTTTTTGATGTAAAATCCAGCTATGTCTTTATATTTTTATTGCGAGTCTTAATATATAATAATTATAATCAGTATGTGGTTTGGAGAATAAATAGATACTATTTCGATGGTCACAAGCTAAAAAGAAAACTTTTTTCCTCATACAAAACGCAGAAATTTAAGATATATGCGTTAAGTTCAAAACGTATACGCTACATAATTTTAGGTCTACGGGAAGTACACCTAGGCCTTTTGGTTACGCAGCGATTTTCATACAAGATGTATAAATTCTCGTATCTCTTTTTTCGTTAGAAGCTTGATTTTTCAAAGAACTGTAGACCCGAATATTTGATATCATTTCAACTTGAGACCTCCATATGATCTTGCTATTTTCAGAGAAACAGACAGACAACAAAGTGATCCTATAAGGGTTCCGTTTTTTTCCTTTTGAGTTACGAAAACCTATTAGCTAACCAATAATGAATTTACTTTTCAAATTCAAAAAGTAACACTTTTTACGTTTATTTTATAACTTCACACAATATTTTGCATATACAAGGCCCTCCTTGTGTGTATAGGCAGAGGAAACTTAGTGTTAACACATTCCGTTCCGAGCTGATAATATGTCATTCCTGACAAAAACTATTTGTCTTTTACATCGTATTTTACAGAAAGTTTATAATAACAGTACAAGTATTATACTGTATATTATTTAATCTGCCACTTATTTCTATATAGAAGTGTCCTCTAAAGCTCTATAAATAAAATAATAATACAGACTCGACAATTGTTCCCAACTTTCCTTTAGTCATTGTAAAATGGACACTGTTTTCAAACTGTTCGCCGTGTCAGATAGTTGGGATGACGCTAATGAAGTCCACTTTTAAACATTGATTATTTGATTTTATCTTTATTAAAAAATATTTACGAGTATAAATTCATTCCGTTACTGAGTGATAGACAACGTACAGCCGTAGCTACGCGGCGTAGAACGCTGAACATTTTAAGACACTCTTTACCCCCACCCCACGCCCAATTTTCGAAATTGCGTGATGATTGATGGCTTTGTTTTCTTACTAGAACGGATAAAGAAAGAAAGATTATTTTTTTTTAGTCTAAATCGAACTGACAACCGCTTTCATAATCAGAAGCTGTGCCAACGCACCTCGACGGCTACAAATATGTGTTTTAATACATATATTATTTCGAGCATTTCCATTTTTTATTATTGTAAACGTTGGTAATAAAACATAATATGAGCATGTAATTAAAAAGAATTGCGTGCCAATTGCCGTGTTATCTACAAAGCGTGAATATCCATCGATTTTATATAAAAGACCAAAAAAACTCGTACGTAATAAACGTATCGAGGCTTAATATCGATATCGTTGGTATACTGATGCGAATTTATTTGAAATATTTCATTGTTATACATTTTCTTGTATTTGCTTACTCTGCCTAACTAAAACATTATAGACTGAGTCTGTTCTTATTCATTGTAGTGCTGGACACTGTCACATCCAGGTCCAGTCTCGAAAGCTGATGATGTGTGCCGGTGACATACCACTCATTGACTAGCACAGACTGATGCTGGAACGTAAGCTGAATGTCTAGAGGCATACGTTTGCAAACGATAGAATGTGTCGGAGAGTGACTTGAGGAAGCCCGGACTCAAGTATAATTTACGAGTATATAGATCCTAAGATAGCTGAATAGGCAGAAAAGTTCAAATACCTTGGACTCGTTATGGACGGATCAAATCCGTTTGGTTAAAGTGGTAGGTAATCTCTGGAACTATTGGTAAAAATAGAAAAGTTACTTATCTTATGGTCACCTTCATGGAAACTCGACGAACTCGACTTTGTAGTACTCCTACTCCGCCACTCACCCCGTGCTTTGCCTCGTTACCAGTGCGAGAAAAATTAAAATATTAAATATTTCATTTCCTATAATGGGAATCGAATCCAAACCTGTTGTGTGCCCTTGTTCCACGACTGGCCTCGTTTATCATATTTGATATTATAAATATTAAACTAAATGTTCATACACAAAATGAAAACAAAATATCCTAGATAATAACGATATCTGATACAAGTTTGTGTCTCAGTCGCGATGTTAATAATGCCTTTGGGCCTTTCATTCTGCTATAAAAGTATAAGAACAAAAATATTCAAACAACGCTTATCTAAGCCGGATATTGGGCCAGTTCTCGTTATGGGATCCAAATAATATTTGAACAATATTTGTTATTTATTAACTTTTTTAAGCTTTCGTACAACAAAATAAAAATACGGAATTGGTCTCTACAGCGATACCGGCTGCTATTTGAGGCCGAGCTAGCAGAGCTCTAGACATTGTCTTAGTCACCTTTACAATGTATAAAACTATTATTGAGTGAGTGACAGACACAGACGAAACTACCGAACTTAGTAAGTTGAAATTCAGGTCGTAGGTAGGCAAAAAGCGTAAGGGTCTGAGTTCATGGTTGTGAGAGGACGGCAGACGTCTGGCTGTAAATGCGTTTATAATACTTAAACTTTATCCATTTCTCTGCTCTAACAGACGAGGTGCAGCATAACGGAGTGTCTTAACACTATATTTTACCTTATTATAGCAGAAAACGTGAAGCTATACATTGGGTGCCGATTCAAATCCATAAACCCTTTTTAAAGCCGCTTTTAAAGAGAAAGATTTCGAAATGTGTATGTATTTATTTATGTATGCTCTATTATGCACAATTTAATATTAAAAATGAACATATATAAGAAAAGAAAAAAAAATGTTCAACATATTGACAGAATTTAGAACGTAATCTATATATATAAAAGGACTTGTCCTCGCTGACAGAGGTAAGACGCACGCACAGAGGTAACCGCTTTGCGTAGAAACGTGGAATTTGAACAGATGTTTACTTTCTTAATCTGGACATCCACTAAGAAGGGATTTTGAAAAATTGTTAACCCTAAAGAGGTGAAATAAGGGTTGAAAGTTTGTATGAAAAAAAATTAAATCGGTAGCGATTATTATAAAATTTGAAATTTAGATTTTTCAAAGTATTTAATTGAACACATGTTTCATGGTTTTCTAGAATTATCCCTCTAAGGGTGTAAATAAGGGGTTGAAAGTTTTTATAGATTTTTTTTAAAATCGACACCGATTTTTATAAAATTTGAAATTTAGACTCTTAAAAATATTTAATTAAACATGTGTTTCATGGTTTATTACCACTAAATAAGCAAGCGAAGCTGCGCACGTCCGCTAGTTTCATATAAAAACATTAAATTTACATTTTCCATTGTCGAACGCGAATAGATATTTAGATTATAACTGTTGTAACGCAACATTTATCACATTAATGAGATGAACGTGACATATTATTAGAACTTGTAACCGCATTTGAATATGTTTTATACAAAGGAGTATATTTACCGACCGACCGAGGTTATGAGTTCGATTCCCTCGTGGGACACTGGATTATATCCATTTCTCCGCCCTGGCTAGACAAAAAGCTTGGCTTTCTTTATCTACACCGCCATGTTATTTGTGAGATTTGTGAACGAAAAGATTTATACTTTTCAATTTAATATTGTGATAACCAATAGTGACTGAACACTGGATTCTTTCTACATACTTAGACACCCCATTCTCCGCTTTCCTCAGTAATTCAGTACAACGCGTATTGAACCGCCGGTTGCTGATCTTAACGCCGCAAATTGTATGGCGACTTCAATAGTTTAGTGTCAAAATATTTTAAAATATATGTGAAATATTTAGGCTCATCGATATAAAATATTGATTTTCTTATTTAATAAATAAATATCCCACAAAAGGAACAACTGAAAATAATAATCCTGGTATACATAAGAAACTCTTTAGAATATTATCTATTATTAATTTTCACTTGATACATATTTGATGATGTTCACAAACTTTTCAGACGATCCTCCATCTTGAAAATAAATAAGCTGTTATATATTACTTTATTTCTAATTTTAAATATGGGTTATTGGTGTTTTATTTCGTAGCTCTGGTAACGAGGCAAAACGCGGTGTTGGATTCCGCTACTCAACTGCCTGCAACATGCCTCGAGAATTCGGCCTGCCTGCAACATGCCTCGAAAACCTTAATGGGAACGGAGTGGAATATCTTAACATTAGGTTCCCAGGTTCCCTCTGTCTACCCTGGTAAATACGGGATACAGCGTGAAGCTAAAAAAGTAATAAATAAAATATATTTAACTCTTGCTAACCTTTCCACATTTTCTCTTGAGTAAAAATTATATGACATTTTATTTTCAATTTCAACAAAATTTTTCTTATAACTTTACTTCTATTAAGTTAATACTATCTAATGTTAGTAGACGCAACTTGCATATTTTTGGCATCATCCTCAGAAAGCACTATTTTTCTTTACCACTCGGAAATTGGAATACCCACTTATTTGAGATAACATCTTTTCCTTCTATAAGACTCGACTTCAACTGAATTACTTATGTTGTAGAACGCTCCAACTAATTTAGTTTCAGGTTCTGAAAAGTATCACTTTCTGAAATATATCTAAAAATATGACTTATTTGGGAAATCATGATTGTTATGTTTTCAACACCTTATTAGTTTCACGCTTTTACTCGCCTACCAGGACAGAGAGAGATAACCTAATTTTAAGACACTCCATTTTCCAATTCCGCCCAATTTCTCTTACTGAACTAGCAAGGCTACATACATATTGCTTTTGACACCCATTCAGAGACGTTATGTTAAGTCGTTACGTCGTTAAGTTACGTCGTTAAGTTCCGCTATATGGGCCGCAAAGAAATGAAACATTCTAATAAATAAAACATTAGAAATAAAAATTACTCTCTACTTTATTCATTTTATTTCGTTTTAACTAAATAACTTTCTGGCCCCAAATTAAAATTAAGCATTCAAATTGACAATTAAAATAATTTATAGCAAATACACAGATAAAAAAAGGCGGCAAAAAATAAAAACTTAGACAGAAATACAAACAGCCACAAATACTTTTGTGTAACTTTAAATAAGATAAGAGTCGAACAAAAGAATGAAAAGCTTCTACACCCAAGCGTTATCGTCCACAATTCGGATTTATAAAGCAAAGTTTTGCCTCCAAATTTTTTTACGATAAAACTTCTGCCGCTCTGTCCCGCTATTGATACCGCTACTTTACACTTTTGACGAAGGACACGAAAAATATAGTTAATATTATAATATAATAGTATATTTCTAGCTTCTTTTTATTTTTTTCTAGGAGACTAGAAAAAAAATCACGGTTTACCCTCCGCCTATATATGACCCTTTGTATAGCTATAATGTTATCATTATGAATAATAATATATGGAGAGTGTGTGGTGTACGTTCACACAAAAATAAATTACCCATCTTTAATACATACGTCCCACCTCACACACAACATTCTTGACTTTAATCTTTTGTATAAATTATAAAATACCACTCACACAAAACTATTTGTCATAATAGCATGATTAAATCAATAAATTAAATGTAAATATAAAATTAATTTAAAGAAACTCAACTGAGTTGTTGAAATACAAACATATAAGAAAACCTGAAAATTACAAAATATTATTTATTAACATTCCGTTTGTTTGCTTGCGTCCGTAGCGCATCTCCAAGTTTTCTTCCTAGAACTCCAGTTACAAATATTTTGTACTGAAATCGGAATAATAGTCTAAACCAATATTTAACGTGACTTGGTTTCTTAACTTACTTTATAAACTCCTATATGATATAGTAGCAAAAGTTTTATCAAATATGTACCTTTTTTTTCTTTCCTTATGATAAAGCAACCGACGAAGATTATCAACGAGACGAGAGACAATAGAAGAATTAGAATAAAGTCACGTGCGTTAAGTTCTGCCACTCAGAAATATCTCAATAATTGGGTGGAAAGAAGGAACGAAATGTCAAAGTACTAGGTTCCATCTATCAGCGCTCCTACGCGGGAAAAGCGTGAAGCTGCTTTTTGATACACAATAGCTTCAAGCATATGGCTAGATCATAAACCATAAAAGCTATTACAAAATATTATGACACTTTTATATTCTGTCTTCGTAAAAGCTATTGCTCTTCCTTTAGACATTAGCTATTTAGGTGTACACCATTTTGCGAATCATAAAATAGGTATACAATATAGTGAGTTAAGTTTCTAGAAAGATGGCAAAATGTTATAACCTGACCGCCATATTAAATGGCGTCTGGTTCTCGCTGTGGTAAATTTTAATTTTTGTCAGGTCTTAAGTGATACTTGATACTAGGTTATGACGTTTCAAATAAAATAAGAATCTTCAAAATCGGCATACCATTAGATCCTTGATCATACGTATACACACACAGATTGATAAACACATTACCCTCCTTAGCGTCACGCAGTAAAGTAATAAAAAATGAGATCAAAGTGTCTTCACACTAACTTATTTCTAAATACCCCGGTATATGTGAGAAACGTGAAATTTAAATTAATTAGATAAACTACTATTTTAAATGTCGGCTACTTAAATATTACGGGACCACTTTAAAACAATGATACCTACGAGTACAGACAGGTACAGGTACATGGGCACTGATTATTTCAGCGGACTTAATTAAAAATTAATTAATTCATTCATTTTTTTTAACTCCTCTATATTCCACGTATGGGATAGGCAGATGGAACCTACTGGTGCTAAGACTCTCCGATTCCAAGAACCGTCTACTTTTCCAAACATAGCACGCTGAGTGAAAATCGAACCTACAACCGTCGCGTCTACGACGACGGACTCAAAAACTTTATTTCTCCAAAAACTAATTTTGTTAAATTTATGGCCAGCTCATGGACTGCCACTTGCTAATCTATAAAGCTATGTCAGTAACTTTTGTTTTCTATCAGATAGCCTCTTTACAAGTTTTATGCTTACGATGAGCGATTAATTCGACATTTAATGACTCTTGCTTTTGTAGGTCATAACGAATGATAGCTTTAACTTTAGTTTAAAGGTATTTTGTAATGAATTGTAAAAGCAAAGTACACTATTAAAAATAGAGGGTATTTAGATAGATTTCTGTATAAAGTATTTTATGTGATTTCTTAACGGAATTACACTTATAAATAACAAAAGCTAAATTTGCTTATATAAAAAAAATCTTATTTAGAAATATTATTACATACAATAAGAAATATTTATACTTAATCAATAAAAAAAATTAAATGTCATTTTTGAAAGTGCTATTTATCATTTCAGTGTGCAGAAATCTCAATAAAACATTCACCGTCACGTCGTTGTTGAAATAACCTGCGACATGACGTATGACATGCCGTAAGTGCGTGACGCACTCCTCTTCGCAATCCGTTGGGATATGAAGAATATTTTTATGCTTTATTCTCAATAAAGTAATGTATTTCGAGGTATATTATATTCAGTAGTTCAGTGTTATTTTTAGTGATACTGAGATATTTTGACGTGACAACGTCTTATAAATCGATGAGCGCCGGCGGCAGGCACGAGAAAGCATGACTCATTGTCACGTCACAAAACAGACACGATCCGCCTATTCAGTTCGTGAAGCATCTATCCATTCATTGTTACTTGTAATTGAATAACATATTGTAACTTGTAATTGCATAATTTAAGTAAAAAAATATTTGAATTAACGAGTGCAAATAATTATTAATTTATTGAAGAATTTTAATTTTCAATTAACTACTTCCTATATTATTCCCGCATAGAACATGGTAAGCAGAGGTAACCTAGTGTTTTCGTCCGTGCCTTTTTTATTCTTAAATGTTTATTAAAACTGTTTTTTCTTTTTTTTTTTAAGCTGAAGTGGACGTAAATTATTTAAAGATTAAAACAAAATAGTAAATAATATAAACTTCTCCTAAGACAAAAAAAAATCACAGTTTATTTTATACTAATCATATGTAAAATACTTTACAAGTAATAAAATATTTAAAAATATTTATATTTTTAACATGCATAGTTTTTTGTTGTTGTTGTTATTCTGTGTCAGAGACGTTAAAAATTATGAATTTTAATAATCTGTGATCCACTGAACATAGACTAAAAAGATAAATGATTAAGAAAATAAAATCATCTAATCTATTCACGCTTGTCAATGTCAAACAAATTGTAATAATCATTTCGGTAGCGTTTGTTAAGTTATTTTCAAGAAACTTAAAAGAATATCTTATAAAAAGCTTTAGCCATGGATTCGATGAGAGAAAAAGCATTTCAAGACTATCGCAAAAAATTAATGGAACATAAAGAAGTAGAGTCAAGATTAAAAGACAGTATGTATTGCAATCGATTTTGCCGAATCATCATATTATATTTCTTATTTGTAACAACGGATAATTATTAAAATTATGATTGTTCTTTATATTTAAATATTTTAAAATGAAATGATAAAAAAATTGAAATTTTGCATCCTTTTATCACGTAAATCTATTAATATGCCATATGTTTTTAACAACTTAATTGTTCAAACATAATTTTTCTATACCTGTAATATTCTTCAGTCATTATTATATATACATATATAATTAAATTCTATAAATAATAAATGGTCATAACAATTTCAGTGCGGGAACAGCTAAGGGATCTGACAAAGCAGTATGATAAAAGTGAAAATGATTTAAAAGCTCTCCAAAGTGTTGGTCAAATTGTGGGCGAAGTCCTAAAGCAGTTAACAGAGGAGAAATGTGAGTGAAACATATAATGTGGGAATTTTTAATAATAGAAGGTTACAAATATCTATATTCAATAACATTGGCAATTTGAAAGTTTAATTTATATTCTATCAATTTGGTATATTTGTGAAGTAAAGTGAAGTATTGCCTTGTGTCTGTATATGTCTACCAATATGGTGTCAATACAAATAAATTATAACTTCAATCTAATGTGGTCATCTTCTATGATTATAAACAACAAGGTTAAGGGTTCTAATCACGCTTCGTAGAATGAATTATTTTCATTTCCTTATTTTAGTTATTGTAAAAGCAACAAATGGTCCAAGATATGTAGTTGGATGCCGTCGGCAATTAGACAAGAATAAGTTAAAAGGAGGCACCAGAGTTGCCCTGGACATGACAACACTGACTATAATGAGACATCTTCCAAGAGAGGTATGTTCACTTTTTTTTTATTTTTAGTTTAAATTTGTTTTATATTAAGTGTTTATTTAAAGTACATTTTAGATTAGCATAAAATTAAATGTTTGAAAGTTATGTTTTTCACATGGAAAATGGGGAAAACTTGGTTCCCTCTGCCTACCCCACTGTGTGTGGGGGATACAGCATGAAGCTGAAAAAAAATTAGCTTCCTTAAATGGGGTGCAAGAAGACACCTGATTTGCTTTACATAATCCTACTCCTCGTCCTCCTACTGGTGGGTCGCTAGTGTTACATAATTTATATTTGCTTTATATTTTAAGGTGGACCCTCTAGTATACAACATGAGTCATGAAGATCCCGGTGATGTTACTTACTCGGCTATAGGAGGACTTCAGGAACAAATCAGGCAGCTGCGAGAGGTAATTACTTTTTTGCAACCTGCAACTGTCGCATTTGGCTAGCTTTTGCCCCTATGCCATAGTGGCCTCCACATTCCTTTTTTTTAACCAAATTGGTTTAATAAATTAAAGAAAAAGTTTACCATCATGTTGACAGTCAGATGCTATCCAACTACACAATAATGGCTTTAACACATCATTTTTTTTATACATTCCAGGTAATCGAACTGCCACTCCTTAATCCTGAACTATTTGTCCGTGTTGGCATCACTCCGCCCAAAGGGTGCCTTTTGTATGGGCCACCAGGCACCGGAAAGACTTTACTAGCTAGAGCGGTCGCTTCACAACTGGACGCTAATTTCTTGAAGGTATGTCATAATTGATACTCTGATTTAAAACAAAATTACTTCACCCAAAGGATGTCTTTTATGTGGTCCACTGGGCAAAGGATAGACTTTGCTACCTAGACTGGATTTGAAATCTGGCTGCTAATTTCTTGGAGATAATACTGTGTTGATAATTAGTATTTTATTGAGATTAGTTTATTTGATGTCAGTTAAGCACAATAGTAGAACTTTGTTATCTTTTTTAGGTGGGTAGGAAGTGTTAACACACTCTGCAATTTTTTAGACATTGCGTGTTGATTGACTGAACTAAATACCGCGTTTTATCTCATTCAGCCCCACGACGTCTGTTATAAAGATTAAAAAAATACACATTTGCTTCTTTATAATTTGAAAAGTTAACGACAATGCAAACAAGTATTGATAAGTGATGTGATGAAACCAACAAAACATTGATTTCGACGTTTTACGTAGCTAATTTACAATTCGCAATCGAGTTACGTTACATGGATTTTATACTGTATTATGTAATTCTCCAGGTGGTTTCATCGGCCATAGTGGATAAGTATATAGGTGAATCAGCTCGTCTTATCCGTGAGATGTTCAACTACGCAAGAGACCACCAGCCCTGTATTATATTCATGGATGAGATTGATGCTATAGGTATGATTATTGAAAATATATATTAATTATACAGAGTGTTTTTGTCTTCACCACTTTAAATGAAAGCACAGTTTTAACTACTCTATAAAAGCTTAATAGAGTTCAATTGCTTGTTGTCCGATAATTTCGGTGACGGTAACGAAACCCTGTAATATAAAATCCCTAGTTTTAAACTAATTTTAACCAATAATTTCCAGGTGGCAGGCGTTTCTCCGAAGGAACAAGCGCCGATAGAGAAATACAACGGACACTAATGGAACTACTCAATCAAATGGACGGCTTCGATTCACTTGGTCAAGTTAAAATAATAATGGCCACCAACAGACCGGACACTTTGGACCCGGCGCTACTGAGACCCGGCAGGTTGGATAGGAAGATTGAAATACCGCTACCCAATGAACAAGCCAGGTTGGTGCGGGTTTGATTCTTGTTTTGGGTTAGATATATTTGCATAAAGTGTATCCCGCATGTAGCAGGGTAGGTATAAGAATAATGGCCACCAACAGACTTGCCACGTTAAACGCTAGGTATACAGAGTGTCTTATCACTAGTTTTTCTCTACTTACCCTGCAGCGGGATATGCAAGATACAGTATGAAGCTATAAGAAAAGAAAACGATGATATTTATACCATTTTTTTAAAATAAAATCTCAAATAATATATTATATTAAAATGCTTTCCAGGCTAGAAATCCTGAAGATCCACGCGGCCCCCATAGCTAAACACGGCGAGATGGACTACGAAGCGGTTGTTAAACTGTCCGACACGTTCAACGGCGCTGATCTCCGGAACGTGTGCACAGAGGCCGGACTGTTCGCCATCAGAGCGGAGAGAGAGTATATTGTGCAGGTTTGTTGTATATTTGTTTATCTTCTGTTGTGTGTATACAATTGACTGACATTACTGACTGACTGACTGACCATTACTTTTCTATCTTTATATATGTGTGACTGACTCTTATAACAATTTGTGTTAATAGATAACATATTTTTTAGAGCAACCTGAACATACATGATATCAATTTGTGTAAAACAGCTGGACCACAAATATGTTATTCAAAATAAAAAATATATTCTTTATTCATTTACACTTTTGTGAGCATTTGGAATTATTGAATGAACATGTTGATATCACCATTACTATATCAATATCATAATTTTTATACATATCGTCGGCTTAAGAGTGTAAACCTGCTGTTAGTAGCCTATTTACCGTTTGTTCACGATAATCTCATAAAAAGCCTAATCCATTTAAATGCTGTTTGTTTTATTTAATTGGTTCATAAATAAAAAAGTTATATCAATATTAAATATTTTACTCAGCAAAATTGCTAGAAAATAATTATTTTATTGAATTGGTTGAAAGGTTAGTTTCCAATATATGGATGTTGTCTTTAACATGAACATATTATAAGAAAACGATTGTAATTCAGATTAGTAAACAAATGCTCGTGTAGCTCAAAGAGGCGAAGCCGTGAGCGGGTCGCTTGTATAGAATAGAGTAATATATTAAAATCAACATTTATATTTTTATTTCCAGGAGGATCTAATGAAAGCTGTACGTAAAGTCGCAGATAACAAGAAATTGGAAAGCAAACTCGACTATAAACCAGTTTAAATACTTTTTGCCTTTATCGATATGTTCTTATGTACTTTACTTATAATAATAATAAATGAAATTAATATCTATTTCATTTTTCATGGCAATTATCTTATATTTCTTTAAAGAAATTTAAATTGTTACCAATATTTAACTATACTAAAATCTCAACTAAATTTTAAAACAGAGTAAAAAACAGTTTTGTTTTTTATTGATACATATTATATGAATACAAATTAAAAAATCGCAATAAATACTAAATCCAACATAGAAAAAAAAATTGAATTGCCAGCGATTTGATGCCAGTCGTGGTGTAGTGCACGACAGTAAACGCGCGAGTGTGGAACGGAACGAAAGTTCTCAGGTTTTCCCTGCCTAAAAAACATTTGGAAGAAATAAAAACCGAGAATAATAATATAATAAATTATTATATTTTATAACAATAAAATTACAATATTAAGACTAGAAATAAAACATTGCAAACAATTTGGACATGACTGATAAAATGTGTTCCATTCAAATCAAGATCAATGGAATATTAAGTATACATGTTTGTCTATATATTGATGTTATGCATAAGATAAATTAAAATGTTTAAATTAACATATTTTCTTAACTCTGTTTTGTTTTACATTACCAAAAAAATAATTTCATTAGCTTATAATAATAATAAAAATCTCAGAGTTCCTTAATTCAAAAAAATTACTTAATAAAACTAGGCAGAGTGCCATTTTTTCTTGCCTTCGCGACATTTTCATAATAACAAGAAAAATCAACATAACCCTTAATTCTTCTATCTTTATCATGCGGCCTACTCGGATAAATATCGGACGACGATTCGATTGATCGGTTCGTATCGATATTCGAATTAGAATCATTCGTTTCTATATTCGTTTCAGAGGAATAATTCAATTCAGAATCGATTTCATTCAACAACGTATTCGATTTCGATTGTACAATCGGATTGAAACGAACCGCACTTTTTTGTTCGTTTTGAGGGACTGGAGGTAGAAAATTGAGATTTCTTATTAATAACGTCATATGTGTGTTTGGCTTAGGTGTTAGGTTATTTTTAAGGCAATAGTTGCGAAATTCTTGATCTATTTCGTCTAGGACTGATTGACTGACATTTCGAAAGTCTGTTTGCTTACGGAAATTTTCTACTATTATTTGGGCGAGCTGTTTGTTTGTTTGTTCACTGCTACCTCTGACCTCTTGTATTCTTTTGTATACACCTGCGCTGACTAGGACTAGAAATCTGAAACAAATCAGATAATTCAAATTATAAAATATATATCATTTCAGAAGCTCTGTTTCCTGAATTACTAAGTCAAATCCTTATCATTTAGGTTATTAATAAAAATTAATCTGAAAAATGTAAATTTAAATATGATAATAGTTTATACAAAAACGCAATACCATTTTCTAATACATTTAATATCCTCATTATTTCAAAGTGTTATTGAAGTTATTTTCATTATTAAATCTTATTATGTTTAAGAGTTTTTGTAAAGTAAAGTATGTAAAGTTTCTTTAACAAAACCTAGTTAAACTATAGAATATGCAAATTCTTTTCTGAGTGGCCACTTAATATTTGTCTTGTTAACATTTCCCTTAATTAAATTTCAAGAATTCAATTCAATTCAACATTTCCCTTATTAAAATAAGGGAGAATCCTAGAATTTCTGTTAAGTACTAGGAGGTCAACAAAATTATTTGCAATGTCAAAAAAACATTTTCAGTTAACAGAAACATTTATAAGCATGTACTAACCTGCAAGATTCATCCAAAGCTATGGGTCCATGTATCTCAGGTTCCGCTATAATTGGTTCTGACGTTGCTGAACTTATCGTTGAAAAAGCCTTATATAAGCCCTTTACTAGGTAATTACCTAGACATCTAGTACCTGTTTGATTGCCTAGGTATTGTGCTGGAAAAGTAATGTTAGATATATAACCAGAATTTATTTAAAAACGGAAAAGTTGTAAGAAAAAAAATATTTATACACTTTAGAAACAAATTATTACTCTCTCAGATTTGTGCCCAATTTTATTAAAGACATTTTGTTTTAGGTTGGGCAACTTAAGACAAAATGAATAAACTGGAAAGTAGGATTTATAATCCTACTACCTATATAAACATTTTCTTTAGTAGGCAACGACACATGCATGCACAAAGCGACATGATGTGGGCTAGAATTGTAATATAATATGACATAGATTACTGCTACTAAATATACATATATGTTTAAATTATCTATATAAAACAAAACTACATCGCTATAAACCTACATAATATCATATAATTAAATTAAATAAAGTGCAATATTTTCAAATAGAGATCACAATGTCAAAAATATGTGAAGCTAAAACAAACACCTACTGTTAACATCCAACATCATATATTGTATACCAACAAGTTAACCATAAATATTTTTAAAAAAACATGCTGTATACTGTCAAAATCACCTATAACACCAATTTTTTTTTCTTACTGAATAAAACACTGCATACCCACAATCCTTCCAATCACTCAAACATTCCAAACATCCAATCCTTATAAGCAGAAGTTACTATATATTCACCAAATACACAGGTACAACAAATAAATGAAAAAGAACAAAAAACATTAAAAAAAACCAACCGTTCCTAAGTTTATTTGCATCGACGTCCAACTGGGCGAGCCTTAGCAGCTCGTCCTCATTGTGAGCGCTGTGTTCAACACTGAGCTGCAACACTCTCAATACGCAGTTGTCATCCGTTCTACATAACAAAGCTCGAGTCTCCCCCACGTTTGCTACATAGAGTTTGTTATTGTGAACTAATGCTATAACCACTGTAGCTCCTCCGGACAAATGTTGGTCTATTTCTTTTAGACGATCCAGTATGTTGTCTGATACCTGGAAAAATAATTTAACAAAATCAGTTTAAATATTAATAAATGCTTCACACTATATCATATAAATAGAGCAGGGTGTGCAAAGTAAATTCGTGACATTGCCTATTGTTCATTTTATCAAGTTTGAATCAAATCCACAATTGTCATACTTACTGCCTAACACTGTGCCACTTTCTTTTTATATTGAATAGGCTTACGTTTCACCGCATCAAGCCTGATGCGGTCTACGGTGGTGCACGCTTGCCTAGTAAGTACCTGTTGACTCTGGTTTTGAAGACCCCCATATTGTAAGTCATAGGAAACACGGATGCCGGCAATGAGTTCCAATCTCTCGCAGTGCGGATAAAGAAGGTAGCGTTTCCTTCATTATGCAAATTGTGAATGCATTTCTAAATAACATACCTGCGCAGTATGAGTATATCCTTTTAATATTTGCAGTCTGTATTGTAAACTTGTTCTTTCTGCTATCATTTCATCATAATTTTCTATGTATGCTTTTTCCACTGATATAAATGCATTCCTGTAAGAATTAATTATTAAAGTTTTTCAGAGACATAGGCAATTTGTTAGTTTTATAATATTTAAAATTTACTTGTTATGCTTGCTGTAACTATACTTTTAACAGTACTTCCACCGACACTATATTCCTAATTACAGTATAAGTTATAAAAAGCACGTCAAATATTTTTCATATATAATAGAAATATATAAACTTTGTAACTCTTCCCTCACGCTTGTTCAGAGCAAATCTTTACCATCTATCTATTAGATAAAGCCATTCCCTGGGAAAAAGAGGTCAAATATCTAGGCGTCACATTAGACTCTAGACTCAAACCCCACGTCACGAAAGCTTGCAATAAAGTTAAATTCATCCGTAATAGATTATACTATCTCATAAACAAGCGTAGTAAAATGTCACTTAGAAATAAACTGACACTATACAAAACTTGTATAAGACCCGTCCTCTCTTATGCATGTGTATCGTTCGCGCACACTAAGCTGGATCCCATGTAAAAGGTACAAAATAAATTCTTACGTATCGCATCAGGTTGTCCCTGGTTCGTGCGTAACGTCGACCTACATAGACTTCGAACTGGAATCGATTCACGAGCACTGCAAGCGCTTAGCGAAGCGCTACTTTAGCGCGCAGGCTCGCACGCGAATCCCCTCATCGTTAATGCGTGTGATTACATCCCTAACGCCCTCCCTAGACGTAGACGCCCGCGCAGCGTCCTTTTAGACCCCGATGACGCCATTACTATAGCGAATGCCCCGTATGTAGGTAGGAAACACACTACTCACACACGACACAAACACCGTCGTCGACGGAATCGACGACGAAGTCCAGCTTATTCAACGGCTCGGTCGCGCCTCGGCGCGGTCGGGCCCAGCGGTTAGGGACCGTTAGCTCCCTTAGAGTAGTCTAATTTGTCCCCAGTCGCGACTTCATGTCGCGGCTGGTTTGCTTAGCATAGGTGAAATCCCAGTCCGCTCGACGGCCGCAAGCCGAGGTTCGAGTCCCGCAGGGGGCGCCCTTACAATCGTCGACTTCCTCATAGGCAGCCACTTAGTGCTTGCATTTCTTCAGGGACAGAGTACCCTCTTCCCTACCCAACCGGTGTCGCTGTAAAAGCCAATAGGGCTAACAGCATTATCCATATGTTTGAAAAAAAAAATCTAACAAGTTTTATATATTTTATAATACAAGTTTTATAACTATTATTCATGCATTCAATTATTGCATGATATTTCCTATCCATCCAGACAACTCCCATTATGTTTTCAGCCTAACGTTAAACGTAAATGTTTTCAACTAAATAATTAATATGACACAATAGTAATTAATGTTAAACAAGTCTTGACATACCTTAGCTTCTCTCTTATTTCTTCATCAGTATTAGTACTGGATGGTGGTGCAAACAAAATTTCAGCAGCCATTCTTTGCATGATAAACCTTGCTGCATCCAAACCATTGTGAGGTTCAAATACACCATATAGACAACTGTAGCAAAATAATAATAGTATTTATTTATATTTATATTTTTTTTAGGGAAACAAACAGAATACAAAATACACAAACATTACAAATGTTTTATAAGTAGCTTAATTTAATGTTTTATTAAGATACTGTACCTCAAAAGGTAAAAACCGAACCTCTTATAAGATAATTTTGTTGTCTGTCTGTCAAGATCATTTATCTTCAGATAGCTAGGATATATCAAGCTGAAATTTTCTGAATTATAACAAATATTCAGATCTTTTGTCACTTGAAGCACAGAGCAAACGTTACAAACATTTATTTATTGATTTGGATTCATTTTGTATGAAATTTGCAGCGTAGTTAATACTTATTGGGTACTTGCCTCAGACCTTCAGTTTTGGAATTTGGCACAAAGTGAAAACTTACAATACAAATAAACGAAAAAAAAAATAGGTATTTCATGGGAAAAAAATAATTATCAACTTATATTTGTACTTCATCTCATACAAAATGAATGAATGCATATGCCTGCAAATTAAAGTTGTCATTTTTTTAAGTACTACAGCAAATTTCTCATTAATCATCCTAAAATATGTGTGGAAGCCTGTGTGTGTCAAATAAGTAATTTGCACAAATATCCATTAAATTAAGAAATAAAATAACATATTCACTTATTTAAGTATGAATGGTGTTTGAAAATGTTATTTATATATTTTTTTACGGTATTAGCATATCTACTGACTCCTAAGTATTAATAGTAGTATTATTAATATATGTAATGTTATACTTACGAGTTATCTTCAGTGTGGCAATAAAAGCAAAAATAGTCATCGTTAGTATTAGCATTTCCTTCTGCTGGAGAAAAGTACGATGCTACGCAAGTATTCCGACACTTGGGCAAATCGTCCGTCCATGGTCTTGCGATCATTTTTACGTGTTACAAGATTAGAAATTTCTTTAATAATAATAAAAAAAAATAATACTGCTATAATAAAAAAATAACAGAGATAAATTAGGAATTTTTGAAACTATTTATAAATATGTCAATTGTCAAATTTGGCTAAAATGACATTTACATATTAATACAGATAAAAAATTCATGGGAAATAAACAAAAAAATAAGTATTAGACCAAACCATGTGCTACCTCCATCTGAATCAAAGAAGCTCGATTTGGGCTTTAAAAGATTTATTTTATTGACGCATTGCAAAATGAAATAGTAGTAATATAGGAAACAGTATTGTTCCTGCATAGTAGTAATATAGGATACAGTATTTCAATTAAAGGATTAAATGTACAAATGTACCATTTAACATCTTATATCTCAATTCTCAAGGTAGCTAACGCAGTATATCATAGTCTAGACTTATATTTAAATTGTTAACAGATCAGTCTATACATGAAAGATATGTTAGTGAAAATGTTATTGGTGGAATTTAATAACGTAAAAGAAACACAAACAATGTTTTTTTTAATTTTGTCATATTAATCTCAGATACGGCAAAACCGATTTAATTGTAGTTTTCACTATTGTATTTTATCAAGCTTTCTTTATTACTATTTGTTGAACTCCAATCAGTCTTTCAAATTCAAATTCAAAATATTCTTTATTCAAATAGGCAATTATTATAAGCACTTTAGAATCGTCGAATGAACATATGAACAAAAAGCTACCACCGGTTCGGAAGGCAGTTCTGCTGAGAAAAGCCGGCAAGAAACTCAGCAGTTTCTCAACTTTAAATTAAAAAGTTATACCATTATAAATAATGTTTTTGATCATAATGTTTTATTACTTTTTTATTGAATTGAATCTTTACTTTTCAATACAGAAAACGAAAGTAATGCAGATTAGTAAATTATTAATTACGTAATTAAAACGGGCGAACTTGTGAGCTGGTCATTAGTTTTTATATGTATGTACAATAAAAGGATTTTATTTAATGTGACTATAAAATTACATTCGTTCCAAGCAAAACCACAAAAGATAACAAGATAACGTTTTATAATACACACGTTATTTGTTATGTGGTTTGTAATTAAAAAAATTGCCAACATTTAATAAATCAGTTTAAACTGGATCTATATATTTTTCCGTTGTAGACAATTACTTATATGATAAAAATATATTTTTACGTTTTGTCAAAAAAAAGGTTCTTATTATAAAAATGTTTAGTGAATTGTAGAGTTTCTCACGTTACAAAAAAAGGAAATAAATATGCAATGTAATATTTTTTATATTGACAAGACTCTTTAGGTTTTATAATGCATTTTCTGAACGATTAACATAATCGATTTCAATTCGACTATCGATAATGGTTGTCAAAATGTTTAACTTTTTTAAAATTAATCTAATCACAACTAAATTTATTTTGAGATAATGATTTATGTAAAATATCTTATAAAAATAATTAACGATGCCTTTCCCTGCTTTTAATAGTATCTATAAGAATTTTTTTAGCGTGGTTCATCGAATAATTTCACGAAATTTATTTATCAGATATTGCATTAATATCATAATATTCTATTGTTATAAATGGAGGTTTATTTCCTTATTTATAAACCCCACGTGTCCTGTATAATTCAATATAACCTATTTAAGTTTCAATCAAAAATGCTCTTCATGATTAGTCATATTATATCTTCATCATTTCCTTATTATTCAATTAACTGATAAAGTTAAAAAATGTTTCATGTGATTAAATTTTAAAAATACCAATAGAATTTCATACTTTTGTTTAAGTCAATTTGTATTATAATGATTTATGAGTAAAATTAATTTAATTTATTACAAATTATATTAATTTTAAAGTATACAATTTTTTTAATTAGCTATTATTAGTTTAATGACCTTGTAAAGGAAAGATTTACCTCAACTCTATCAGCTGCTTAAGAGAAAAACTACTTGATGCATTCGTTTTTAACTTGTTTTAGAACGAAGAAAGTAGTCAACTTGGTTATTTTAATATGAAAAGTTGATAAATATATTAATTACTTAGGGAAGATAAGTTTGTACATGTAACTAGAACAAAATTGTATCAGGAAATTAAGATTTTTAAAAATTAATAGGTATCATTCAAATGAAACAAATTATTCTTTGACCAGTTTATGTAAATACACAAGTAACTTGATCTTTTACATTTTGCAATTTTTATGTTTTATTATACAATGTTAGCTCTAACCTAAAGAGCCTGACTAAATTTAAATTTTAAACCTAGGTTCAAATGAGAAAGCAAATCCTTTATACCAGATTGAATCAACAACTTTAGAAAAATTACTCTTTATAAAACATTAAAAGGTGTCTTAACACCATCTTTATTTATACATATAATTACTTTAACATGTGTCATGTGAAATCTTTAAAGTTCCTCTATAGCCAATATCTTAACAACAGTATTTATTTTCTATTTTGCTATAACATATAATGGATTCCATTTGCAGTATACAATTATAGACTAATGTTAGTGCATGGCATTAAAAAAAGCAATGACGGGATGGCTGCATGAATTTCCAAAGTAACGAGTCATGGTGTCCCCTAGGCACCATCACCAACCGAACAGTCAGAACGCTTAGGAACACAAACATACAAAAAAAGAAAAATTATTTGAGACACAGACACAGTCTCGATGCCTTTGGAAACCCACTATAGTATTTCACTTCATCAGGTGAGCAAAATTAAAAAACTATATATCATGGGGGTCTATTTAATCAACTTTGTTTTCCACGGCTTTGGTTTCTATTTCTGGTTTCTTTTCTTTCTCTTTTTCTTCAGTGGCTACCTCTTTAGCCTCTTGTTTCGAGGCCTCGTCGAAGTTACCAACGAGGTTAGGTACTTCGTCGTCCTCGTCGATAGGTTTCGGCGGGGCCACGCTGGAGGCGAGTTTCTTTAACTGGTTTAATCCTTCAGGACCGAGCTGGCTGAGAATGCCGGGCAGCATTTCCGCGATTTGCTTGTTCTCACCATGGCCGGTGATAGCGAAAGTGTTCGCAGCGAGCGATGCCTGCGCCTTAGGGTTGTTAAAGTGTATCACAGTGCCGTCGTCTTTGATCATGTTCACCTCTTCAATGCCCGGGATGGTATTTACTGATAATTTTTTGAGAGAGGACTGTAATTTCTTGTCATCTGTGGCGGCGGTCGCATGGACGACCTTCTTCTTGCGCCTTGGTGTTCCCTTGCCGCCTATGCGGACTTGTGACTGCAGTTTTTTCAGCTTTTCGGTGTTCATTCTGGTATTTAACACGCGCTACCTGTCAATAGAAACACGACGCACTGTTTAGTATTGTTTTTGTATTGTATTCAACCGCTAACACACTGGTATTCCATGTAACTTGATCGTACGCACGTGTTTTGGACACCGGTTAGTTACAAAGGGAAAATGGTGGACTTGCGACAAGTTATTTCTGATTTTTGACATGGGCATGTTGGTAGCTCTGCGGAAAATTAGTTTCATTTTACGTTAACTCTTAAATTGGAAATAATTATAATAGAAACAAAAGATTTTTTTACAATATAATAAATTTTATATAAAATAAAACCTTTTTTAAATTATACTTACACTTGTTAAATTTAACAATAATTTATTAATTGATTGTGATTAATATTTACAATATCAATTAAATTTAACTGTATCACATAGCTTACTTAATAATTAATAAATTTATTATAATAATAAAAAAACATAATAATATAAATTTAGTAGTGACAATGAACGATTTTCATACCTCTTGCTAAAATAAAAGATAGCTAATAGATGGCGTTGAAAGGGATAGAAGTTACTATTGTTCTTATTTTCATAGATGGCGCTGAGAGTAACGAAATAATCTAATAATAATGTATTTATTTTTTCTTCAGTCGTGTTTATTTTTTAAAATTTTAATTTTTAATTTGAAATATATATTTAATGAAAATATAAGAAAATGTATTAATTTAAGACATATGTAAAAAAACATTGAATAATAAATAGAAGACAATAATCTTGGGTTTACTTTTTATTTTAGCAAACAAAGCTGCCGCTAAATCAACAATCAGTAAGTGATATAAGATTTTTTTTCCAACTTCAAACTATTTTGTAAACATTAACAGGCGGTAGTGGTGCATTGATACACCAGCTGATTGTCTGGCGGGAAGGGGGAACGGATTGTTTTAATAGAGAGCAGAGCGTCTTAAGACTAGGTTCCCATGTTCCCTCTGCCTACTCTGCTATATGGGAAAAATCTGTTTAATACAAAAGTAAAATAAATAAATTATAACACTAGTTCCAACGCAAATAGAAATCGCATGTAAGAACGCCATTCAATTAACATATAAACGATTTATGAATTAACCCGGTGAAAATGTAGTAATTTGACCATTTTATTATGTTAAAAATAAATATATACAAAATATATTAATCTTACCCACTTAGTAATATATTTATTTTATAATTGAGTTAGTAAATTTAAATGTTACACAAGTAGAATTCTCATTTTAATTCTCACTCATTTTACTGATAGTGGATATTTTAATAATGGCCAAAGAGAACGCGGTAAACGATATTTCTTAATTTTTTAATCCAAAATAGGTAATTTTCGAAAAGAATAGTAATAGAGTTTAAATACTTTTACAGGACTTTGAATGTTGCGTGATTTGAGTCCGCGCCTCTTGGAAACTGCGCTCTGACAGTCTGACCTTAGCCATATATTTGTGTACGGCAACAGTAGAATTTTAGAAGTAAATTTTGTGTAATTTGTGAATTAAGAATGTCATTTAAAATAGCTATATAAACAACACAACACAGCTTCACGCTTTTTCCCTAGCGGGGTAGTCAGAGAGAACGGAGTACCAAGCTCTAAGGATAAAGAGCTAATTAGAAAAAAAGTAATCTATTATTGGTTTTAATTTTATAAACTTTTATAGAATATACTTTATTTATATATATTTTTAGCTTAGTCGTTAGGTAGTTACTACTGCTCACTTTTTATACTGTGTTTTTACCCAAAGTTTTAAGTGAAACCTTATCGTGTTTTCTCCATTCTACGTGAAATTGGCGAAATAAACTGTGCTCAACTGTCACGCCTAAAAGCCATAAAATAAGAAACAAAACAGAGCATACCAACTTTTTAAATTCTCATTAACCACTTGCTCTTTTATACAAATATTTTTTTTATATTATGTATTGTTTCTGCTGTTTGATGTTTCTGTTTCTGCTGAGCTGTATATAAATAGGTACAGTAGAATACACCTTTCGTGCACAAAATAGAAATGGCAGTACCAAGTATTGGTAATACAATAAAGCAATTTTGAAATTATCCATTCCGTCTATTACCTATGCTAAGCTTTAATATTTTACTAACCAGCAAAAAAAAAGCCACCGAAATGATAATTATAATAAAATATACCTACACTCACATATATTTACACAATTATATTTAAAAATAGATTTAAAACCACTCAGTTATTAAATATAAACGCATTAACATTATATACGATAATGTTTACAGCATTACTAAATGCACTCCGAAATGGCGGGAAATAAAGCTGTCATCGATTCCTCTCCGCGCCGTCAAATCGGTTTTGACAGTTATTAATATGCACGAGTCGATAGTAGATAGAATCGATACCATCGCTAAAATGTTTCGAGTTCGCGATCACTTAGTATTCGTGATGACAGATGGACAGTTGAGGAAGAAAGTGGATTAATTTATATATTAGCAATGGACATTTTTTTCTTTTTAGCTGAAAAAGAAGAAAGGAAAGAAAGATAATAATCTCGTCTTTTAATTTGACAATGCGGACACGGATATGCACATTACTAGAGCTTATTCAAATTCAAGTAAATAGCATAATATTAGTAAAAGAATTGATTAAGGTAATGTAATATGAACATCTTTGAAAAATGTTTAAAATGATAGTTTTCCGAAAACATCACTGCACATTCATAATCTCAGGAAGTTTTTGGCAATTTTTTTCTGAAAATCATAATTCCACGGAACGTTTATTTGTTCTCAGAACTGTACACCAGTGACTAATAAACTAATGCATTTATATTTAGGACGCGTTATTGGTTTTTTATTATACTTCAGTTATCTCTCTCTATATCTTGTTTTATTCAATAAACACACTTGAGTGGGCATCGCGTACAGAGGTGTAAAGCTAAGAGAAAATAAATATCTTCACATTACCACAGTGTATAAATCATAACTCACCAACAAGGAAAGAGTATTCATTGTTAGTCATTTTGTTTATTACAAACTTTATTGATATTATAAGTCGTAGAATGAATGTACTTTAAATAAAGTAATTTGATGGGAACGATTTCTTTATTTATTATTTGGATTTCAATAATATTATAATATTATAGTATTATAGTATTTTAAGAAATGTTTGTGATATCTACCTTGTAAGAGATAGAGGAAAAAGTATAATTTCTTAATTTTGTGTCTAGAACTATGGATATTACTTACGATGACAGTCATACGATAAGTACGAGAAATAAAGATAAGCTTGTTACACCAAGTTTTCGCCTCCAAAAAGTTAGTAAATCCTTTATGGGTTTTAGTATACGTGTATATAATAAAATTCCGCTGTGTATTCTTAGTTTGCCACAACCAAAATTTAAAATATCTGTAAATAAAATTCTAACAAGTAAAGCGTATTACACTGTTCAAGAATATTTGGAGGATAAGCATGTATGGAATTAATGTCTATTGAACGTAATGCAGGATTGCTGCCAGCTAATGTTTATAGATTGTACCATTGATTTTGAAAAGAGCAACTGTTGAGTTTCTTGCCGGCTCTTCTCAGCAGAACTGCTTTCCGAACCGGTGGTAGCTTTTTGTTCACTCACATGTTAATTCGATGATTCAAAAGTGTTTATAATAATTGCCTATTTGAATAAAGAATATTTTGAATTTGAATTTAATATTAAGACAATTTGGGTAATTGGACGTTTTATACATAATTTGACGTTTTAACTACCAATCTCTCCCTCTATATATTTTCAATATAACAAAAAAAAAATGAAAGCGCTAGCAAAAGATGTCTTTGTGGTGAATGATATCAAAAACCGTAATAATGTCCACTAATCTAAGTTAATAACTATAATATACATGGATGCCAAACGCCTACCCTTCTACCCTATTGTTTTATGAAAAAACTTTTATAAAATAATTTTAGTATACATAAATAAAATTATCTAAAAAAATCATTTAATATATAATACATCATTATATACAGGAAATGTCATTAATATTAACTAACATAATAATATTTAAAAAAATACTATTTAGGCGTATGTAAAAATAGAATTCACATATTCCAAAAAATAAATATCAGTCAATTTATATTAAAAAAAAAAACAAATGTGGTCTATGACAATCGTCGAATCTTTTTTTACGTTTCCCGCCCAATTAATCAGCCACATCTTGTATACGTGTGTCGTTAAAACAATTAAGCTCTATCGTCGTCATTCTGTCGCTTTAGAATGGAAAAAATGGATTTTAGAATTAAACAATTTACTCAAAACTAGCCTTTATTAATAGATGTGTATATTTTTAAACGGTAGGGGACGTGGCTTTTTTTTAAATTATGTTGTCACTCATGTTCGCCGTTTTCTTTGAAAAACCATTTAGTCAATGTAAGTATATGAGTATATTTTGCAGTTATGTTATAACTCAATACTTTTTTGTTATTTTCAGTCCCTTAAATATGTTTATACTATTATGAATTAATTACCCTAATTAAAATTATAATACATGATATTTTTTTTTTAATTCTTAATTACTCTTCGTCTAAATTATTTCTTTATCTATTTTATAAGTCGTAATCATAGTTTTGTTATTTTGCTTGATGCAAACAATATACATATTATATTACATAGTACCTCTAGGTACAGCAATATTATATTTCTATCGACCTGATAAAGGTTTTTACGTAAAATAAATATGAAGTCTTATTGTTAGATTTATTAAAATTTTCTTCACATAGGTATATGTATAATATTCAATGCAATAAGCATCATCATACACGATAATATCTTAATCTGTTAGAGGAAATCGTTAGAGCCATAATTTTGACACACGACCGTTTAATCTTTTAAGGCGCAAAAACCGTTACACGTGACAAATTGTTTTTAATCTGTATTTTTTGTGTTAGGGATTTGTTTATGACTTAATTATGTTAGCTTCACACATTTGGGCCAAGAAGTCAGAAAATTTATTTTTTCTTTATATTAAAATGTGTATTTAAAATGAAATAAGGTAAAATTAAACTTTATGCCAGTCGTGGCTTAGGGGCATAAGAGTGTGACTGTAAACGCGACAATACACAATGCCTCCAGAATTCGACGAAAAGTGAAGAACAGAATTAATAGATATTAGGCATAGAATATCATAATTTATTAAGTGTAAAACGTAAATTTTATTAATTTTATGAATTGTAAACTTTCATATTTAATTATTTAGAACATAAAATACTACATATCTTTTAATGAAAGTATATTGGAAGTTAGTCTCACATTTCTCAATATAAATATGTCAATATAAATTATTAAAAATAGTCTAAACAGATTAATACCCTATAACATTATCTTAAGATCTCTTCTTTTGTATAAAATCTTTCTAAATTTATTTGAACTAACGACCTTTTCTCAAGTTAAGCCTTCATAGAATCGCATATTCGCATATCAGAAACACTCATTAATTATCTAAACAAGTTGGATTAAGGGACTTAAACGACCACCCAAAACTGACAGATGTCACTGCGGCGTATCTAAAGGTTTTTTTAAAATTGGTTACATCTGTGTTAAACGGTATTCAGCTTTATGCCAAAATAATAACATTTAATTAAATAATTCCCTCAGCCTACTTAAAGAGTGAGGTTTAGCTTAACAATCAATATTTATATGGAATAATTAGTCTCTCTGCCTCAGACAAAAAACGACGATATAAAAAAAACTTTCAATATGCAATAATAGAAACATGCATATAAGTAATAGGTACAAAAAGTTTAAAAATAACTGTATTATAGTTAAATAACGATCGAAGGGACAGCAACAACGCCAGTGAATTGAAATCCTAAAAAATCCAAAATAGAAAATCCAATTGTAGTTTCCGTGTGATAGAATAAAGGAATACATTCAATCTGCCATCGAAACCAGAGCTCGGGTACAATTTGCTAAAACAATACACCAAACCTTTTTTTCGTATATTGAAATAGGTACTTGCCCTTTTATATATTTTAATTTTACGTTCAATAGTTTTTATTGTTTGTTTTATGCTGTTTCGACTGAAGTTTTTGTGTGTTTTTGAAGTTGTAGCATAAATTTAAAAAACATGAGAATGTAGGCTTGATATAGAATTGGTAAGAAATTTTGATAAAAATAAATCAAACAGCGTGAATTTGTCACGCTGTATCACGCACAGAGCAGAGTAGGCAGAGGGAACCTAGTGTTAAGACACTCCGTACCCCACTTTCCGAGTTCTAGAAGCATTGCGTGTTGAATGGCGGAACACCTGCTGTGAGTAAAGTAATATTTAAATTTGAAAAATCATATAATAATTGATTGGCTTAGTTTCAAAATCAATTGACAATGTTTTTTTTATTGTATAGAACTTATGTCATATATTTAAAATAGTGTATGCTGTATTCCGCATATATGATGGTAGGCAGAAGTAATCTACTATTAAAACACGATATTCCCTATACACCGCTAACTTTTGAGTCATTGAGTGGGGATACTCAAAGCCGCCCTTTGTCTTGTTAGCAGAGCTGGAAAATGAAAATAATTAATTCTCCCGAATCGAACCTACTGTTTCACGATGTAATAATAACATATGAATTACATATGAAAGCTATAGATATACAAAACGATTCATATATTTTATTTGTAGTTACATAGAAATTGGTTGAATTTTTTTTCAACACATCTCTTAGAATGACGCCTCTGGGAGCGATTGCGAGCTCAAATATCGGATATTGTTTCCGAACGGATTACACTACGCCCGAGGTTTGTTTAGTTTATTTATTACTTTTTATGTTTTTTTCCTTACGCTATATACCTACTTATAGATTATGTAAAAATAGAGATATAGATTCTATTAAGACGCTTTCGTTTCCCACTTTACATCGAACTATCGAGGCATTGCGTGTTGAATGGCGTAACTCAACGCCGATTCTATTTTAATTGGCAATACTATAACATAATATATATAATATATTATTTTTTACTTTAGAAAAGTACATATAAAGGCAAAGGAGTAGGCTAAAAGAAATGAGTCTTGAGTTCGCATTGATGAACAATCTCTTGAGTTTTTTGTAATATTATTATAGGTTTATCTTTTAGTTTTTCTAACAGTTGTGAAACACTACAATTTATGTGATGTTTTAAACAAGGCTCCTGCCATATGAAAACATACGTAATGATTTCTCGAGGAGGGGTTGGTGAACAAATTGTAATAGGATATTGAAGCCTATTTAAAGTGTTATGTATTTCTAGCTTTACGCTCTATCCCCCGAATAACAGGACAGGTTTTGCGCTCAATTCCAAGACATTGCGCGTTGAGTGGCGGAACTCAACGCTGCGTTTTCACACGCCAAAGCGAGAGTCATTTCTAGACTCTGTCTCCGGATTTTAGTAGTAGAATCTTATGTTACAAATCTTTGTATCACACACATATAAATTTTGTGAGGCACAGCGCAGTGCCTTCTATATAGATTCTAGAAAAAAAATATTTTTTTTTTAAATATTTTTGTGATATTCACGCGAAAGGGAATTAAATCTATGAAATGTTTTTAATATAATCGAACAAATACATTATTTATTTTTCATTTATTTTGTACTTACATTATTGTAGGACATGTTTAAGTGTAGGCGATACTTGTGGGTTGATTGTATTAGGGAATGTTTATATATATTTAAGAATTATAAGTGCCTTGTTACAATAGCGAATAAATAAAAAATATACCAGAGCGCGAAAATTAAAGTATTAAATATTTCACTTCTTCGAGTCGGAATCGAACCACATACACAACCTGCCGCGTTTACAGTTGCACGCTGGTCTGCGCCACGGCTGGCGTCAATATAATTTATAGTGATTTTTCATTTATGTATAAACCAGATTATTTCTGAAAAACGTTCATAATATCTAATAGGTACGTAGGTATATGAACTTCATAGACACAAATTTTATATAACATTTTTATCGTCTGTGGTTTTTATCGTTTTCTCTAGTCCATTTTAGTTTTACGGGCGGCCATATTGAATAGAATTGGCGGGAATACGCTTCGTATTGCTCCCGAGTCTCGAGTGTTTACAATTGTTTTCAATTTCTAGTTTATAAAAGAAAATTAAATGTAAATAACACTCAATGTTACATGGTGCATTCTCTGTTTTATTATATAATACTTTATACCTATTAATTGTTTCGTGAGTAATGTTGGGCTTGGGAAGTTCATATTATTTTGACAGTTAAAATAAACATGTATAAATTTGTTACCAAATTGTGCAGTACTTAGATGGCACAGCGTCTGAATTTGAACACAACGGTTGTTGGTTCATTTCCTCGCAATCATAACTGGACAAAGGGGTGTAGGGTTCCACCACTTAAAACGCAATCTTTAGAATATTGGGCGGTGTTTGGAGAACGGAAGTCTTCACATTAGGTTCCCTCTGCCTATCTTGCATTGTGTCGCATACAGAATGATACTTTGTTCGAGAAGAAATTAGGAAACAAAAAATATATTTACTTTTTTTAAAAAAAGAGAGTTCAAAGTGCAACAAATCTGTACGAAATCTATCGCTTAGGTCTTAGGATTTATTATGTCGCGGCGAAATTGCTTGCGCCAATAAATTGCGATTGGGTGTATCGTATTACATGTTGAGCTGCTTTTCGGTTGTTCGGTGTGGCTGAATGTGTTATATCCTTTGCTGTGTAAATACGATTTTTAGTTGGAAATGTATATTTTATGTTTATATAGCCTGTGGTACATATTTTTTGGTTATTAAATTAGTTAGTTGAGTTGTAGGTACCACTCAACACGCTAAATGAGGAACCTGCGGACTGTCTTATTTCTAGGTTCCCAAATTCCTCTGCTAGTGACCACCCGAAACTTCGTTTGCGTGAACTGATATGTCTATTCGTTGTAAGATGATAAAATCCAATTTCAAACAAGCTTATTGTCCAATGGGAAATAGACGAGGCGGTTGCGGTGCGGTGGTGTTTTTAATTTTTTTCATTCTTTGTTTTACATTAACTAAATACTAAAATTTTAAGTGTGCTATGAACTCGTATCCTCGTCAGTCAGTTCTCACTTAAGCTACGATAAAGGCATACTACATATGTCAACTCATAATAGAAGCAATGTGGAAGATCCAGTTTTCTCCGTTCACGTAGAATTTTTCCAGAAATCCTCTACATTCTATAATCTCTATGTCAAATTTCAAGTATCTAAGTCCAGAATACATGCCATTTAAATTTTTCAAGTTCAGTTACGTCTGTGCGTTGTCAGTCAGTCAGTATTGGAATATATATTATAGATTATAAATATATACCAGTAAGTATATAAGACATAAAGGTAGCTATAATTTCATCTAATAAATTCACTTAAAAGTTCTAATTCTTAGAGTGTTAGCAGCATCGAGTCCAAATCCCCGCAGCACGTGACTAGATCAGTAAACGAGCCATTACTGTGAACAATCTGGTGTACGGCGTGTTTAAAAATATATTAACAAATAATAGTTTAAATATTTTAAAATAAATCACCTTCACGCTGTTTGCCGCACACAACAGGGTAAGCAGAGGGAACCTAGTGTTACCTAATATTGTAATGATAACTCAACATATTTCAATGAAAAATAATGGTAAACGGTTGATTATTTATGCTTTTTAGTTCTTTGTCCTTAATGTGACCTTCAGCTGAGATCTTTTTAAATTTATTTTCTTATTACACACACTACAATTAAATATAATATCGCCATATAAAAATGTTCGTAAAAACAACAAATTGTTGTTACCAATATAATACCAATTTAGAATTTTTAACAATATAATACCAATTTAGTTTTCCATTTATTTCTAAAACTAATATATTATATTAGTAATATGCAATAATTAACTACAAATAGAACCCCTGTATAACATATCCGTGTGTAAAACAACTTAACACCACTACAAACTTTCGACCAATCAAAAATCTCCGTCCTATGTGTGCGTGCAAATAAGGAGGGGACTTTGAACGGGCAATTAAACTTTAACGTAGTCATTATGATCTGATGGTTATAGTTAACTAGATAATAACCGTGGTTTTACTCGCTTTTTTAAAGATGGCCGCTTTGTTTTTGTGAAATGGTTGTTTGGACTTGGTCTAGTTACGTATACAGTTTAGCTATGTGTACAAAATACTGAAATAAATTGCAGCATGAAACACTTTTCTAAATTATATACAAAATGGTTTTACGATTTGCCATAATGTAGAATAAGGTTTAAATAATCAGAGGAATTATCAGAATTAAGAGAAGCAAGAGCAGTCAAAAATGCTTTTTAGTATTAAGATAAATGTATAAAATATAGATATTACGCAGAGTTACTAATCTTCTTGGTAAACCGGCTGTGGGTTCGATTCCCACTCGGGGAAACGAAATATTTACTATTTTCATTTCCTCGCTATGGTAACTAGGAAAAGCACGGCATTGAGTTCTGCCACTAAACAAGCAATGCCTCCCTTATTCAACGGAATGTGGAGAACGAATTTGTCTTAATGAGAACTGATTGTGTTAACACTGGGTTCCCAGGTTCTCTCTACCTACCCTTCTATGTGCAGGATATAGCGTGGAGCTAAAATAATGGCGTGTAAATTTCTTTACGATGTCTTTTTTTTATATAGATATTGGTCTACTTAGTAATTTGTCTTGCTTTTTATTGATTCGACAAATTGCATCTTAGTTCACCTCTCGCTGTTTCCCGTTACAATGTTTTGTAAGTCGAATAGAAGAGTAAATAATTACAGTGTATTTGATTATTCCTCTGTATATTTTCAAATTCAAAATGAGATATTTTTTTTAAAGTTTATGTTTTACACAGTAGATATGGAGAAAAAATCCACGAAAAGTAATAAAATATTTTTAAAAGTTAAAAAAATCTGTTTTTAGTTATTTATTCTCTAAGAGCAACAGATTATCTATTTACAATTGATAAAATATATAAATAAAAAAACAATTTAACAGATTATGTTAAACAATATAAACTGTCACACAAGTTTAAATTAAGTAATTCACAATAACAATCCTCCATCATGCCACAAAGATAATATCATAGAAAATTGCGCTATGTAAATTTCTCAAGCCTTATCTCAGGGAAAATCAATAGAGCCTTCGTTCAGAGTGAGATAGATATATGCCTTAATACTAATGTTAGAAAGAGATAGAGTCACCCCTTCCTATCTATATGAGGCTGGGAAATTAGATCAGATAAGTACATATCAATTTTAAACTTTATTTTGATTACAAATAAGGTATTTTTTAGTATATCTTATAATATTTGTTACATTTTCATTTTCTGTAACCTTTTAAATGAATTTCAACTCTACAGTTAAAATGAAAGGGTTATTTTTTAGTTAATAAGGGTTACATTACTTGTGTAATTGGTAGTGATTTTATAATAGTGATAAATGGCGTGTATGAGTTTAATTTTAGTTCATATAATATTTTATTAGTAACTGTTAGGGTATAACGTCGGGTAATTAGCTTCGGTTTGACAGCTCATGTTACCAGGGTTGCTATTTTTTTTAAATATTTTTTAATTTTTTTGTTACACGAAAATACAGATAATATAATGATGAGGCAGCTAAGCCTCAGCCTAAGATGTATATATATAAATTATGTACAATAAGAATAATAAATAATAAAATTGAAAATAGAACTACTACTGAACTGTACAAAAATATTTTGTTTGCAAATAAATCTTCGATAGTCATAGTACAATAAAATATGAAACAAAAAAATCTAATAAGCTTAGGTATGATAAAAATAATGTATATCTAGTAGTACGTTGCGTTACGTTTTCTTCGTATTCTGAATTCTAAACTTTACACTACTATAAAGTTTAGAATTCGGGCAGAATTCCGTAGGAATGAATTATTTCCTCCTTGCGCCGGTAACAAGATAAAACGCGGCGTTGAGTTTTGCCACTCAACACCCTTTATTTAGAATGGACCGTGAGCTTGGAACGGAGCCTCACTAGGTTCCATCTGTCCACCCTGCTAAACGCGAGGGTGCGTGAAGCTAAAGAATAATATAACATATATAAGTAATTGTATGTGAAACATACAACCCTCTTTAGTATATATGTTTATAATAAGGTTATAAATAAAGCAAGTTATCTGCAATCGCGGAATATGCGCATTCAATCAAAATAACGCAATGTTACAAATTCACAAGTCGTTAAATCAAGAAGCGGACCAACGAGATTCTATAATAGAGTGGAATGTACTGATTTGTAATTCGTTTTATAACGTTGGAGAAAGCAAGTGTACGCTATAGTTATTCGAATTAATTCGAAGATTCGAATAAAGTAAACGCTTTTCTCGAATGCTATTAAAGTAACAGTGGTACAGTCTATGAATGTAATCGCCTTGGTCGTGGGTTCGACGCGAAATGTTTTAATATACGCTCTATATTAAGATATAAACGTTCAGCTACGAGTTCCGCCATTTAACATGTAAAATCCATAAAAACAAAAAAACACCTCTTTTCATGAGGCTTAGCTGCCTCATTTACACAATGGCGTTGACAATATAGTCCAAGTTCAGAAAAAAAAACAGCTTCACGCTCTTTCTCGTATATTAGGATAGGCAGAGAGAACCTATTATTAAGACACTCCGTTCGACACTTTCCATCAAATTTTTAAAACATTGCGTGTTGAGTGGCGAATTTCGACGCCACGCTTTATCCACCAACAATCAAACACACAACCGTCCAGTTTACTGTCTCACACTTTCCCATTACGCCACTACGGCGTATCGACTGAGAAAATGAGGCTAATTTGCTTATATAATAGTACACAGTATAATAATTCTAGATATACAATATGTGTGCATTAAAATTAGCATAATCCAACACACTGAGTGAACTTGAGTGGAGTGGAAGTGAAGAGGAAAGCTTAGGTGAAGGTCGGGCTTATTCAAAGTAAGGCTTTTAACATTTATTTAATATATTTACATAATTGCTTAAATAGATTCTTTTATAATTACTTATATGTAACATATCACATAAGGAGGTGTGTTGGAAGGAGAAAGCTCAAAACGTGCTTTGTATTATCAGTGCTGTGAAATATTTTTACAAGGTCACAAATATTAGTAGTAAAATTGGGGTAAAGTTTTAAACTAAGATAATAAAAACCACCCTTTTCTACATACCTAAATATTACCAGTAGGTTTTAGAAGAATGAAATCTAAGCTATAACCCATCTATATACCTATAGTTGAGTAATTTACTAGTAGCATTTACTACTCGAAATTGTATTGTCACCTAAACTACACAAAACTACAAGTGGGCTAAATTCAGTGTCTTAGCATATATTACATAGTTAATAGTGATGCTATTAAAACGTATTCCTTAAGAAAATATTAAGAAAACTACATTTGAACCTTCTATGTTACGAGTAGTTATATTGCATGCGCAAGCGCAGATATTTCCTAGCCGTATGTTTTCACGACGAGTTCCCGCCAGCGTACCTCGATATCGATAATTTGACTCGCAAATATCGTTTGTAGCGACTAGCGGCCCAACACTAACTTATCGCGATAAATATCGATGAAAAACGGCTTATATTTGGTTAAAGCTTTAAGAGGGTTGTTCATTGTTTTCTTTTACTTTACTAAATAAATAAGAAAATAAGTTATAAGTATTATGTTTAATATTTTTTTTATCTTCAATTTCATCATCTAGTAAGTACTAAGTACGGTAGAGACCCAATATAGTGATATTGTTTTAAAAAGTTTAAAGCTTTAAGCTATTTAGAGAACCTAACCAGGTGGCTGGTGGTGATCAACGTCGTCGTTTTCCAGGTAGTAATGGACTTTGGCTTTGAACAGATCTGTTCATATAAAAGTTTTTTTTTAATTTTTCAGGGTCCCGGCCGGAAAGAGGGACTTTCCTTCCTATTCCTCCACCAAGCCACTAGTACTACCACTAGTATATTTGTAATCCAATGTAAAAGTTCCTTAACATTAATACATACAAGCTCAAAGATGGACAGAATCGCGACACGTCCGCGTGATTGACGCGACGCGAAACACAAAAGACAAGGCTGGAGCCCCAAAGGCAAACAAAAGGCTGTTCTTGTTTTAGTTTATAACTGCACAAAGCTAAATAAATGCTTATCGAAGGAATGTTATACGAAAAAGAGCGTGGAGTGTCTTTTTTTTATCACACGTGTTTTGGATGTTGTAGGTGAAAGCTTCGTGATGCATTCTATGGGTGAATGACTGTAGGTTCATAACCTTGCGTTCCACTCCGGAGTGATTATATTGAATTGTTTTGATTACCCCGCTCTGGTAGACCTCCAGAATAGTAGGCCTCCAGAATTCGGCAGAAAGTGGGGAACGGACTGTCTTAACAATAGGCTCCCTCTGCCTACCCTGCTGTGAGCGGGATACAGAGGGAAGCTAAATTTTCTTGATAATATGTATTTTTTAGCTACTTTAGGGCGAACCTAGTGTTAAGACACACCGTTCACACACAAACACACCACAAAATTTACGAGACTTGACGTGTCGAGTGGTGAAACTCAACGCCGCACTTTATAACAGTTAAGCAAATTTAATTCAAAATCGTTTAATCATATCCCCCATACACTAATTGACGCCATAAAATTTGACTTTTACTTATAAAAAGTCATAAAACATTTATTTCAACACCCCACTCAACCGAACCGCCCCCTAGAGATGTTATGCAATTTACTCAATGGGGGACTACCCTACCATTAGTTATGGTGAATCTTTGTACCAAATTGACGGAACAGCTATTGTGATTTGTCTCACATATCGTGGTTTAATCGTAGGGGAATTGTAGAATAATATATATCTAGATTATGTTAATATAATATACTAGCTATGCCTCTGATTTTGTCTGCGTGGGAAAGTAAAAGGTTTCTAAAATTAGGCGGTGGATGGGGAACGGAGAGTCCTTAACACTAGATTTCCTCTGCCTGTTTGCTATATGCGAGATATAGCGTGTAAAAAAATCTTTCGTTACGTACAGTTTTTTTAAACGAGCATTTTATTGCATTTTCTAAATTTAACACTTTTTTCTACAACGAGACGAGGTACCATTTTTCCCCCAAAACGCGACTTTAGCGTTAAACATTTTAATTAAGTCAGCCCCGTTATACAGTGACAACATAATACGCCGTCGGTCCGTCTGTCCCAGCAAAAACTACACAACTGATGCACTGTTTGTCACCGACGCGGAATTCGAACCTGTGGAATCCGCGCTTGCATTGAATGAACATTTTTAGGTAAGAATGTCAAATAAAACGTCCAAATCAGTTTTACTTGAGTTAATAGTTAAAAAGTGTCGGTAATTGGTTGAAGATGTTATTTATGTTCAAGAAAATAGGTATGTATAAAATGAGGCTGGAAAAGTTATTTTTCCTTGTCCGCTCTAGCAAGACCGAGCGTGGCGCTTAGTTCGGCACGTAACTTGTGACATTCGTGTGGAAAGCGGATAGAGAGTGTCTTGACATTTTAGATTCTCTCTGCCTTTCCTGTGTGTGTTATATAACGGAAAGCCAAAAAGAGTCTTATATGCGTGTAAAATTTTGTGCTTGAAAAAAGTACCTATACTTAAAGTTTAATATATTTTTGACGCTCTCACGGTAATTAAAGCAGCAGCCTGGCGGTATTAGCGGCGTGGGCTTGATCCCCACTCGAGGAAATATTAATTTAAATTTATATTTAAGGAGGCTCCCATATAACAGGCATGTTTTTGTGTAATTCCGACTCGCACTTAGCCCGTTTATGTCAATTGGCCATTTAAAAAATCCTCAAAATAGCATATTTATAGAATAAATATTATAATATTGACTTTATATCACTTGGTTCCTTCTACCTCGCAAGACGCGGGAGATGCGTGAAGATAAAAAAACAGCCACAAACGTGAAGAATCCGTGTATTTATTTAATAAATGACATTATAAATTAAACATAGGATCTAAATTATTTAAGAATCACAAAAAAAACGTATCAAAAACTCTCGCGCTCGGACACTGTCATAGAGTAAAATAATAAATATAGATATGTACATACATATAAACAAATAATATTTTAATAAATAAAATCATTATTTTAAGCAAATAAAATATATTATTTTGTTATACGAGAATGTTTTTTTTTGGAATCTATATAAACATTTTCAGGAGTCCATGAAAATGAAAAACGAAATCTAAATGTGGATCCACCTCACAAAACCGTAGATTAAAAGGTTAAAATGCACAATCCAATTTCAATACAGGCTCAAAATATGTTATTATTGGAGCTAGCATTTCATAATTCATCTTAATAAAATAAAATAAATAAATCAGCTTCACCCTGTATCCCGCACACACCAGGGTAGACAGAGGGAACCTGTTGTTAAGACACAACGTTCCCATAGTATAAAAAATATAAATCATAATAATATAAAGCAACAAGTTTGCCTGATTAGACGCGCTAATCTGAGGAAATACTGTTCCGAATTTTAAAAAACTCTTTATTTAGGACATCCCATTTATTGAGGAAGGCTATATGACAGTTGTCAGAGATATCTTGGGAACTCGAAATTGAGCTATGTGATATTCAACTATTACTTTTTTTAGCTTTTTGCTATATCATCATGCGTGTTGAGAGGCGTAACAGAACGCCGAATTATGTCTTGTTACCAGCGTGATGAAAATGAAAATATTAAATATTTCTGTCGTGATCTGTCTATCTAATGTTCTATGCCCCCATAAATCGATTGATAGCTGAGACGTTATTTGAAACAATTCGCGGTATAATTTTACAAATGTTCTGCGGCCATTACGCGCAGTTTCACAAGTTTTTCTCAACGCCCCGTGTATTGTGAAGCGGTGTTGTCTTTCATCTTGGGGTGTGGTGTTTGATTCTGGCGTAAAGCGTCTATCATGTTTATATATAAATCTTAAAAAATATATATACCTATTGTAATAAATAAATGTCATAGATATAGATAGGTTAAGTAATATTCAAGACATTGCATTGTAGGATATAATTTTAATATATTTCATAAAGATTTCTCGATTTATTACTATTAGGTACCAGCGATCCACTCGCGGCTTCGCCCGCGTAATCTACTGAATTATTTACTTAATACACTGAACTATGTTTGTGTTTTAATAAACCTATATGTATGTTTGCAGCGCACTTAAGATTTAGGCTGCGTTTTCGTAATTATTAAAAATATTTAATTGCATGTTTGAAAAAAAAACGACTTATTGATATTTAGAATAGAATCGTAACAATACACTATCAGAGTGTAAACAAACACGACAGCTATGGGTTCGATTCCCACTCGGGGAGCTCAGGTATTTCATATTTTATATCCCTCGCTGTTGGTTAAGAGACAAAGTATCGAAATTAGGCGGAAAATAATAAGAATAATATTAAATAATTATTTATTATTTTTCGTACTTCTTTTTAACCGACTTCTGTAAGAGAAGGCGGTTATCAATTCGACTGTATATTTTTTATGTTTGTTACCTCATAACTTTTTACTGGGTGAACCGATTTTGAAAAATTTTTTTTTATTTGAAAGGTGAAGCTTCCCGAATGGGCCCATTTTTGGTCCATGACTTCAAAATTATAAAATCTTTGTATAATTATTTTTCACTTTTTAGTTCGTTGATAGAAGTCGGTTTTCCTTTTTGTTAAAAATTAATTTATTGTTATGTCTATAAATCAACAGTTCGCTACACTCTATAACTTGAGGCAAACTCTATCATATGTATTTATTTATGAGATCTCTGGTTCGATGTCGCTTCGAACGCTTTTTTATCGCCCCCGTATAATGAGAGCTAGTCTACAGATTTGTACAGATGCCTTATAGTTGTACCTAATATACCTACACTGCGGTCGACGAGTATTGGCCGCCTTGAAGTTAAGTTTTTTGAAGTTTTGAAATATCTTCAATCGGGAAGAGAATAATCATAAGAAGAACAATCGAAATTTTACGGTCTTATAATCTGCGCAGCCGTCTAAAGGTTACTTCAGGACCACGACTCGTCGATCGTACTATATAACCAAGTATAGCTAATGTACCTACACTCAGGGCACCATTATCCAGCTACGTACAAATTTCGCTGCATTACTTGTTAGTATTATTTTGGAATTTATTATAGTTTCTATATTTTATTTACGTATACAGTTTCACGCATTTTTCTGAGTAGTCGGGTAGGTAGAGGGAACCTAGTGTTAAGTTACACCGTTGTCCACTTCCCGCCCAATGTTGAAGACATTATTGTTACCGTAGCAAAGGAATTAAAATAATTCGTTTCCTCGAGAAGAAATCGAAACCGTCCCTTTTACAGTCAAACACTGCGAGACGGCGGCCTCTGCAAATAATAAAATATTGTGTGCAAAATTGATTTTTATTAACTTCACATATCAGGGTAAGCAAAGGTTACTTATTCGTCGCGCTTTATTCTGTTACCAGTGCACGAAGAAATAAAAAAAATACTCAATCACTCCATCCAATATGAATTGAACCTAAAACCGTCGCTTCTCCAGTCACGCTGTGCCACACAGACAGTCTAAGACATAATAAATTGTAAAATATTATCAGATCTTTATCACGGTAGTATTACTTGGAAAATGAATATGTTGTTAATGATAACACAAGGAGGAGGTGATTATGGTAAATCTATGGGGCTTATTGGACATTCCTCCAAATATAATTGATTACAGCCAATAACTTAGTTCTCACTTGCCTGTATTAAGCGAGTGGCCCGAAATCTAAATTGATCGCACGCTGTGAGTGGTTCAAGTTTGGGGGTGTAGCGATTTGATTAAGTGAAGTGATTAAGATATATTGCGGCGTTAAGTTTCGTGCTTTTTTTATCTATATGCCGTGTATACCAGGATAGAGGGAGATCTATTGTTAAGGCTGAATTTTTGAGAAAATGAGAGGAGACTTCGTTCCACACATTTCCTGTTGAATTTTTGAGACATTGCATTGGTTGAATGATGGAACTTAAAGCTGCGTTCTTGTTATCAGAGAGAGGAAATAAAAATATTAAATAATTAATTCCGTCGAGTGGGAGTCGATCTAACAGCCATTATCTTTACAGTTACACGCTGCGCCACTAATGAAACTAGGTGGAAAGTAAGGTACTGAACATCGTGTTCCGAACACTTCTCGGAACTTGGGGGGAACTGTGAAGACCACAAAGCTTTTCAGAAAAAAAATTAAAGCTTTTCAGGTTCATGCTATATCCCGCATGTGGTAGATAAGTTGAGAAACCCATTTTCCGCCCTTCTCAATTGCCCACTGTGCGCTTAGTGGCGGTACTCAACGCCACACTGTCTACCAGAGAGGTGAAATTAAAATAACTTTTGCGCTTACAGCCACTGTCTATTACCATTACGACCTCTTATTTTCTACAATATTAAATACTAAATTTTAATATGACATATTTTTCTTGGACCAGCGAAAAAAAAGGTTGAAATCTCACCTGTAGACGCGCATAGTTATCTATACACATTAATCGTGTTTCGACGATCCGGAACAAATAGACATACTAACAAACCGTTTTTAATACCCTCTTTTATTTTTTATGTGCATCGGGAATTTAAGCTCTAATGGTTCAGTGATGATTGAGAAGATTTGGTTTATTTTTTATAATTTTAGTTTTTAATAAATTGAATAAAATAAATAATTTAAATATAAAGTAAGTAAAATATTATTTTTTTACTTTTTATTCCGAATAAAAACTTTTACGTAGCGGAAATTTTACCCGTGCCTCTTTTACTTTGACGATAGGAATCTAAGACAGCAGCTAAGCTAATCTAAGACAGCTAAGCGTTTACTAAAATATTTACTATTGAATTTATAAAACTTTTTGGTTACAAATAAATGTTAAATTGCAAAAGTTTTAATATATGTGATGACCTAATGACGAAGCCAGGACTTGAATAGCGGAAATCTTCAAAGGTTACTTGTAAACCACATAAGCTTACGCTTATATAATTATCAATTACGAGCACATTCGTTTGTGTTTTTAAACTATATCGTTTTCTTAAAACCTTATAAGCTTACAGTAACAAGATAACCAACAAACGTTCAGAAATCCAAAATCCATGACAAACAATCATAAACACTACCGAGAAATGAACGAAAAAGGGCCCAACTATTAAAATTACCTAAATAATAGGCAATTAATCTTACAAACCACAAAAGTTGTTGGGATTTACGACAGCCGTCAAAATAAATATAAGTTCCAACACTGGAGTAAGAAAAAAATTAAATTATGTAGAAATTTGAACTCTATGCAAATAGAAATAGAGACGACTACTTCGTTATCTTGATTGTGTATCAGAATGACCAAATTTAGATGTTCAACAAAACCCCTAGTGGAAGAATAAAATGAGTTTTTTATTAATTGGGTATCGAATGTTCTTGTTATAAGAGTTAGGATACTAGTGGAGGCGTGGGGTTTTGTTTATTACTTTTGGATTATCAGCTGCTCAATTTGGTTAATATTTATATTTACTTAACTTAATTTGGTTAACTAATTTTGGCCGTCGTGGCGCAGGGACACAGGCAAGTGACTGTCAATGCGACGGTTATGGGTTTTAAAAGTGACCCAAACCAAAAAATGTGGGAATTATCAGACATAGGTACTTACATACATAAAAAAATACACTCAACTGCAGAATCTCAAAAAGAGTTTTTATATTGTATCAGGTTTTTTCAAAAGCAGTAATGTTGAGTTAGGCCATTTTATTCTAAGGCGTATGTATTTAACGAATTAATATTACAGCACATTCCTCGGATGGCTTCAATGCTACGTGAGGTGATCGTGGGCAATGGGATATTGTGGGTTCGATTCCCACAATTCGGAATGAATTATTTTAAATTCTTCGATCTGAAACGAAACGAAAACGAAACGAAGCGTTGAGTTCCGTCACTTTTTAAGGCGGAAAGAGGAAAAGGTAGTATCTCAACGCGAGATAGGGCGTGACGTAAACATAAGACCTCTGTTTTCCCTTTAATGAAAAGTGGAGAAAGGAGTGAATTAACATTAGGTTTTCTCTGACGGAAGAGGTATTTACAGGTTCGATTCTCCCTCGAAGGAATAATTATATTTATTTTCCCGATTAGGTAGATGAAAATTATGCATTGCGTCGTGGGGAACGAACGATCACTAGACATACCCTCTACATACCCTACGGAATATACTGTAAAGCTAAAAAAATACAAGCCACTTACAGTTATTTTAAGTCATTTTAAAAACAATATTTTTAATCTTGTCCACGATAAAATGAATTAATGATTATATTATTTAAAACGATAAGCATTTTTGTGAGCAAATTAGTAGAGATTTTATTGCTTTAGTCGCTCATTTACTTGTTTTTACACGTTATGTATGATAAATGAGGATGATAGTATGGAGGACAGCTGTAGGATCACAAGTGCGCGCGTCAGGTCGTGGGTTCGATTCCCATTCGAGAAAAAGAAATATTATAATTATTTTAATTTTCTCCTTCTGATAACGAGGCAAAGTACGGCGTTCAGTTCTGACAGTCAATACGCAATTTCTCCAGAACTTGGTGGAAAGTGGGGAAAGATGTTAAATGTCTAGGATTTCTCAGAATTTCTAAGGGAACAAGGGAAAACCGGATTTCCTAATTATCATCTTAAAGTATACGCATATAAACACGGGTGACTTGTATATAACTAGGTAAGTAGGTATATATAAACAAAATTCTTTTTTTATAATTCATTTACATTGTTTATTCATTTCAAATGAACAAACGATAAATTTTAATTACAATATAAACATACGAGTAAAGTTAAGAGTAACGACTAGTGTACGTAATCTTCGCACGTAAGAAATAATCAACCACTTCGGTATTTTATTAAGGAGGAGCTTACAGTGAATATTACTATTTTTTTATGTATACATTATTAGGCTCGGCGGCGATGTTTGACTGTAAAAGCGATCAATGTGGGTTTGATTCCCACTCGAGGTAATGAATTGCATCGCAAGTGAATTACCTCGCTCATTACCTCGCTCTCGTAATGAAATAAAGGGCGAAAAGTCGAGAATGGAGTGTCTTAACACTACATTCCCTCAGTCCCTACTCTGTTAAATGTAGGATATAGAGAAGTAGTACAAGAAGTGAAAATATTTTATGGGTCATTACACCGCAGCGAGGTTGTGACCACCAATTAACAAGCAATATCTCGAAAGGCGCTTTTCAGCAGAACTGCTTACTGTACGACATTTCTAAATAACTTTTAAAATTGGGCGTAATTAGACGGAGTGTCTTAACACTAGTTTCTTTCCCGTTACTCTGCTAATAACGTGTAAGCGTGAAAAAACAGCTCTCATATTTAAAATCGGTTAATAATTTATTTCAGTGTACAGCGCACATCGCGATGTTATCTCCGTTCCGAGAAGGACATGTGTCGACCAATAAACTAATTGGTTGTGGAATGCTCGCGCACCACCTCGCCGCTTTGTCTCTTTTTATTTTATTTATGTTTTTTTTATTTAAGTTTAGTTTTAATTTATTTTGTACTAGTATCTTTTTCTGGAGTCGCTTGGGTTTCAAGTGTATTTTTTTCCATTATATTAAGGTATTTTTTAAGGAAAACCCAGAAAAGATTTATTGGTAAACCACGTCGTCTATAAAGTGTCTTATAAGATACTTTTGCGCAACCTGCTATGGCAGAGGGAACCCTCCGTTCCCCACTTTTTGGAATTTAACGCCGGCTTTGTCAAGAGGATATAATAGAAATATACACCTTTTTGGTTTTCTTCTACAATTTTTTTGAAAACTAAAATGTTCATTAATAAATTATTTATTTTGAAAAGTATTTTCATTTTACTATTTTAAATTTTCTTTGTTTTATTATTTGTAATTAAATGTTTTACTATTATTTTTTATAATCTAAGATACGTTTTATGTTTTGAATTCCGCCATTAACAATCAAAATCTCGAAAATTGGGCGCAGCGTGAGGAACGTGCCTGTCTGGGGTGAGGGTCTTAACAATAGGTTCCCTCTGCCCACCTTGCTTTATCCGGGATACAGCGCGAAGCTGCAAAAGATACAGAAAAACATACAAACAGTCACTCATCATCATTTCATATATATATTTAGGCGTAGGTACAAATCTTTATTTTTTATTTCCCAAAAGCCCGAGCGTAACGAGATTCGATCGGAACGACTCAATTAATTTGTGTATATATTATTTTAATTAGCGTTAAGTTATTAATGTGTAATAGATGAAATAACTTAATTATTCAATGTCACGACAGTTTTTTGAAGTTGTCATACTATTGTGTTTTTTTATACCTATATTTATGAATTATTAAGAAACTAAAAAAAATCATTAGTAAGGAAACAAAGCGTGGCGTAGAGCTCCGCCGCTCAATAAAACGGAAGTGTCTTAATGGGAATGCAGTTAATAATTTACATTCCACTCTACCTTCAGTCAACTAACAAGGTTGATTAGCATATATTAAACAAAACTAAATCATTTCCATTTCATTGACCATACAAACAAAGTCGCAGGTATATGCTAGTATGTAGCAGTAGTAGAATAATCGTAATTTACCATAATCTCTAAATAGAGACATTTTTTCTAACTATTAGGTAACTTAAACCCAAAATTGTTAATAAAAACTGCCTTGACAATAAAATAGATGCTAAGATAAGGGAACAGGTGAGACCGGGGGGTGATTGATTGTGATGAAAACATTTTGTTTAGGACCTCCTTACATATATACCCTTTGGAACTTGTTATATGAAGTTGTCGTGAGACCGCCTTTGACTGTCAATGGGTGTGGGTTTGATTAGATTAGATTTAAAATTTAATTTCAATTGCTCTAATGATATATCACATATATCAAAACGCAATGTCTCAAATGGCTGAGGGTGCAGTGTATTGACACTAGCTTCTTTATGTCTACATAATATTATATATATATATATATATATATAAATATATTTTTAATCTGTATATTAGTATTATATTACACAGATTAAAAATTTAATTAAATTGTCACTTTCACCTAAAAAACAGATAATAAAACCATCTTAACAATAAATTATGGTTAATTATCTGTTTTCATGGTCATAAAAGTTGTGCCTCAATCTTAATAGCGCCATAATATGAGGTCAAAATGACAAATTAAATATATCTCAGCGTTATCTCGCGTAAGCTTCATATAATAATTCCTTCTTTGGACTTTTGTGTAATAAAAAACAGCTTAAGCCTAAAAACCCATAAAAAGTGTCATTAATAATTTACATAACTTTTTTGATCTTAGTCAACACGACAGTTAATGATGCTTAAAGAATTTTGCTAATGAACATTTGACGCTGGAGACGGACTTAGCCAGTCCAGCCATGCCTACATTGTGCTATTTTGATATACTCGTACTTCTTATCGTTCAATTTGTATGGAATTGGCACACGACTAAGGTTTGCATTTCTAATATCTGTGTTTTTATTACAATATTTTTATGGCGTGAACCTGATGTCCGCCCCAGGATATCAATAGACTCCGTATATAACACATCATACAATTTATTTGCCCGAGATAAGTCTAACCGCAGGCTACTTCCTCTCGCAGGTTCCTTGATCAATGGACAAACAATATAGATATAAAGGTCGTATATGGTCTATATGGTCGCCTTCAGTGACATTATTTCTCGTTTACGCCATTTTTTTAGCTTCAAGCTCTATTCCGCATATACTGGCTGGCAGAGGGATAAGACAGTTCGTTCCCCACAAAATTTCCAATTTCTGATATATGGAAATGAGAGGTGGAAAACAACGCCGCGCTTTGCTTTGTCATCACAACGATGACATGAAGTACATTACCCGAGTTGGGAATTGAGCCCACAACCGTCAAGTTTGCAGTCAGATGCTCAGCTGCTGTGCACTACGAAGGCTGAAATGACGTCATTTTTTTACTATTACACAACATTTGACTCGTAGAAAATCGCAAAAGCATGAGTCATTTAACAGGTCCCATGAATCACATTTAGATAATGATCATTAAACATAATGATTTAATGATTAACGACAGCGATCGCGCTCGTAATGATTGCTAATGATCCGGTTGTTTTTGAAACTTACGTGGCCGTTTTAGGTTACCTGATGGTTTGGGGTTCCTTTCCATTTCTGGAGATGTTTTGTTTACAAAAACATTATGTAAATAAAGGTACATTTTAGAAAACGTATGCATTATGTATCAGAGTTGTTGAACGTTGGTCAGAGTTTTTGAACGGTTTCCGGAGCGGGTTCCAATTCCGCTACGTTCATATTTTGTAAGAAATATTTTTCTTTCCCAAATGTGGATATGTAAATAATCTAGTTAATGCTTAAAACGATGGCTTTAAAAGACATTTTTTTAAATATTGGTTAATAAATCAATCATATATCTTACCCATTTTATATACTTTTTTTAGCTTTAAGAGATTCTTAAGTTATTCAAAGAAAATTCTTATTCATACAGAACCAAAATCAGTAAACATAATATCAAAATATCTCACATAAAGCCAAGAATGACTTAGCTTATTTGAGCTAAACTGTTTTTGACGTTGATGATTTATTGTACGACAATATTATATGGTAGCCGATCCTTTGAGCCTTATCTTATCTCGGGAAGAATGTATACTTCATGGATTTTCGCTAGTGCATCTGACGGGACTGTAGCATCACGGTGTATCCCGTGTGAGCCTAGTGTTGATACACTCCTTTTCCCACGCAACGCCCAAATTTCGTGTTGTGTACCAGAAATTAATGTATTAGAGGATATTTAAATGGAAGAAATTGATTCCCAGTAGTGGGAATCTAAGCCGGTTGTAGCGATTATAGTTAGTCGATCTGCCGCTGTTCTACGACGGTCTCAATATTAGTTACTTATTTTAAAACTGTTCCTATTAAATACTTTCTGAACGGTGTAGTTCCACCTACCTCCACATAACTTCACGTTGTATTCCGCAGGGTAAGGCAGGGTAGACAGAGCGAACCTAAGAACCTAATGTTCACATACTCCGTTCCCATCAAGACACTTTTGTTCCCCACTTCCCGCGGAATTCTCGAGGCGTTGCGTGTTGAGTAGTGGAATTCAACGCCGCGCTTGACCTCGTCACCAGAGAGAGGAAATTAAAATATTAAACATTTCGTTTCCCCGAACAGGAATCAAAATAAAAAATGCGCCACTAAGGCCTTTATATTATTTCTTATATAATTTCAACATAAATCTATTAAATGAATAACCAACCATTAACCAAGCATTTCCACGTGTACACATTAGTATTTATGTTTCTATTAACATTTCACTCGCTGTCAGTGTCGGGTCGGCGTAAGTTAATTACGCTGTGATTGACTCCCTTCAAGTGAACAGACGGACAGAATTTATATACATATTTTGATTTTGTTTTGTTTTATATTATGGGATAAAGCTGAAGCTGTAGTGGTGCCATGGGACAAGGTCTGACTGTAAAAAATATTATTGTTGGTTAGATCAGGTCTTGTGCAAGTGCGGCGTTGAATTCAAAAAGTAGAGAACAGACTGAAAAAAATATATAAATAGGTAAATAAAAAAACTTTAAATCATTTTTAAAGTAATTATTTAGTCGTTCAAAATAACATTTTTGTATATTTAAATACTCTTTAATACTACCACAGATATCCCAACACCAACCAAACCACAGATAAAATGAAAAAAATACACCAAATAATATAACCATTTATAACTAATCAACAGATTAAAAAATAAAAAAGTCGATCATAACTCATCGTCGAGCGTTAAATAAACACTCTGGGCAGTGACTTTTAATATCTTTATCCATTTTAAAATATCAAATTATAATATTAAGCATTCTAAGGAGAGATTCATTTATTTCTTTCGTACAATGGACCCCTGTTGTGTGGAGGACCTCTCTGTTAGCTTGAGATGTGTTAAACAGATTGTGTTAGGGCTACATGGTTGCTTTCATGTAATAAAATATTATGTATCTTTTTAGTTTCACACCATATCTCATAAATAGTGTTGAGACACTCCGTTCTCTAGTTTCTAGCTCTTAATTTTCAGTAAGGCTGCTTATATTTTTGGTTAGGGTAGGCTAGAAATACGCTTTACTTTGATGTTCTCTACAGACACTGTTCCCCACCGTCCAATTTTCAAGATAGTACATGTTCAGTGGTGGATATCAACTCGTTGCATGTCTTGTCTATGCATATCTTGCGAAATGCGAATCTACGTCCTCCGAAACGACAGCCACTGAGTCACAGGCATAGGTATAGTTAACAAAGACATAAAATACCTTTAGCATATTGTCCCACCTTTATACGTTTAATTTTAATAAATAAAGTCATTCATACGATGATCGCGATTTCTCGCAGTGTCCGGCCTTTTGTATACAAACAAACAAACTAAGTAACCTTTATTACTATTATATTAATAATCAAATTCCTGTAAATTAATAGCAAAGCAAGATTTGTCCTTTGGACTCAGTAGTTTTGTGTTGAGAGGATGTCTTATTTCGTTAATACTAAGGTTGTTTTCGGTTCGATTTTGGATCGAAACTTGTATTGTTTCTTTTAAATATTTAAGTGTATTTGATAGTGTAACTAAATGAAGGTACATATTTATTGTTTGCACTTTTAAGCGATAAAATTATTTGGTTGGACATTTTGTTTTTGTATCGGTTTTTGGTTGGCGGAAAGGTTAATTGTCGCTAAGATTTTGAGATAGGAGCCAGCTTTATTTGCTTGTATAGAGATATACCTACATATTTATAAAGAAAAAAATGTGAATTTCATTTAGTTAGCAGTTTATATACATTTATGCTAATATATATCAAAACTATTAAACACACATCTGCTCCTCCTCTTTAATTGGGTAAATAGAGCCTACATCAAGTAGAGGCCAAGTACCCAAATACAATGCGCTCATAACTTTTTCATCACTCAATAGAAAAATTCTGACAGTTAAAAAACGCTACCGTAACAACATCATTAGCAGCGGGTAATATAGCCAACTACTCAGCTTATATCGTATTATGTGGAGAAGGGAGTCCATGCGTTCGTAATTTTTTATAATTTAGTAGCTTTTTCGTGTTTATTTTTTAAATCTTGCTTTTTTATGCAAAGCAGGAAAGATCGAGAGATTTTTTTTATTTTATTCTTTGCTTTTTGTCGACATTGAAGGAGCTTTCGTCACTCAACCCACAATATATCGAATTTGGAAGTCGAAATTCAATGTCGGCCAAATTGGGGCAAGAAAATAATTTGTGCTACTGGGTATAGTCAAACCCACAATCATTGTGTTTTGAATATAGACTCTGTATCACTGTACCACGTTTTGTTTATTTTAAGCTTATTTTCGTGAATAAGATATATGAAAAAATATATTCGAATGTTCCAAATATTATTTAAGCTCACATCCCATTCCATCAGACTACTCTATACAAAATTCAACTTCCAATTATCCTAAAATTACCAAAATATATGGTCACAACACTTAAACTGCTTGAATAAACATCGTTAACAGTGATAGATATGGGTAGTTATGAAAATAAACCAAAAGCTCTCCACTTAACGAGTTGCCATACTAACAAACCAAACATGATATACAGCTTTTGCATACAACATTATACATTGAATGTTTACACGAGAAATTTATGGAATTTTTGTATAAAAAACGGCAATGGATACTAAAATTTAGATCTTGTAGGAGGTTTTTTAGGATGAAACTTAGTTGGGTAAAGGCAAGAGATGTCCCGCTGTGACGTAAAATTTCTCAGTTCCCTGTCAGAGGGCATGCTGGTGTCTCTCTCGCGCTAACAAACAGTTTAGTGCTGTGATTGTTATCGTATTAAGAGTTATTAGAACTGGCAATTTTGTAAGACATTCATTTTGTTCTTTTCTTTTATAATCAATTTATTTTGTTTCAGCTGTCCCGGTGTACGCTTGTAATCAAATATTGTTACTAAAATTTCATCCATCTCTCGTTTTCTGATAGAATTGAAATTTGTATTTAGACATTGAATTTTGATATAATATGTTAATAATGATTGGGATTAACCTACTATAATTGAATAGAATATAACGTCAAATCTAATCGTAGGTACGCTATTCAGGAAAACAACAAAATTGAACAATTTCCAAGAAGCGCAGGTTCGAAGCCTATCTTTGTACAATTTTTTATACGTTTTACAAAAAAAAACCTCTCTAAATGTAAAATAACACAACAAAAATGTTGAAAATCATTTCTAAAGCAACTAGGCTCTATGGCATTATGATCATTGCCTCGCGTGTGAAGAGCTCGAATTAATTACGTTCGCGCCGCATCGAATAATTTACATACTATTAATACATATTACGATTAATCGACCACGACCACTATATTTCAGGATTGACCACTATTTCACTGAATTATTTGTATATTTATTTTATCTGACACTGGGAGTGAATTATTTCATTTAATATGTTATGCGCATTTAGAATTGTTAATAATGTTGAAGTATGTAGATAGATTTAAGCTTGAATTTTTTAATATGGTGTGTATGCAAGTATTACCCAATAACCCAATTAATATGTACATATATAAGTGCTTGGTATCGTGGGGGTAGTGTGTGAATGTAAACGCGATGGTTCTGGGTTCGTTTTCCAATCAAAGGAATGAATTATTTTCATTTTCTCATTTTAATAACAAGTCATAACTGTTGATCTCCGCCATTTAGTATGCTATGCCTATGAAAATGGAGAATGAAGTGTCTTATTAAATTTTTGTTAATTTGTTATATTTCTGCGCTTACAATTTACTATGTTGTTAGTATCTTTATGGAGATTTTTTAAAATTTTTCGCTACCCTCACTCACACCTCACAGACGAGACAGAATACTAAGCACGTAAATTTTTGGTGTGGAACAAAATTTTAAATATATTAAGAAGTTTTTGAAAAGTTACAAACAGACAAAAAGAGAGAGCCAAATTATTAGTATAGGTTTTAAGCTTTAACCAATAATTATCATGAAGTTAAAGTAATGATGAGTTCAAAGACTTTATAAGTTTGGGGTTCTAAATATTTTTATTTATATTCACGCTGTATGTCAGCCAGAAAATATTTTTTCTCTGAGCGGAAATCGAAGTCACTTCACTCAGACGAATTGAACTTTTGTGGTGTAGCGATTTGTCGCTTTTTAAAATAGATGAATATAAGCCATATGTAATCATATGTATATTCAAAATTTATTACAAAAGATTTTAAAGAACACATAAGCGCAAAAAGCACTTATATATAAAAAAAATCAAAAAATTTGAACTTGAAACTAAATGTTTATTCCACCACTACACCACAGAGAAGTTGTTAAGGAGATTTTGAAAAAATACAAACAGACCAACCAAATTATTAGTGTAGATAGGTTTAAACCAACAATTAGCGTGCAGCTAAAGTGATGACCCGCAATTATTTAGTGGGCATAAATTACTAAGGGAAATTAACCACGCCCCTCTCGTTCAGTGTAGGGATGGGAAAAGTCGATACATTATGTTTTTTTAAAATTATTATAAGTATTTCTTGGTGTAAGCAAAGGGTTAGTAATTTGTTTTCAATTTTCTGTTTTTTTTGGAGTTTGCGAATTAAAAAGCGGAACCGAATAGCCTAGGTTTCCTATCAAGGGTAGGAAACAAAAAAAATACTCTGAGTAGAATGATGAAGGATACATTCGGATACTTCTTTATAAATCAGTTTCACGTTGTATGCCGCACACAACAGGGTAGGCAGAGAGAACCTAATCTTAAGACACTCCGTTCCCCAATTTCTGCCAAATTCTGGAGGCATTGCGTGTTGAGTAGACTTATTTATTACGTCATAAATTAAACTTTAATAAAAAAAAAGTACTTTAACAATGATATACAATGTAACTCTTTTTTTTCTCCATTATACAATTTTACATCTCGGAAGGTGTCGAATTAAATCCAGATTATGCTTAATTTTCACTTAAAACAATATATACACTGTAATATTTATTTAAATACCACATTTTATTACAAATTATGAATAATTCAAGTTATAATTTAACTGTATTCTTTGCAGCTGCTTCGCTTTTAATGTAATAGACATTTAAATGACACTATCAATAGTGAAATCGTGTTTAGACCAAGTGGTACATAATAACATATAGTACGTACATTGATTTGTTATTTACTTCTTTTACAAATTTAAATGACATTGCTGACGTTATCGTGGTGATGTCAGAAAATGTTTGACTATAAAAAATATATTTGTAGTAGTATATTTGGAAACGGGGTATATGTAAATATAAAAAAAGTGTTTTCTTTTCAGTCAAAGCGTGACATTTGATTCCTATTTAACACAATATACCATGTGAAATATCTCTACATGATACTTTGACATTGTTTTAATATTAATTTTTTTCTGCTCCTTCCGGTAAGTGATCCTAAATTAAATTTGTAATTATAATTATAATATCGATATTTCAAACATCCTTATTTCGGTAACGAGACAGCATCTGATGCTTTCGAGTGATTAAACGTTATTATATAAAGTAAATTCAATAATGGTTTCGCGCTAGCTTAATGTTTGCTGATTCAAAATCGATGCAATGTAACAAAATATAAGCCGTATTGCTTCGTCATACGGTTTAAATTACAACTCTCAATATTATATGGAATTTTGGTATATACAAAACGTATTATGCACTTTAATTGTGCCTTATTAAAAAGGTATAAAGTTCATTATTGTGTCATTTATATGTTAAAGAACATTTCGCGTGTTGTAATTTCACGAAATATTGGCAGCGATCGCAAATTATCGACGTAAAGGGTAATTGTTAAGAACCATCGCATTTATAATGTGTTTCGAGATGAAATAATGAGGTAGACTTTAATGACAGACGAATTTATTAAAACAGCAATGTTTTAGTGATATTACAAACTTACAGACAGATAGATGTGTGTTTTATATACATACTAGTAGTTTCATTTGGTTTTTATATGTTTTTTTAAAAAGCGTTACTACACATGATGGTTGTAGGTTCTAATACCATTTAGGCATATTTTTGTTAATAACTTACTACTTAACTTAGATAAAGTACGACCTTGGATTGAATAAATAAAATTGTGCCTGTGCCAAAGTAATAGTATAAAATGTAGAGACTTATTAAAAAACATATCTTCTTCTCTTTTTAGACAGAGAAAATTTTGTAAAGAAAATAAAAACCAACATTGCACTATATGTATTTTTTTTCATAACCTAACTAAACAAATTTATTATAATAGCTCTCAACTAACATTTTCTTATTTATAGATAAAATCAACGAGTAATCGATTACAAAATCGATATCATTAAATCAATAAAGTCACTGGAACTGAACCGGCTACACGTATCTAACAAATGATGTCGCGTGTCACAACCACTTAGTTATTAAGGTCTCTCCCGTATAATAAAGCAAATGAAATTTAAACACGGCCATTAATAGCCCAGGCTTGAGGCAACGAGCGTATTATTTATAATATTAATAACATCTAATTATATGTTTAAAAGAAATATTTTATACGTAATGACGTGATATAAATCTCGTTCGGTAAGGTTGTGGGTGTATGTCGATGAATTTTTTCGATTTATCGATAGTATTAAGCGTAATTTAGTTTGTGTTGGAGTTTATTTTTTGTGAAAAATGAATTTGTAACGTTTTTTTTGATGAAAATTAATATATGATATATTAATATTTGTAAATATGCAGTATTATGAGAAAGTTCAATCAATTTAATTACCATAGTCAATTAACTTTGTTAATCGATTTGTAAATGAAAATCGATTATACACAAATAATTGTAAAAACAATCAAACAAATCGATATTGCAAAAGTAAATATAACCGAAACACTAACATTACAAGAGATAAATTTCATTATTTCGCATTCAATAAAGCATCACGGCGACGCCCACACCATCGGCCAATCAATACACAAAACGTGAACGGGATTCGAAGCGAAACTTAAAACAAATAGTTCCAAGAAACCTCAGCTTTCATAACTTTGGCAAATTGACACCTTGTTTAACCCAACGCAATTCTCCACCATTTTGTGGCGTCTGTAAGTGGGCTATTATAAAAATACAAGTTTATTTATATCGATAAATCAACCGATTGTGCACCTTGCATCACTAGCTTAAGGCACTTTTTGTATGAAGACTTAAGGTTGTAGTGTTGCGTCGAGAGTATCGAAGTATCTTATCGATGGTTTTACAATATTTTTTTGTTCATTTTTCTCATCACGAGCATCAATGGAAATTTGTTCGTTCAATTACGCTTTGGTTTATTTTGTGTTGAAACTGTTTAATGATGTTCGTGTGTTTATTGTTCACTTTTATTAGCCTTTATCGTATTAATTCTAGTTCTTGCTATATATACAGAGTGTAAATCGATTATTTCAAGGGATTTTTATGGCATACCATTGTAATATGTCTGTAGTTTTACGTGAAGTTAGGTTATAATTAAAATTATTGTTATAAAACAACAATTAGTTTTATCGATGGCCAAGCAGCAACTTCTTCTTCTTCTTTTTCTTCTTCTTTTGCTGTTATGAAAGTAATTTGAATATAACCATTACTCTGATTCATTACCCCTAAATCGAATTCACAGCCCATAGCGTTGAAATAGACACTGTGCCACCAAGGCGAAACGGTCTTAATTCAATATACCTACTATTATTATAAAATTACCTTCTAGTTCTAACTACGTAGATCTAAGATAAGTAGATATCTCTAGGACATAATTATAGAAAATTACTGCTAATATCTGTATTTTGTACTGCATTTCGATTTTAAAGTATAGCCTTATATCGACACATTCTTGTTAAATACGTAACTATATATTGAAAATAATATGTTATTCTTTCGTAGTGATGACAGAAAAGGCGTATTTTAAATTGACATTTTGCTTAAACGTGGAGTGTTTTATTTGTTTTCTTTAAATTATTGCATTTATTTAACAAGAACTAAGACAAAGATGAGGGGCGGTGTTGAGTTCCTCCACTGAAAACGCAATGTCTCGTAAATTGTGCGGTGCGTGTATGTACATTCAGAATAAAACAAATGCTATATAACTGTTTATGTTTCATTTCGAGTAATATGCAAAAAAAGCTGTCTTTTTTGTTTAGCGTCACGCTGTATCCGCACATTGCTATGCGTAGGCAGAGGAACTGGCAACATAGTTTTAAGACACTCCGCTCTCATTAAGACACTCCGCTCTCATTAAGACATTTTCCGCCGAATTCTGGAGGCACAGCGTGTTGAGAGGCGGAACTCAAATCTGCGTTACCAGAGCGAGGAAATGAAAATATTAAAACATATATCTACCTATGCATTTATTCCCATATTACTTAACAAGTTATTTGGCTACCTCTTAGAGCTTCCTGCCTTTATACCTGCCTGATGGTGATTTTTTAATAAATATTTAAACAACAAACACCGCTCGGAATGCCTATCATAATATTGATGACAAACCGATTACTATTATAAAAAGTATTCATACAGTCTGTAGAGGTCGTCGCGTCTCATTGGAACAGCGTCAGGATACCTTTAAGCGTGATGATTGTGGGTTCGATTTCCACTCGGGAGAATCTCCGACAGACAAACCGCGGAGTTGAGTTCCGTCAATCAATACGCAGCCTTAACGTTGAGTTTTTTTTGCCTACCCTTTTTATGCGGGGGATACGTGAAGCTTAAAACACAAAAAAAAACAAACAAAATAAGGTTGAAAATAAACAATCATAGGCTAGTGAAAATATATGTTTTACACAAATAAGTATGAAATTATCATTTGAAAATGCTTTCTATTCCAATTACATAAGATTTAAATAACTTTGGCACAGTGTGTGTGTGTGTGTGTTTGTGTACAAATTGGATCGTACTTCAGAGCATGAATTGTGGAGTTAATAGGCGTGGCCTTTTTACAGGGTTGGTACGAATTATTTATTAGTTTTTATTTTATTAAGTTAACCCTCGAGACGGCATCGAATCCACAATCGTCGCGTTTACTGCCGGACGCTGTATCATGACGGCCCATTTGAATTACCTCGGACGGGTAACAAGACTAACCGCGGCGTTGTGTTCCGTCACTACTACAGATGCTAGTATATCTATGTCTCTAGTAAGGAGTATATATAGAGGAGGATCCTCTTGGCATGTTCTGTAACTTGTCCAAGGTATTTTCGTTCATCTCTCAACATTGGTCATAAATCTTCTGACCTCTTACTTAACTAATAGGGTATATCGGGTATGATGATGGGAATGACAAGAAATCTCATCAGCGTGAAGCTACTTATTAATATTTTATTAAGGAAGCTAATGTCCATTGTAGCGAAGTAGGTAAATGCCTATTATTTCATTCAATGGTTGTGCCTTCAAATTGGATTGAAATTAAGATAATAATTTTAAAAATGTAATAATATTTATTATTTTTTTATTTTACGTAGCGGGATTTAAACGAAAACCCACTTGCGAGGAAATAATTAAAGATACCAAAGAATAAAATAATCCAGTACAACAGCCCTACTCTCTCCTTAGGGCCATCAATATAACAATTTACCAGGTACATTTCAACGGCTATAAATTAAAGCAACGACTCTCAACCACTGAGCCTAAGGGTTACATTACGCTCTTACAGTCGTATTAGCGTGTATTTACTTTAATAGCTCACTCTGTAAATACTGTAGCGGTCTAAATATACCAACTACGTACTAAGTGGACGTGAATAATTGTATGGGATATGAAGTAAATATCTTATAAGATATCTAAACAAGATGGAAGATATTAAATGTGACATTAAAATTTGTACAGACGTCTGGGAAATTTGAAGCCAAGCCGTGTCTAGCCAGATTTGAAAATAATATATTCGTTCGGATAGGGATAGAACCCACAACCAATGCCATAACAGTCTTCTTCTTCTTCTTCTTCTTCTTCCTGGCATTAATCCCGGCTATTACCAGGGTCTGCCTTCCTACTCAACCTACTCCACTTTGCACCATCTTTTGCCATAACAGTCACTGTTACTAATACTGTTACTCAGAAACGATGGCCTCACTTACCTTTTCATGTATAGATAGATAACTTTTGGGTAAAGTCGACATTAAAGTGATTAATGACAAAATTCTTATTAATCCCTACAAAACACGCAAAATGCGCGAATTTTTTTTTTTTCGAACATGTGGATAACGCTGTTTGCCCTATTGGCTTTTACAGCGACACCGGTTGGGTAGGGAAGAGGGTACTCTGTCCCTGAAGAATGCAAGCACTAAGTGGCTGCCTGTGTGGAAGTCGACGACTGTAAGGGCGCCCCCTGCGGGACTCGAACTTCGGCTTGCGGCCGTCGAGCGGACTGGAAATGCGCGAAGATAATATAAAATCGTATTACAAATACAGCATATAGAGTCCTTACACAGTACAAGCTGTATCCGTTCCAAGAACCACGTAATTCGTTGATATTGAGCTAAATCATGGGGTTTAACACCAAATTGGGGCCATAAAATAATGATCTAATGAAACGCCTCAAGGGAACTTTTTATTAAAACGAAGTCATCATCTAACAAAGATGGCTGTTCTTATTTAGTATTCTCAAACAGGTAGGTCATTTCAAGAGTCTAGGAGAATGTAGAGCCTACTTTTTCTACTTTAACGTATAATTAACTATTTTTTTGTTCGTTTGTTTGTTTGTTAAGTGCAGGTCAATGTAAATTTCAAATAAAAAAGTTTTTTTGCAGCTTCACGCTGTGTTAACTGTTAGGGCACTCTGTTCCCCACTTTCCGCCGAATCCTTGAGAGCGTCATGCTGCAGGGGCACAAGTGTGAGCCTGTAAACGTGACTGTGGGTTCGATTCCACATAAGTTTTAATTGTATAAGTACATCAGTAATAATATAATATAGTATAATATAGTATATTATTCCGGAGCAATGTATAGATATATTCCCGGAATGAGAATCGAAGCTACAATCACCATATATAGTCTCTTTCCAATTAGGCCACGATGGCTACCACTCAAATTAATTACTTACATACTCACACACACACCCATATAACACATGTACATATATACAAACACACAACACGCACACAAACAAACACACACAATAGGTACAAACACATACAAACACACATCAAGATCATTAAAAACCCTTTCAAGAAATCGGTTAACAATAATTTATGAAATGTTAAAACATCGAAACGCTAACAGACCGTAAGTATGGAGGCGTTTCATTATAATTTATGTATTTTAATTACTTATCAGACGCCCCCGGACGTGGCGATGTGTTTGTTTCTTATGGTATACACTCTACTCTACCTTCACTTGTTATATTGCTAGTTTGCATTTAGCATTGTAGAATTTATAGAAACACGCTGTTGTTCAGATTGGTCATTGAACTCACAATGATCGAGTTTACAGTCCGACGCTGACTCACTGCGCTACGACGATCTCGAGTTTTTTTACTGACAGTTTTTTTTAGGACAATAACAGCTTCACGCTTTTTCCTACATAGCAGAGAAAGCAGATAGAATGTAGTGTAAAGCCACTTTGTCCCCCACGCACCACCCTTAACTAGAAATATATAAAAAAGATAAGACAACTGAAAATATTAAAAGTAGAATACGTAATATACCACAATTTTGCCCTCACTATATTTTAAACGTTGGCCGTTTCAATTTGTGTTTGAACGTTTGTTTGGAACTCACGTTTAAGGTAACATTCACTAATTGGATGCGTCGAGATTGTAATGCAATTTATTAAGTGATGAAACACTCTGTCATTTATAATAAGATAAATATTTACCTGTATTTTCATTATTTTGTGCGATTTTAAACATTGGGAACGTAAGAGAAAATCCCATAGGGATCTGCCACTAAAATATTAAAAAAAACTAAATAGTAATAATTAAATTAAGGGGAATTCTGGAGCAATGGAACAATATTTGACTGTGGGTTCGAATCCCAACTGAGGAATGACAATTTTTATTTTCATTATCGCTCCCTGATTAACAAGACATAGTGCAACGTTAAGGTCGCGTGGGAAACATATTGTAGCACTAGGTTCCCTCAGCTTACTCTGTTAATTACGGGACTTTAGCTTTCGAAGGTATTTAATTTAATTTAATTTAATTTAATTTAATTTAATTTAATAAATTAAATAACAAAATTAAACAATCCCATCTCATACATACGATTTGATAAGTTCAGTGGCCAACGCGAATATCATTAATTTTCCGCGCCGTCTCTCCGCATCACGGCCTGGGTCGAATGCGAATATTATTTTAACACAAATATATTTTTAACATTAACTACTTATTGCATCTGGTTTTTATTGAATTTGTGATTTTTTTGAGCTACTTGTTGTTTTTAGGTAAGTATGTGTCGTTTTCGTATAGCTTCATTCCAGCAGCTTCAGTGAAGAGTGGCGAACGGAGTGTCTCAACACTAGGTTCCTTCTGACTACCCTGCTGTTGGATACAGCGTGCAGCTGATTTATTTTAATATATATACAAAATATATTCTAATATATATACAACTAGGTAAGACCATTGTCGCGCAATGGCAGAGCGAGTAGACCGTAAACGGGACGGTTGTTGGCTCGATATATAGCTACTCAAGGAAATGAATACCTAATTTAATATTTTAATTCCTAACCGAACCCTGGTAACTAACGAAAAGTGACATTGAGTACCGCCATTTAACACTCAATGTCTTGAAAGTGTTTCGAATTGGGCCGATAAATGTGTAAAAGGTGTCTTAGCACTAGGCTCCCTCTCTACCCTGCTATATGCGGGATACAGCGTGAAACTAAAAAAGTATAAATAATATTATACGCCACTTGCATTCAGTGCTCAGTCAGGCATCGAACCCCGATTCAATTTGTAAGTTTCGGCGCAATTACGCGCGCACACGCATCGCTAGCTCCACGCGTTCAGAAACAATAACTGTCACTTATGAAATTGATTAGTATTAACATTAATATGTTCACCGAATATGGTGAAAACGGGTTTATATTAATTATTTTTAACGTATTATTTTGTAACATAGCACTGTAGTTCGAAAAAAAATTGAGTTGAGGCACTACGTTCTCCTTTAATTCTACATATTACTTGTTAAATGTTGGACTTAAAGCCATGCTTTGCTTATTGAAAATCGAATCCAGAACCAACGCCAGAAACGGTTACTATGCCACGACGATCTCAACTCTGAACATAAATACATAAATCATTAAGAGCTTCAACCCAGAAATGCAACCAAATTAGTTACTTTGCCAATTTTCCCCAAGAATAAGCATCGAGATTGATTTGCAACGAAGTTTAATTCACTCCTTAATTTAGCAATTAACTAACTGTCCGTTTAAATTTCACGTTTTACATACATAATTTACGTATATAATATATTATGGTGAGTGACGAGCGTTTGTGCTGTAACCGCGGGAGCTTGGTTCAGGTTGTTAGTTAAATATATTAGTCTGTTTCTCTTACGGTTAAAAATCTTTTTTTTCAGTTCCCGCATGTAATGGAACCTAGTGTTAAGACACTCCGTTTCACACGCGCCACGTTCGAAATATTTCGTGTAGAGTGATGGAATTCAACGTCGCCATATATCTTGTATAGAAATCAATTCGTTCTTCGTACGAACCTGTAACGGCCCAATACTGTGCATTATAATTTCTAATTAGAGGATAATCTAATCGGAAATGATATTGGATGAAATATTTCAGTTAGCTCTCAAGGAAATTATATATTTAATATTTTCACTTCGGTAACGAGACAAAGCGCGGCGTTGAGATGTCGTTATGCGAATACTGGAGACATGGCACGCTATGTCTCCAGAGTTCGGAGGATATTGTGGATTCAGAACGACATGTACAGATAAAACTGAAAAAAACAACGTTTCTGGAAATAAGATTTGGAAATATCCCCAAGCTTAACAATCTACCTATAAAATCTAACAAAAACTTAATCTAAAACTTAACCTCACCTAGCATTAGCTTTTTAACTAGACGAATATGTAAAATCTTAAATCAATACACTTCCTAGTTTACTACTTAGTAAATATTAAACGTCCAAAAGTAATAATTGTTAAACAAAAATCTGCGCTACTGGGAGTTAACAGACGGCTAAAAAGGAAATTTTAATATACGAAATGCGAAATTTCTTAGTGAGCTGTCTCGTAAATCGCTGCGGTGGAGAATTATGAACGAATTCCACCTCATGTGTTCGTTTACAAAGTTTAAAAGCCTTTAAAGTAAAAGCATAAGCAATTGGGACAAAATAAAACGCAAAAAAAAATGTCTAAATAAGTAGCAAGAAGAGATTTAAGTAATATATCACTACATTCTATCCACTAATCAGGTAATAATGAAGGCACACCTAAAACAACAGTCAAAACACGATAATTTAAGCCAAATATCTGAAAAAAAAAGCATTATGTACCACCATTCAACACGAAATGTCTTGAAAATTGTGCAGAAAGTGAGGAAAGAGTATTTTAACATTAGATTCCCTCCGTCTTCCCTGCTATATGCGGGATACGTCGTGAAACTAAAATAAAAACTAACAAAAAACGTCGCAAACCAACCTTTTTCAAGCTTTACAAAAATCCAAGTGTAATTTAAAAGTGAAATGTCCCCACAGGCTGACGTACGCTGGCTGACATTGACAGATGTCACGTTGAAAACAATCAAGCGAAAAAAAAAGTTACGAGGCAAAGAACAAAGATTTCACGCAAAACGTGTAATAAAATGCCTGTGACATACCGCGCATACCGCCCAACCCAATTAAGATCTTCGAAGATTGTTGGCTAAAGTTTTTTTATGTGTTTTTGTTACATCTTTTTAACACCTTCAATGGGAATAGTTTAATGCTGACGACATTTTTTATATATCGGTTTCACGCTGATGCCCCCATAGCCGGGTAGTGTGAAGACACTCTGTTTCTCGTTTTAAAGATATTGTGCGGGGAATTCAACGCCCCGCTTTGTCTTGTTACCGAGATCGACAAAATAAGAATAATTCATTGCTCAATCTTTTGGGCTCATTGGGAACCAATCTCGCGTCATAACCGTCGCGCTCACTGAGTCGCTGCGCCACGAGCTTTAATTTTTATGTTTAAGTAAGAATTTAAAATTGTTTATGCTTTTTTGCTTATTATTTAGATAAAAAAAATCGTGTCGTACCCAAAAAACGTCGTGTCGTTTGTTCTAAACAAGCCCAGATTCTTTCGGAGATTGTTACAGTTTGTTGGAATTGAAAATAACGAGTGTATCTCATTAGTAATGCTCAATCTTTCGGATAAAACCTGATTGATTTCGGACCGAATGCATTTTATCTAAACAATTATCTTTTAATGTCTATTTGGGGTGTTTAGCTTATAATAATATAAATTCTAATTAATTTAACAAGTTCATTTGTACATTTTAAAATATATTTTTGATTAAAAATGTTTCTTTGACGCAGGCCGCAGCGGCTAAGTACGTGACTGTAAGTGCAATGGTTGTGGGTCAGAATCCCATTTAGGGGAGTTATTTTTATTTCTTCGTTCTGGCAGAGGTGTTAGTCCCACTCCGGGCGAATTAATTATTTAAATTTTCTCGCTCTCGTAAGCAGACAAAAGACAGCGGTGAGTTCCGCTACTCAACCCATAATGTCTTAACAATAAGTACCTTCTGCCTACCATGCAAAATGGGGATTACAGAGTGAAGGTAAAAAAAGGAGAAAAGTCAAAATTGATTATTGTAATTTACCTTTTTTATTAGATATATTTTTAAGGACTCCACTTAACTACAGAAGAATTATACGACATTGTAACATATCTAAAAAGCTTCTGACCTACAGGAATAACAAGCTGCTAGTAAAACAATTATGACGCTATAAAACCCCATCATAAATGTTCATTCTTTTATATCTAAATATTACCTCATTAAGGCGTAGTTTTGAGATGTGCTCGACTGAATGCAAGGGCTATAGGTTCAAATTATATTTATTAGGATATTTTTTTAACTTTTTATATAGATGTTCCCCGTTCTAGTTAGCTCCTCGGTTTCATTCCATATAGCATGCTAAGCGGAGTATTGAAGTTCTTAATTTTGTGCTCAAAGTCGAGGTGTTGTTGTCGTAAGCCAAGAAGGTAAGGTTTAGAGTAGACTTGTCCTAATGTTATGTATTTAAATGAACGAATGAACTTTTCAACAGGTCCTATTTAATTTTGTCATAGGCAAATTTTTGTTCCCGAGTCGGGTTAAGAAATTTACATAATTTCTTTTTAAGCCACACGTTGTTTGTCGCATATAGCAGGGTTGACAGAGGGAACACGGGAATTTAGTGTTAACCATTAAGACACTTATGACCCCCGCTTTCTTTCGAATTCTGAAAGCATTGCATTACTTAACGCTGCGTTTTGCGTCGCTACTAGACCGAGGATTAATATTATGAAATATTTCATTTCTTCGAGTGGGAATCGAACGCACAACCAGTCGCGTATTTTCATCGTCATTATTTTCATTTCTCCGCTATGGTAAAGCATTGCGTTGAGTCACGTCACTTAACACTATTTCACAACTATATACCTACTCAATATCACGAAAATATATCAGATCCAACCATTTACTATAGTAATTAGATTTAAAAAGTTGTGTAGATACAATCAAAAATTTAAAAAAATGCACGGCATCGATCCCACGACCCATCACTTAAAAACTAAGCAGCTTCACATTTGTCGATCAATTTTATATAAAATACTTTAAAAAAGATATCTTACTAGAGTTGTTTACTCTGATAAGCAATAATGATCTACCAATAGCTGTTGTTTGTAGGCCGCGGTGCTATAATCTATGTGTGTGATACATACAGTAGTTTTAATATTAAGGAATATTTAAATAAACATATGTTTAAGTTTAAAAAAGACAGTGTCAAGACTCTCTGCTCATTATACCGCCCAACTTAGGAGACACTGCGTGTTGCATCGAAAAATTTTATACCGCGATTTTTTTACCAATTCGAGAAAATAAAATATTACAATTCCCCATGTGGGAACCTACAACCATTGCGTTTACAGCAGGAGACAGCGTCTCACTGAGTCACAATGGCCTTAATAAAATCAAAGAAATTGAATATCACGGAAAATGACCGTGGAAATTCATTTAAAATAATAATTGTTCCTTGTAAATACTACTTAAGTAAGATTTTTGGTTGAAATTATATTTTTATTGTTTAATAAGATTCCGCCCATATCCAAATATATCGGAAACTAATACTGGATTCGGTTATGATTACCTAAAGATAGTAATTTTAGTTCGGATATCCGATAGTTTCGGTTTTAGTTACGGAGTTCCATAACATTCCAGGTTCAAATAAATCAAAGGGGAACCTGATACAGCAGTGTGTATCTTTACGGCTAGAAAACGATCGCGGTCATTTCATTAGCGGTCGTGAGCAGATATACTGCGTGCCGTTCACTCACACGCATAGTGGGCTGTAGACTTTTAGATAAAACTTTTGTATTTGAAATAGTTTTTTTTTTGCAATGTAATGTTTCAAATTATAGTGGGTTTGAGCCCCAGTGAAGACTATTTACTCGTATATTGCATGCAAATGCTCATTCTTTCTTTCAATCATGCATTTTTAAAACTTATTCAGGTAAAATATAATGAATGATATCTATTATTCGTAATTTTTTTAAGGTTACGCTTACGGTTGAAAATAAGAACATTCTTTTTTTGAAGTTGGTTGAAAAGAAACTTAACTATTGGGGAATCTCGTTTCGGACGAAAAGTTTTAACAATGTTTTTCCTTGTAAATAAAAGTAGGTATTACAAATACGTAGGTCATTTATGGTCTTCATCCAGACTCACTCCTACACTCAAGTCAGTCCTGCCTCTACCTAATAAAATTTTATTATATTTTTTATATTTTATTCTACTACAATTGTCTATATAACAAAAGATTCATCCCACATTTAACCACACACTGTACACAAAACACACTCGCCTCTAAAACATAAATAAATAATTACAAAATTATATTGAATGATCCTTAATCATCCGCTAATCACGGGCTCGGCTACAACGTGGGTAATAATATAATGATGTGTGAGCGAGACGTATAGAGGATGCTCATCTCTTCTCTCAGTTGCTTTATACTGTGGGTTTTGCATTGGTGCTTTTGTTAGCTTCACGCTGTATCCCGCATATATGTACCCAAACACTCCGTTTCCTGTTTTCCCGCCTATAAATTATATAATTATGTGGGCGGGAGATTGTTAAAAATTGTTGCTTTATCATTTATCCGTTTATAAATTTAAAAAATGAGAATAATTTATATTACTTAATACAAAGATAATCTTTATTAGAATCGAACCTACAGCCAACGTTTACAATTCCAATCTCAATGTTACCAATTAAAGCATTTCTTTACAAAATGTATGTAGATCTCATCAATTATTATATATTTATTACACATTTGTTAAATCTAAACACGGATGGGCGAGTGTTAATTTATAGTTTACGTACATATGTATGTATGAGAGTAGGGCCTGTGGCCTGTGGTACGGTCGCTATGGGCTATGCTGCGCACGCGCACCGTGAGTTACTGATGTGACATTATAGAGAGATATGCGGTTTTGGAATTTTAAAGGGCTGATGCGTTATTGGGAGAGGTGATAGCGATTGTCGAAATTGGTATTATCGGGAATCGAACTTGTTATTGGTCAAGAACCGTGATTTGTATATTTGTAAGGGGTCTTAATGTTGGACGCGATGGTTAGAAGTTCATATAGCACTGTGATAATATTCAATAAGCCTATTCGGGTCCACTGCCGGACATAGGCCTCCCCCAGGGCGCGCCAGGGCTCCCAATCCTCCGCCTTCCGCATCCAGTCGAGCAGCAACCTTCTTCAGGTTGCCGGTCCAGCGAGCTGGAGGGCGCCCTACACTACGCTTTCCGATATTGTGATAAAATATAGCATATTAATTTACCCTGGTACATATACATTGTACATATACATATACATTTAGTCGTCACCTGCAATTTTTGTTTACGTTTGCGTTACGTTTTTTCTAGGGTTATTTCAAATTTCCAAATCCAGTAGTTTCGTCTGTACGTTGTCAGTCACTCATTAACGAAAGAGTTTTTTTTATATTATTAGATTATCTATAGCCTCTATAGGTTATTCGCTTTCGCCTATACTTTAAATCAAAATACGTTCGTTCCCTAAATGCCTAATAGGCGTCCCTATCCATATTCCTGTTGCATTCTACAGAAGATATACTACGCTGTTAATATATGTGTAATTTGTTGTTAACAATTTATTATTTTTTTTGTTTTTTGTATAAATCGTGGAGCTAAAATGGGAATCGAACCTATAAGTAACATTTGAAGTTAGATTTTCTGAGGCAACGACTCGTCGACTATACCCTACAATATTTAGCTTAGCTTAAGTGAACTAATGTAGCGTTATCTAAAGCTCAGCTCAACGGTATTTACAGAAACGCGTGACTGTAAACGCAACGGTTGCGAGTTCGATTGCCACTCAGGAAAATTAATTATTAATTTATTTATATTTATTCGTTCTATTAACAGAGCAAAGCGCTGCGTTGCGTTCCACCACTCTGCAAGCAATGCCTCGAAAATTCGGCAGAAATTGGGGAACGGAGTGTCCAACACTAGTTCTCGCTGCCTACCCTGCTATATGCGGGATATAGAACTATTAACTATTTTAAAATCATATCTATTAACTACAACAAGCAGTAAATTTAAAAGTGCTTTCCTTTCAATATGCTAAGAACGTAGCCAGTACAGCTAGGACAGATGAGTATTGAAAACAAGTGTAAATAACCGTCTGCAGTGGAAAAGCCCGGGGCCTTGTGTTTTCCATTTCATCGTGGGAATGAATATAAATGAGTTGGAAAATATCTGACGTATATATTGTTGTCATTTCTCTGTTCTGATAGAGAAAGTGCACAGAGTTCTATCACTGAATCCGCAGTGGCTGAAAAATAGGGTAGGTACGCTAGTTTTTTTCTGTCTATTTTTCTATATCTACAGGAAAAGTTAGGTTTCCCTTTGAAGAGACTCAAAACTTACTAAGTAAGTAAGGTTCTGACATAAGCGTGTGACTGTAAACGCGTTATTCCCACTCTACAAGTTTTTATAGCAGGGTAGGTAGAGGGAACCTAGTGCCAAAGCACACCGTTCTCCATAATTGCGTTGGGTGAACATAGGTGCATAGGTGCATTTAGAGAAGACAATGTCATTTCAGTCTAAAACTTATTTAAAGGTTTCACTCATTAAACTTTCATATGAAACAAAATTAAAATTCAATACTTATTTACAATAAATTCGTTGGACGATCCATCTATCTATCGAACGGTCGAGTTTACACATTATATGCATTCTAAATGCATTCGTATGTATGTATGTCTGTCATTCATGAATTCATAGTGCATACACGCGCAATGGTCGCAGGAAACACAATCATCGCTGAGTCTATTAAAATATTACATTATAGTATGGAGGGAATTCTTAATTCTATTAACCGTTGTGTACACTGGCTTCTTTTTAACCGACTTTGTAAAAAGGAGTTGTCAATTTAGTATATCTTCTGTCTGTTTGCATGTACGTTACACGATTACTTTGGCACAAGATGGATATTAACGGTTTTTTTTGTACGGATAGGTCGTGTTTCAGAGATATTTAAATAGTTAAAAGCATGACATTCCAAAATATTATGTATGAAGAAGTTGATGATAGCGGATAAGGCAATAGAGGTGGAGAACGGAGTGTCTTAACCCAACATTCCCTCTGTCTACCCTGCTGTGCGCGGAATACAGCGTGAAGCTGCGACAGAGGTACATATTATAGAGACTATAGCGTTTGGCTCTCCGCTCTCTCTGGCTACTCCGGGATAAACTAAACACAAAATAAAAAAAAAACAAAATATTCCTCTCATTGACTTATCTGCCCATACCTTGCATAATAAAAAAAAATGCACATATTAAAAATATTAAACAAAACCTAAGCTAAGTTCAAAATCAAAAAACAAAATCCATCACAAAAAAAGAGAAAAGAACAACCACCCAAAACGAAGGACATTAAACAATGTAAACACATCTATTGGCTATCACAGGACTACGGAGTAAAATATAAATTTTATAAGAAAAATAAATATTAATGCAATACAATGTAAGTTTCATAAGAACTCTCCGTGTGGTCGGCGAGCGCGTATGCGTCGCGTCGACGCGTAGTTAAAGTAACTAATACACGGAGCGCTCCTTGAATGTTAATAGTTTAGCCCCATTTTCTATTCTATTCTCTTCAAGTTTTGTGCTATGGTGAAATTTCATCTGTTACGATGGTAATGAATGGAAGCCCTGGAAGCTTCACGCAGTATCCCGCATAAAGCGTGGTAGGTAGAGGGAACTTAATGTTGAGACCGTTTCTCATTTTAAGCCGAATTTTCAAGACATTATGCGTTGAATGATGGAATTCAACGACTCGGCTCGTCTACTGGAGCGGAGAACTGAAAATATAATAAACAACCTTTACTTCCATTCGGTGGATCAAACAAACAACCGTTGTAAGTTATTTATTATAATTGCATAATCATCATTCATTTGCTCATTATTAAAAAAAATATCTTTTTATACTTTTATTATTAAAAAAAAAGATTGACAATTAAACTAATAAGAATATATATAGTAAAAAACATTATCAAAATATAATAAAAGAGACAGAGTAGAGTGACGAATCTTCTCACGAAATTCGCCGTGGAAACAAAATTAAGTGCATAACCTCCCAACGCGATAAAAACACTTAAAATAGTTGATTTGACTCATCAAAATAGGTGACTAAAACTTAATCAAGCAACCTATGGCCACACAAGACCACTAATTGAAATGCATCTACGAAAGATCTCCATTACTTAACGATTCGATCGTATCACACAGAGAATAATAGGTTTTATTATCCACCTATTTAATACTGGTGCCGCGTCTTGATTGAATATAGATAATATATGAAATAAACTTCTAATTTCTAGTCATGTGTGAACAGTAAAATACGTCCTCGTTCCAAAACGACTTCCGCGAAATCTCCCATAATCATAATAAGCGTAAATTCTTTAATAATACCCACAATAAGATCCAAAATAGCGTGAAATTACCAAAAAAGAAGCAACGTGAAACAGAAAAATTAATTTTATATTAGCGTGAAAAGGGATTGACACATCGAATATATCGTTTTCCAATTCATTTTGCTTGTTAAAAATTAATTATTAAATTAATTTTAGACCTTCTCCACACGACCTTAGACTCGAAAGTGAATTAAAAAGTTATTATGGCGCCAAATATTAGACCGGGACAGCGCTATGCAAGTGAAAGAGATAGATTGTTTTTTTTTCTTTTTTTTTTTAGACGAAAGCGCAACTGCTAACTTCCAAGAAGGTGTAAAGTGGCTTCTATTTATTTTATTGTATTGTTAATAATCTAAGGGGAATTATTAAACGCTTATTTGGAACTAAATAGAATATAATGGCCGTTCATTGTTAGCTCGATGTCTATATCGCTTGACGTTTCGAAATGTCAAATTTTGAATGAATTCAATAAATGACAGCTATTGATTTTTTTATTTGTATTTTAATTTGTACGAAGTATAAAATTTGTAGTTGCTCAAGGGCGAAGACAGTTTTTGTGTTTGTGAACTTTTCGATACATTGGTTTCCCTTTTGTGTGGAGACCATTGGAATAATTAATAGACTCTTGACATTTATATGTGTTTATTTAAAAAAAATGTCAGCTTGACTGTTTCTTGAAGTGCGTTTTTGTGACAATTCAAATTATATCGATTCTTAGGATTAGAAAGTGATAAATTATTTAGTTCTTATCGAAGAGCCTAGAATGAAATGATAATATTTATATCAAATGAGAATAGAGGACATTGTGGCGCAGTGGAACTGCAAACGCGATGACTGTGAGTTCGATACTCATTATTGGGGATGAATTATTTTCATTTTATAATTGTAGCAAGACAAAGCGCAGTATTAGGTTTCAACACTCAACTGGCAACATCATGAAAATGGGCAGAAATCAGAGAACAGCGTATCTTAACATAAGTACATACTGTGTGAAATTGCAAAAACATATTATCAAAGAACACCTTCATTATTTGACAAACTCAAAAATCCATTTAAAAACATAATATTTTAAGCTTACATAGCTACCCTCCATATCATCTTTAGACTACCAATATACCATGAGAACGTTTTTAAACAATATAAATAGTTATTTCAACCATAAAGCAATAAGACACAAGGGATTGTTAAAACTAATGGGCTATCCAATAAATTAGTTTAATCGGTAGGGTGTTGGACAATTACTTTTGATTTTGTATTAAGTGGAACCAACTTGGGAACGGTTGTATTTATAAATTAGATGTTTCTAGGGTCTGTTTAAATAAAGCGCGGTTTAGTTACGTATTCCGATATGAGCCGATATGCTGCGCCCATAATTATTTAGAACAAAATAATTTGTTTTACGCTTAAACTAGAGTTATCTATTTTTAAAGAATTATGTAAATTAAGTTCAGAGTTTGGAAAGGAATCTCTGCATTATTATACTTAGACACTCCGTTCCCCTTAACACCTTTCCGTTCCTCAATTTCCGCCAAATTCGGGGTACGTGTTGAGTGGCGGAATTGAACGAACAGCCGTCGTGGTTACAGTCGCACGCTTGTGATCCACGATGGCATCTCTACATTATGTAAACACTGATATTTGTAAGAGTCCATTGTCCACATCCCAGTGGAACACCGTATGACTGTACTCGCGATGGTTGAGGGTTCTCCACTTGGGGCAATGAATTATAACCTCTTTCCACACTGACGAGACAAATCGGTGTCATGATTGATATAGAAAAGCTTATGAAAAATATATAGCAGAGAGAAGAGTGACTTTAGATTGGATTTCTACTATAATCGGGACGTAGCGTATATATTAAAAAAAGCACAACATAAATTATCAAAGTGACGAAACTGATGTACTACATAAATCTTTCAGAAAGTAGTGTTCAATACAAATTCACAAATAAAACTCTATTTAAAATAACATTTAAAATATCAATATAAGTAACATTATATTTGGGAACCATTCAGTCCATTATAGATATATTACAAAGTCAATCAATCCCGCATCTGCAGGGTGTTATTATGTAGGCAGTATTGGCTGGGGATGGCGCTAGACCCCCTGTTGACTCGAGTGCTATGGGATTTTGATGGGACGTACTCTACTGAAGTTTTAATACTATCTATTGTAATATTTGACTTCGTTTAGTGAAGAATATAATAATAGAAGCTATTGTGGTACAGTGGCGCAGAGTGTTACTTGCGTGGTGTTTGTGTGTTTGATTTCAAATAAGAGAAATTAGTTATATTCATTTTCTCGTTCTAGTATTTAGATAAATAACCGTAAATAGTGCACTGTGCAGCAGCTTCACACAGCTGTTGTTTTTATTTGCTCTACATCAATACTTTTAGATATTTTTCTATGCTATATTCAAATATTTGTCTTCTTTAAATAATAAAACTTTCACAAACTTACATTTTTAACAACAAAAAATCCTTAACATTTTTACAATCCATCCCTGTCACGTCCAAATCTACAGAATCCTCAAACGGATCCCAAACAGATATTCTGCTAATTATTAACAGTAGAGGTATACTCGTACATATAATAGCCTATGGCCACTTAATTTATAGTTTTGGGTTTTAAAATATCGCCTTTTAATGGCCGGTCGTTGGCCACAAATGGTGCTTGTTTTATTTATAATTTAGTTTAAAATGTTTAACTCATAGATAATAGGTGCTTAGCGGTTGTATTGTTTGTGTTGAACCATTTATTGTTTATTGTTAGAGAATAGTATTAATTAGTTATGGTTATTTTAGTTAGCTTCACGCTATATCCCTCAGGTAGGCAGAGGGAACCTAGTTAAGACACTGGAACGCAGGATTTTTTGACACTTTGTTGCCGCGTTATGTCTTGTTTCTAGAATCTAGAGCAAGAAAAGGAAACCAAATTATTTCCTCGTGTGGGAATCGAACTCTCAACCGATGCGTTTACTTTACAGTCACTAAGTTTCTTCCTATTCATATTTATGTATGTTAATAGGTCTCTTAACACGGACATGGGTTTAGAATAGGGACACTCAGTGCTTTACGTTCTGGTTTTCGCCGAATGGAGGTCAAAACAATCGGGCCTACAGTATGCAGGATACAGCGTAAAGCCTTAAAAAACGGGAAACTTATACTATTTGTTTATAAATATATGGTATCATGTTACATGAAGAAGTAGAAATAAAAATATGTTTTTTTTTTACTATTGTAGAGACCATCGTGGCGCAGGGGAGACGAAGTGTGCGACTATGAGCACAACGGTTGTTGGTTCGATTTCCACTCGGGGAAATTAAATAGTTTTCCGTTTAATAGTTTTACTTCCTCGCTCTGGTAATGAAGTAAAGCGCGGCGTTCAGTTGAGTTAATAGTAACGAAATAATTATAATGTTATAAGCTTTGGCTATATTATTATCATTTTAATTTATTTTTTTTGCTTTTCGCTGCATCCCCGTCCAATTTTGACCTTGCATTTTGAATGGTGGGATTTTTCCCTCCCAATTTTTAGATGTAAAATCTAAAAAGTGTTGAGTGATGGGAACACCTTGTTTTTTCTTGTTGCTAGAGCAAAGAAATGAAAATATTTTGTATCCCTAGTGGAAATTGAACACAAAACCACCTAAAAGCTACAAAAGTTTAATTTCTTTCAATCCGGAATGTACTCACGACATCCTATAAGCTAAGCTATCACTCATAAAACCCAAGCAACCACCAAAATATAATATATCATATCAACCATAAGGGCAACAGAAGTCACGAACGAATCCGTAGGCGTTTTCTAGTCCAATAAATTGAATTTAACACACAGTGCTTTACATAGATATATTTATACATTATTCCAAAGAAAAATCTTCGAAAACATAACTTATTTATCGAAAAATAGGGTATATTTTTGCATGAACTGAGATAGTTTAAAAAAGATAAGTATCAAAACGCCTTTTAAAATGAAGACATCAAATACGTTATTTAAATAAAGTAACTTGATACCACAGTGTGTACGTGGCCTAAGTCCCGAGATCAAGTCAGATTTGGGTGTTATATGGCGAGGATGCTGCAAGATTTATTATACGTGTAAGTAATTGTTTAATGTAAAGTGTATGTGTGTTTGTATGCACATTGTATGGGAACAAATTATATGTTTTGGGGTGTTAGTTACTTTGGAGGTCAGGCAGTGAACTGTGGGCTTAATTCCTGTGCGGGGGAATGAATGAAATTAATTATAATATACTTTCATATAGGCGAGGCTACTCCTTGGTCAAGGGCACAAAGTGCCCGACTGCAGAAGTGACAAGTTGTGAGTTTGATTTTCACTCGAAGAAATGATATACATATTTAATATTTAACTCTGGTAACACAATAACAACGCTCATCACCTCCAGTATTCGGAAAATTGAAAACTTATTGAGAACGGAGTGTCTTATTATTAGATTAAAAGGTTCCCTCTATAACTATCCTGCTATGTGCGGGATACAACGTGAAGCTAAGCATAAAATTACTTAAATCCTAGTATTTCTTCACCCGATTTAAGACTAATTAAACACATTGCGTGCCTCAAAATTACATATTCTTTCTCTATTTTAGACTTTTAAACAAAAGTAGCTTACGTGTATACCGCATGTAGCAGGATAAGTAGAGGAGACTTAGTGTCAATACACTTCTTTAGACTTTACTCTTTTTTATCCAGTTTTCGAAATTCCATGTTGAGTACTGATTACTTCGGGTAGGAATTACAACCATCCCGTAGAGTCTAATATATTTTATTCATATCCTACTAGCTCCCAAGTTATAAAATGCTTAAATTACTTTCGGAAATTGAAATTTACTGTATTTTGATTTTGAACACAAATCTATTGATGGACACAAGTAATTGATTTCGTAGCAAAATTACTCATAAATAATACGAGAGGAAGATGTTCTTAAATTTCTTATTTAGAAAAATTTTTGTTTGGTCAGCGCAGACTTGCGACAGTTAAATAATGTTTATAAAAACTTGTGGCTTGATGATTTTAGCGCAAGATTTTAGGTTAAAAGATTTCAGTGGCGTTGTATCCTGCACATAGCAGGGTAGGCAAACGGAACCTAGCGTTAAGAAACTCCTTTCCTATTAAGGCACTTCCGTTCCACACTTCCCGCCGAATTCTGAAGGCATTGCTTGTTGAGTGACATTGAGTATTGAAGACAATGATTATTGTATGGCGAATTTCTGTGACGTGTCGTCTTTTTCACAAGAGGAAATGAAAATAATCCAATTGAGAATCGAACCTATAAGCATCGTACATTTTTCTCTTTAAAACATCGACCAAGTCTTGAGTCTACACAGCCCACGCTCGAAAGTAAGGTAGCCGTTACTATACAATGGTGTAACATAAAACAGCACGAGCTCATCCTATCCAAACATCAAATTTATTCTAATTTTCATACAAATGTCACATTCAAATGAAAACGTAGCTATAAGCTGCAGCCTGTAAGGCAGCTTGAATAGATTATTATTACTTGTATTTTTATTTTATGGTCAGCCACACCGTGGTTAATAGATTTGGGAGAAATGGTTAAGGTTACTACTGTTTTTAGTTTTGTAAGGATTTTTTTTTGACATGGGAAAAATATATTTGAAAAGCAGTCATGTCAGCGGTCATGTCATACGAGTATATTATATGTAGTTTTACGGTTCTGTATATATACAGAAGGCACCTAGTGATAAGCGGTTTTCGAGATATCACGTATGTGGCGAAAGTGTGAAAAAAAATTTTATTCTCCTAGTGGGGATCGAACCCACGGGGCGTCGTGTTTACAGTCAAACGCTGTGCCGCTGCGTCAGTATTGGTCATCGACGCCATTACTGTATTATTATTATTGTTTTAATAACATTTAATTTAAGGAAGTAAAAGGAAACGTCATGGGTACAGACTGTATCTACACTAGGTTCCTAGGTTCCCTCTGCCTAACCTTCTATGTGCATGAAGCTAAAAAAATATTATTTTGTCCAAATTTTATAACGAAAAAAATTATAAACGAGATTAACCACAGAAGCATAAAACTGTGTTGTAATAATTTACGACCGCCTTACAAGCGACGTTACATTATTTACATCAAATGAAAATAATAATAAATAAAATAATAAAGAAAAAATAACCATAAAAAATTATATATTAATTTATTATTAAATAACTATATAATAATGTAATAAACACATCTATCTACAAATAATATATCAAACGATGCGACCAATTCATCCATTCTTGTTAAATTTCACGCACAATTAAAATGTAATACAAAAAGTATATAATAGATATTTGTTAGTCACGCTGTCTGTTTAACACCTGGTGATAATAAATAACGTGTAACGACGGGTGACATAGGTTAGTTCGGTAAATGTTGGACAGATGGTTAGTTTTTTTATTTTAATTTCACCTTTTTAATGTCTAAATTCTGGTGGACAGAGGGAAAACGGAGTGTTTTATCACAACGTTCTCTCTACATACCCATTTACCCCTATTTTGTAAAGTAAACTAGTGATATAAGCCATCACAAAGCATTGGTACAGCATCTGACTGTAACCGCGACGGTTGCTCGTTCGATTCCTACTCGGAGGAATAAGTTTTTATTACATACTTTGCTTTATTAATACGACAAAGCGTATAAAGCGTAAGTTCCACCACATACGCAATGTCTCAAATGACAAGCAAAAAATAAGGAACGTAGTGTTTTTACTCTGTGTCTCTCTCTCTCTCTCTCTCTGCATAACTTGCTATGTGACTAAATTCATTCAAATCAGATTTTAGTGCAGAATTATATAACAAGCTACATATCAATTAAGCTAACAACAACAAAAAATATATTAACCTATTTCAAAGAAATTAGCCACGTTCCTTAAACAAACTACTTAAAAGCCACGTGTTAATTTTAAAATTAATTTACCTCAACCAGATATAGAACTTAGGACCTACTATTAAGATATGTATTCCCCAGGAACAATATTTGTAAGCGAAATAACAATCTTTAGTTACGCTGTAGAAGAAATCGGCATCCACAAACAAAATACTTGAAAGCCGTCAAATTAGTTAAAATCAATTCTATACGGTGTGAATTGTGATTGAAGACAAATATTTGTTTAAATACTCACTATTGTATCGTATTACATACTGTCAATTGATTTTTGTTGTATAGAATTTTATTTATTACTAACTTTTACCTGCGACTTTGCCCCTTTTATTGAAAATAGCTTAGACTAGTTACTCTGACCGTATAAAAGCCTATAGAAATTTTATAAAAAGTGTATAGGAAGGCTAGGTTTCAATTCGAATCAATAGTTCATGTGATTAGCAGGTTTAATTAAATAAACTTTTTACTTGTATAATATTAGTAAGTATAATTGTAAGTTAGTTATTTACAGTCGAAGCCGCCATAATAGAGTGGGATGGAGTAATCGAGATAGTGGGTTCGATCCCCACCAGAGGAAATTATTTATTTAATTTTCCCGCTCTGGTAAGATTTCATTTAGACACTAAATACGCAATGTTCCAAACCGGGTGGAATATACACTTATATGCGTGAAGCTGCAAAAAAGATGACTTAACACTAGTCCACAAAATAAAAAAAAACCCGGCATATTCAAGCCAAATAAAATTAACACACCCCATTGAGTACCATTGCAGCTTGCCGCACCTTTTCATACATTAACAAAAGACATGAAGTGACTCCCAATTATTCGCCACTATTCTTGCCTTCACTAACAAAGTGATTCAAATTGATATTTCGTCTATACTATTGTTAGAGCACAATCAGAATGGGGCCAGCATCGGTTACAGTGTTTAGTTATACTTATTAAGTTTTTATATTTGTATGTAATAGAGATCTATTGTCGGTTAAAATGTTGTTATTTTAGTATTAGTTTCAGTATATTAGTATTTGTAACAGCGTGGTACAGTGGGATAGCATCTGAGTGAAAAGGAGATAGTCGTGGGTTTGATATTATGTTGTTTTTATTTCTTCGGTCAGGTAAGTCCTAATACGGCGTTTGGGTCTGTTGCTCTTGGAAACCCGACGGTTCGAACAGTTTACTGTAGGACGTGGTCACATGTAGAGTCTACCCGTTTCAGTTTAAAAGTGTACCCCCTTCCCTCCTCACTCAATGCTCCTCACTCAAAGAAAGGAGGGCAGAATAATATTTCACTACGTATTCTATTCCACACACGTTGCTAGCAACTACTCAAAAACAAAATTTCCCACAAGTTATCTAACAATCGGTTAAGAACAACAAACCTAGACTAGACTTTCACAAAAACGGTAAACACTCATCATTAAAGAATACTAAGAAATATTCAGCTTAAAGTTCAAACGGGACCTGTTCTTGTAATTTTCCAAAGAAATAACCATTTAGCTACGTGTTTAGTTATTTTCCCTCGTGAATAGACAGTATTATTATAAAATACATACATTTGGAACGCTAATAGAAGAAAAGTGGTTACACGCGCGGTATTTGGACGAAAAATATTGTAAATTCCATATAAATCTTACATTTAAGCTCATAAAGTAGTTTTTTGAATGGTTTTGAGGTTATATTGCTCTTATCTGATAAGAGATAAGGCAAAGTCGGTGTAATTCTTTGTATGGTGAGATTGACGTTTGACCCAGTCAGTAGCTTTGTCTAAAACAACGATGCTAGTTTAGATAAGTCATATGGAATTGTTCTAACGACACTTGTTTACCCATTGTTTCGGTAAAAATGCTATAATAGTATGCTGGAAAGTGCTTTTAGGGGCTGTAATGTGGGCATTTCTTTTTTAAATTGTATTATTCTCAAAGAACTCCGTTCTCCACTTTCTTTTTCTTGTCAAAGCGAAGAAATAAAATTATTTTATTCTCTTAAGTGGAAATCGAACCCACAGACGTTTGGATTGCAGTCAGCAACTGACTAGTCGGTAATAGATATATTACAAATTGAAATATTTCTTTAATTTCTATTTGAACCTGCTACACGTTCTAATAAGGGCTATAAGAAAAATTAATAAATTGAAATGTCAAATATACATATGGCCAAATATAGTATATAAAAGTTTCACAGAACTTTTAAATTTCCAAATAAAACAGTCTATTATTTATAAGAGAACTTTCTATGGAAATGTTAACAACTTCTGTTTCATTTTATAGGCATTTATTATTCTAATCGTGTACTTACAATATTTCTGATAGTTTTGTTTAGAATTGACTGTTTTTTTCTTTTGCTTCACGCTTTTTCCACATAACAAGACAGGCAGAGGGAGTAGTTAGGGTAAGACATTTCGCTTCTCGTTCCTACCCAAATTTCGACATATTGTTTGTTGAGCGTTGGAACTCAACGCTGCGCTTTGTTCCTAGAGCTGGTAAAATACTAAAAAAATAAATATATATATAATTATTTTCCCAAATAAGGGCTTGGACCCATGACCATTGAGTTTACAGTGAGATCTCTATCCAAATATATTACGCCAGCTCAGTTCTGCTAAGAAGGGCGGGCAACAAACTCAACAGTCGCTCTACCTCTATAAAAGTGTATTATTTTACAATAATAACTCGTAACACTACGTGCGGGATACAAAGTGAAGACAAAAAAACCTTATCACCCAATATAAGCTCAATGAAAGGCTATAACAAAAAAAAAATTAAAATAAAACGACCAAAGCTCTTTAATCCAAGAATATTTTTTTTATAGATCTATTTCTTTCTAAACAATTAAATAGTGAACACCAGAGGCTTAAACGTGAATGATTTTTATTATGTTTACATCGCTTCAGGTTTTCGGAGAGAATCTAGTAGACAGTCGACAAGTCACTCTGTACTTTTCTTTATTACTTTACTAATATTATAAAGCTGAAGCATTTCTTTAGGATATGTAATATGATGTATATATATATATATATTAGATCACATTAATCGTTCCCCATTACCTACTTAGTATAATGCGAAGCATTGTGACCTGAATGGACACATACAAATAATTTAAATATAACTATTACCCCGAATGGGGATCGTATCCACGACTGTAACCTTTACAGTCGGACGTCCAGTCGGACCACTGATCCGCGATGGCCTCAGTAGAGCCACTCTATTATTTAAACAATACAAGATTTTAGCCCGAATTGTTGTTTTCTACGAAATAAAGTAGCATTCAATTGGGCCTTGTACTGTGTTATCCTTTGAATTGGTTGGTTAGTCCTGTTAAACACCTAAAAATATATATATTATAGCTTACACATATTTAATATTACTTATTTTTAAAGTTTTTAAATTTGTTTTACAATTTTTTTAAGTGGTCTTCATGCGTTAAGCAAAGAAAAATAATTTAGTAACCTAGTGAGTTTGCAACTCGCGCTTCACCTCCACTTTTGAACCGGTACATTCAAAATTTGTGAATCTTTTAACTTTTTTTTCATTTCAGTTAATGCTAGACTAGTTCTAATATATTTATTAGGAATTTAAAGAAACACAGTATGGAGAACCTAATAAAAATTCTATTCGTAANACGACTGTAACCTTTACAGTCGGACGTCCAGTCGGACCACTGATCCGCGATGGCCTCAGTAGAGCCACTCTATTATTTAAACAATACAAGATTTTAGCCCGAATTGTTGTTTTCTACGAAATAAAGTAGCATTCAATTGGGCCTTGTACTGTGTTATCCTTTGAATTGGTTGGTTAGTCCTGTTAAACACCTAAAAATATATATATTATAGCTTACACATATTTAATATTACTTATTTTTAAAGTTTTTAAATTTGTTTTACAATTTTTCAAAGTGGTCTTCATGCGTTAAGCAAAGAAAAATAATTAAGTAACCTAGTGAGTTTGCAACTCGCGCTTCACCTCCACCTTTAAACCGGTACATTCAAAATTTGTGAATCTTTTAATTTTTTTTTCATTTCAGTTAATGCTAGACTAGTTCTAACATATTTATTAGGAATTTATAGAAACATGGTTTGGAGAACCTAATAAAAATTCAATTCGTAAAGTATTTTGCATTGCCAAACCATTGTTTATTGGATGACGAATCTGACATCCAAATTTTCATGACGACAATAAAAAAAACTAATTTAAAGTCAAATGATAGAAAGTGTCCTTTTATAATACTTTTTTTTTCAAAAATTTGGCATATTCTAATAATTAAAAATATTACTTATTACAGTGGTTTTCAACGGCGACGGCGGACTTCGTCAACCCAAAACGTAAAATGACATCATAAAATATATTTTTCTGGACAACAAGGTTTATCATTGGCATGCTATGCGCAAGAGTTTATCGCTCGCTACTAAATTGAAGTACGTGATGTGAATAGAAGGAAAATTAAATGTACTAGAGTGTATATATTGACAAGTTACTATGAAATGTAGAATAAAGCTACCGGAGTTCGTGTAATGATAAAAAATAGATTTTTGGGAAAAAGTATATTTGTGTGGTCCTAACCTACTGGACCTAGTGGTGAAGTCCATTTCCAAATTTTCCAGACATTACATATTGAGTGACGTATAAGTCAACGCCGAGATTTGTCTTGTTACCAGTTGAAACTTTAACCGTTACATTTACAGAAAAACATTGTACTGCTGTGCCATGACGAGAAATTTTAGAGAAATGTATTAATTTCTCGTCATCTTGTTGGGAAGTATTATTCCACATTGTAAAAGAAAAATATTAACAAAACCCTATTATAAAATAATATTATAAATGTTTTGAACCCGCGTTAAAACATAAATTTATAAAAAAATTATAAAAATCTCCATAAAGAGACGCAACAACAAAAATGTTGTAAAAAGCATATAAGAATGAGATAGTAACGACAAGAACGCATCTCTTTTCAAATAACACGCTATGACCTTAATCTTCTAACTTAAAAGTATGGCAGATACCTAAAAGCGCTGTCGTGGCGAAGTAACTTTTCTCCGTTTAGATCTGCCATTCAACACAAAAGTAGAAAATCAGGAACGGAGTTTTTAAGTCTAGGTTCCCTCTGTTTATATGCGGAATACAGCGTGCAAAAAAACATAAAACTAATCGAGATAATTTCTTAAAAGAATAAAAATATATGAAATTAAGATCATTTGAATTCCATACAGGATATATTTCTTTGTATTATCGTGTTATAAAATAGTACATATTTTTAAATTATTGCCGTATTAAGCAATTGCCGTCGCCGGCTCCTCTGAGCAGAACTTTCGCCTGCCTAATTGGGGGGAAAGTAGGAAACGGAATATTAGGTACCCTGTCAACCTGTTTTATATGCGGGAAAAGGCGTGAAGCTGACTTATGATATTATTTCTTAGAAACTTTAGAATCAAAATCTAAATATAAATAGCAATAACTTAACCAATCCCCTCCATTTCATCGGAAAAAAATATACCTACACGCAACTACCTATTGTTTTTAGTTACAAAAAAAATCAATGAATTTTAGTCTTTAAATACATAGAAATAAGAAAAATGTATGACAATATTGTATGAGCCAATCATACAGACATCCTGTGTACTTCGCGTTTAAATTGTTAAATTAAAAATCGACATTATTACTTTACATTCAATATATTCAGTATGTACGACTTAGATATTATATTGTTCTTCGAACTTAGGCATGTATAGCTTGTTTATAGCTTCCTTTAACCTGTGCTTAAAATTAAAGTGCCTATGACATCATGGAGGAGTTGATTTTGAAGATTTGGATGTGTAATTCGTTGGAATTACGAAATACTGTTGTCATTTATTGTAAAAACAGAATTTGAGTTCGATTCTCAAAAAAATCCGAAAGCTGTGCCACTGCGCCACGAAGGCGAAAACCCGAACTCTATTTCTATATACTTAAAAAAAAAAATCGGCAGATAACTTGTAAATAAGACATTTATTAGTGAAACAGCGGGACGCCGTTATTACAATAAATAAAATAGAATACAAATGGTTTAAGTATTCAAAGAACTATGCAGGCGCAGACTGATGTCATATTTTCTAAGAAAAAAAATATTTATTTGCCCTCAGTCTGAGTTAATTTAGGGTATTATTTCACAATTATGCTTATTTTTTCTTTCACGCTTTTTCCCGCAATGTATAATTACCACAATGTACTGGTAACCTAGTGATAGACAAATTTCAAACGAATCTCAACTGCTGCTTAAAACGTATGCTTACTAAAGCGAAGAAATGAAAAAATAATTAATTCCCCCGAGTGGGAATCGAACTCACAGTCATCGTGTTTACAGACAGAGGCTGTGGCACGACGGCTTCAAATATAACTCTTAATATTAGAATATAAAATTAATTCAATCGCTACCGGTAGATATAATTTGAATTAGTTTTATGTGTTTCATTCAACTACAGTAGGCTAATGTAGACCCCATAGTGTGACATTATGTAGAAGTGACATACCGGATTCAAACTGCCACCTGCAGTGTTAGTATATTATGTTTAAATGAAAAATCGTCGCTATCATAGAAAATATATAGATTGAGAAGTGAAAAGTAATTTTTTGTTTATTTAATTTTGTACAGGTAAAACTCAAAATATAGAAAAAAATACTCATTTTTATTGTAGGAAAAATCGTCGTGTAAATTCTTGGGAGACGCCTATAATCTAACTGTGCCTGTATAAAAGACTGGAGTAATATCTGGTAATGTAATATATGAAGAGGTTGATGACAGTGGACGAGGTGAAAGAGGTATGCAGAGATCGTAGCGTGTGGCGCTCTGTAACCTCTGACTACTCCGCTAAAGCGGGATAAAGCGTGAAGTTCAGTTAAGTATTAATAAGATTTTTATTTGCTTATCAATATAGTCCAAATATTCCATTAGGTTTTTTAACGTAGCTATGAAAATAATCAAAAATAATATAAAATATCGCATAATCGCGTCAATATATTTAAAAAACATGTTTATTTTATATGTATTTGCTAATTTCCTTGTGAAATTTACATAAAAAAGTTAAAAGACGCCATTAAATTAGTTCTAAGGCCATTTAAATTACCATAATGTGATAGAAAAATTTATAACTCATAGTAGTCGATTGGTTTTTGGGTTAAATACAAAAATTTTTATGGGATCTAATTTAAAATCGGAAATTATTTATTAAAAGATTCATTTTGTTATATGTAATTATGTTGGGGTACGTCTGGTGGAAATTAGTGCCATGATTTGTACGTCCATAGAAATCTGGCATATCCAATAATTGTGGTCAGATGGTGAAAAAAACGGCTAAAGGAATGGCTAATTAAGAAATACGACTAATCTACTTCTATAAGCAATGTCCGTTAGACAGTCGAAAGAACATTATGTAAAAAGAACGTCAATAGAAAAGTTAGATCGAAGAGGCTAGCGTTAGATGGCTGCGCAGACTTAATTTTAGGTATTTTTATTATTGGATACAAATGCGCGAAAGTTCAAAAAGCTTAACTTCACAGCGACCACGACTCGTCGCCCGTAGTATACCGATTGCATTTGTAAAATCTCGAGCCCACAACCTACGTTCTAAAAAGACAATTTAACACTAATATTAAACACATAAACGTGTAAAACTTGCATAAACAACCAACATTTTATGACAAAAATTTAAATAAACGATACAAAATTTTGTATTTAAATTGATTTATCGTTGAAATTCGTCGTGCAAATGTTTTGTTTTGTAATATTATACTGGTATCTCTACATATTTATTTTAATTTTAAAATAACTGCTTTAATTTTGTGAGAAAAGAGGTAAGTCTCTGTGTTCCTCTATAATAACTTCAAAATAACTGATTTTAAATACTAAATACATATATAAGTATTATTTTTTTCAGCTTTACACTGTATCCCGCACAAAGCAGGGCAGGCAGAGAGGAGTTAGTGTTAAAACACTCCGCTTCATTAAGTGGCGGCACTTTCGCGTTACCATACAGATCATATTATACATTGATTTTAATACACCTATAATTTTTCTCTCAAGTTCTTTGAATCTACTCCCACCACGTTTCACAACTGAGCCATACTGGTGTCATATATCGCGCATAAAGACACACTAAAGCCACAATTTGCTGTTGATTCATAGGAATGAAGATTTTATGGTTGTAAAATGACATGGAAATGATAATAAATAAACGCGCCTTATCAAATGACATCGGTAACTTGGATATAGTAATAGTGGATATGGCAAATCTTATTTACATTTAGATACATAATTATAAGCTACTAAATAAGCAATGTCGGCGGAAAGTGGAGAACGAAGGGTTTTATGGGGACGGAGTATCTTAACTTCAATTTTCTAGGTTTAGTCTGCCTACCCTACACGGTGATGCTATGAATAAAAATCTTATAAAACTATTTCTTTCCCTCCTTTTCCCCGCCGAATTCTGAGGCGTTGCATGTTAAATCGAAAATATCAAATATTTTATATCCGTGAGTGGGAATTAAATCCACAACTGTCGTGTATGGAGGCACACTTTTGTCCCAGAGGGCTTGCACGGCCTCCGGCATTTTAAATTCATCAAAATATTTACATAGTATCAAAAAATCTGAAATTTATCACATGTCAAACCATGCAGCTCCATAAAACTTCTTTCCTTCATTATTTAACATAAAATATTGGTCTTTCTTCAGCTTCACTTTTTATCCCACAGATAAAACATCAGTCCCAAAGTCACTCCTCACTCACTCAGTTCTCTGTTCTCTATCAGAATTCGAAATATTAGTGGCGTAAGTAAACGCCGTCTTAATAATTTAAATTTTTAAGACAATAGTTGAGTTGATAAGCATGCCACTCAGATAGACCCAACTTTTCTAATCTCTTTTCTTTTTGAGATTCTCCAGTCTCTCACAAGTGGGATTCCAACCTAAAATAAATGATTTAAGAACATGAAATCCTTATATCTTAAATTGTAGTGAACTATCTATAGGAATCTACTTATTCACACATCCCTATTGCCCAAGATTGTTGAACAATAGCAGTTTGCGCCTACGCACTTACTTAAAACCTAGAAAACAACCGAAAATCAACCAAACTACTTCAACATAAAGTTCTTTTTCCATATTGAACACATCACGTGATTTACTATAATCGATTTAAAGTGATAAATGGTCGCCCAAAGACACTTATTTACAAAATCGGATAAATCGTAACATTTATATTATAATACGATACAAATGCTAATAAAATGCAATTTTAAATTTAAACATCGTTTAAATGAGGAATAAAATTCGATTTTACAAGATTTGTGTTGGATTTCAATAGGTTTTTATTGGTTATAAAGCGTTAATCGATGTCATCTTGGTGTTGAGTGATGTTTGAGTGGGCGCGGTGGTTGTAGGTCTGCTTCTCTACTCTATTGCCTTGGGCAATGCCTCTATGATGGGGAGTCCCACCCAATAAAAGCCATGAATCCACTACAGAATTTTTAGGGGCATAATAATTAATTAAATTTTAATTATCAAAATTTAAAAAAGCGTTCACAAAAAGATCTACTTAAGGTAAAATCCAGAAAGTTTATTTTTTACTGAATTGTGTTTTCTTATTTTATAGTGGCAAGTTCAAAACCTAATAATAAAAAATCTTAACGTTGACGTCATTAAAAATTGTTGTTAAAATGTTTCACGTTAACGCTACTTTAGTGTTGGTACAACAATTCATGTAATTTTCATTTTATGTAATTTGGCACAAAATAATAACTTACAGTACAAATAAAGAAATATATTTTTTTTTGGTATTTCATTGTAAAAAGACCAATACAACATTTGTAGCAAACCATAGTTTAACTTCTATAAGTTGTACTTTGTGTGATAAATATTCTATAGAAACGGAATCAAATCCATAATTATAATTTAATAGAAACATATCAACTGGATCACAATGGTTTTTCTTATATAATTGTCTTATTTGTACAATCAGAAATATATAACGCACCCAATTTCGGTAACTTTGTATGGACAAACGGAAAAATGTGTTAATCTAAACCTTACCACGAGTGCGAATCAAACCCCGACTATCAGCATACCATTTTACAATTTGCATTAGTACTTATTTATTACAGTAAAATGACAAAGATAACATAATATTTATATACGTAATAAAGAATTACTTCCATACTGGGCTAGCTCGACAGACGGACAGACATTTATATTAAGAAGAATAACTTATCTCCCTTATCATAATCTAACAAAAGATCACAATAGAGTGTTACAGCATCATCAATATATTATGTTACAATGCCGTTGAATGGTTTTGATACTTTTCATATATTTATTGATCATTTTGATATGTTGGTTTTTTATAGCTTCACTCTGTATCACGCTTATAGCGTGCAAAAGGGAAACCAGTAATAATAATTAGGCTAAGACTCCCCCCAAATTTTTAGGCGCCTGTTGAGTGGAGGTACCTACCCAACGCGGTTCTTTGTCTTGTAATCAGAACGTGAAATTGAAAATAACACATTTTCCTGAGAAGGAATCGAACACGCAACCGTTGCATTTTAAGTCATTATGTACTATGCCGCTACGCCACTACGGCCTATGTATATAATATCCATATAATAAAGAAATGAAGTATCAAGACCAAATGCTAAGAAACAATCCAAGTTAAGTGTGAGTTGTGAATTACATCGCAGCGGGAAGTTCCTCGAATGATGCGCCGATATCGCCAACGCACTGACGAATAGACTGCAGACTGTTAATCTACTTGGTAGTAGTAGTGTAGACATGGAAAGGTCCAAGTTCGATTTTCTTTTTTACTAGGTTCCCTCTGCCTACCCTCTTACACGTGGATAACAACGTGAAGTTAAAAAAAATCTTCATACTGTCCTGGCTGGCATACGCATGGCTTGAGTATTGCTTTAACAGAAAGCGGAGAACGGAGTAATCTTTCACTAAGCTCACTGTAATGGTACTACTGAATTTCAGCATCGCGTTCAACTCTGTTGATTTTGATATACTTCTAGGCACTCTTCGTGCAGTTAACCTTTCAACCTCAGTTATTGAATAGTTCCACTCTTACCTTTTCGGTCGCCAGCAGTGTGTAAAAGCTAAAGATGTTAGAACTCACTGCTGGCGTCCCTCAAGGCGGCGTTCTTTCTCCACTTCTTTTTCCTATATTCATTAATAATATCTCTAAAATCATTTCTTCTCCCTACCATCTGTATGCAGATGATTTGCAGTTATATTGTCATTGCAACTTGAACGAATTGTCCAAGGCTATTGCATCCTTAAATAAAGATCTCAGTGCTATAAAATCTTGGGCTGAATCTTTTGGATTGCTAGTTAACCCTAAAAATCACAAGCAATTATTATTGGCAGTAATAAACTTCTAACTTAATAACTACGCTGACGTCTGCTATTTAGATGTGACGGAGGAGCTACTTAACAAGCTAGAGCGACTTCAAAACCTCACTTTACGCTTTGTCTTTTTGGTCTACGTAAATCTCGTCACGTTTCCCAATTTTGAGCTCAGCTTAATTGGCTCCCAATCAGACTTCGTCGAGATATGCACATCCTCTCACTTTTGTTTAAAATCCTTAACTATCAACATTTCCCTTCTTATCTACGCTCCCCCTTTACTGTACTTCCCACTCCCACACGCTCTAGGAGGTCTTGTGCCATACCGATGCTTGACATTCCGAAGAGTAACACCAAATTCCTGCAAAAATCCTTCTCAGTCCATACCGCATCCTTATGGAATCAACTCCCAAAATCCATCCAGAAAAGTCCATCCATAATCTCCTTTAAATCCAAATTAAAAAAATATTTTCTTGCTTCCATAAGCCAGTAGATCTTGATATATTGTGTATATATATATATATATATATGTATGCAAGTATGTGTGTATATGTATGTATTTATGTATATATGTATTATAATAGTATACCTACACTTATATATATATATATATACTAGCTGTATTTTGTTACTGGTATATAATTTTTACTTTGTTTTGCTCGCTACTCACTCATCCACATCCACTGGTTGACTGGAAGAGATCTCTTATAGAGATAAGTCTTTGTACACGAAATGTCTTTATATATTGTTTATTATGTATTTTGTTTAGTGCAATAAAAAATATTATTATAAGTTTAATGAATGTTTTATCAGGTTAATTTGCTGATATAAAAAATAATAATAATACATTATTCCGTCTTGGGAAGGTAGGCAGGGAACCTCCTGTACGACACTCCATAAGTAACTGAGCTACGCCCAATACATTCCGTAAATGGACGTCGTCTCATACAATTACGATAAATTTCTAAGAGCTTATGGATTACTACTAGGGTAGTTCACTAGACTCCTTTGCGTAACAAAATCAGGTAAAAAAAAAAGATTCATTATACTAATTAACATGTAATGTTCAAACATACAGATAACGGAGTGTCTTAACTCTTCTCGTTGTTTCTCTGTAAAGTTAAAAAAGCGAGAAAAATACAAAAAAAAATTAAAAATCTATACATATATTAATTTCAAAGATTCTCAGAGGTAAGCGAGCGTGAAGTGAATCATAACTTATGTCAATACAGACAATCAATCAAATCTCCGGGTTCCGCATATCGTTTTGTTTAGGGGACTCCCCGTCGCGGCGTGATTCACATTCACACCTCCATTTATTGTATTATAGATATGATTTAGTTTATTTTTATAATCTGTTATAATCGATTTAATAGTAACATTTCGATACGTAGCATAAGAGTCGATTTGTGGTATGTTCTAGTTTATAATATAATAGCGTAATTTATAGAAGCGCTATAAGCATAAGCCTAATCACAAGCGAGTTAGGGAAAAGCAGGAAACGCCTAAAAAATGATTTTAAGACAATACATTTTGTGTAGCGAAACTCAACGCCGCTTCAACGCCTTCCCAGAACATTTTCCCAATTTGGGATTGAGCCTACACGTTTACAGGCAGATATTAAAAAAAAACTTGATAGCCGCAGTAGTGCAGCGGCCAAAGGGTATGACTGTAACTCGACAGTTGAGGTTTCGATCCCAACTCGGAAGAATGAATTATTATTTCATTAATATCTTCGCTCTGGCACCAAGGCATATGCCCGGCGTTGAGATCTGCCACTCAACACTCGATGCCTTGAAGAATTCGGCGAAAAGTCGTGCAGCGTCTTAACATTAGGTTCCCTCTACTTATCCTACTATATGCAGGTTACAGGTGACGTCGATTTATTTATTTTTTATATATTAGTGAATAATATAGTAAGAAAATAACATAAGAAAAATACAACAAGAAGAAAAAGAGCTAGAAATAAAACATTAACAGATAGATACATCACATAAAATTAATCGAACCGAGCACATGGTACCTCAAAGTGACACCCAACACCGCTATTACTATACTATAAATAAACATATTAGATAATAAATTAGCCAAGGCTAGACATTAAAAAGAAACATATATTAAGTAACGTGGTGTCGTTCCTGCTCGTCGTGTTTTGTTACTTACTTTTTTTTTATTCTCGTAGTAGTGTAGGCAGAGGAAATCTAACGTTAATACATACCTCTCCCCGCGCACTGCAAAGTTTTTAAACATTGCGTATAGAGTGGCGGAACTCTGCGCTGTGCTCTGTATTATTGCCAATGCAGAGCGAGTAAAATAAAACAAAACAAAAAAAAATGCATTTATTATGCAGTTATGGCTTGCAGTCCAGCGTCGAATCCCGCCCGGGGATAACTTTCATTTACTTCTGGTCTGGTAACAAGATAAAAAGCGACGCTGAATTTAATGCCTATAAAATTGAACGAAATTTGGGTAAAGGAGTGTCTTATAACTAGGTTCCTTCAGCGTACCCTATTAGAATATGCGGGATACATCGAGAAGCAATAAAACAAGAAAAAAACAGTAGAACGTGTAAAAAACCAAACATTCCGTTGGAATGTCCGATCATGGATAACTCAATCTAACACTGTGCGCTATGTTAATGTGGGAACGATACTTTATACGTATTTACATTTTATTTAACTTTTCATTTTATTTGATACTTATTTTGGTTAGTCTGTCAAGAGGGCTATAGGTTCGATTCTCACCAAAAAAAACCTTTCCTTGCAAATTATACATGAAATTAAATGTATTTTAACATTTTTTAAGTTAAAAGTGATTCAATACTAAGAGGAGAAAATACGTGAAAAGAAACACATTTTTACAATTTAAACATAGCGGGAACTCGAATTCGTATCTCTTGGAAAACACCCACTAAGCCATACTTTCTTATTAAGCTACGTCGAAATTTGGACGTTTAAATTTTTATACTTTTTCTATACAGGAGTCTCGAATTTATATAAAACGCACTCTCGATATTCTTAAAAGCTTAATAACAATGGTTTTGTTAGCTTTACTGTTTACACTATTCCACACATATAAGGGTAGGTAGAAAGAACTTGGGAAACTAGTGTTAAGACACTGGACTTTTAAGAAGACAAATGATTTTTTTTATAATAATAAAAAAAATACACAGAAAAAATAAGCTACCCTCAGTTCTACTACGCTATAAAACACTATAAAATCAAGACATTCGACACTACTAATGAAACCCGATCGTTCTTTTAGATTTAAAGAAAAAAGTTGACATCTAAATAGAAACGATTGTAGGATAAGTATATTTAGAGAACTGAAACTACTTTAACTATTATTGTTTAGTGTTAACTAACATAGTTTTTGCAGGGTAGGCAAAGACACTCCGTTCAAATTAAGATTCTTTTGTTCCGTATTTTCCACCGTATTCTGGAGGCATTGCGTTGAGTGGCAGAACTCAACACCGAGCTTAACTAATAACGTACTGTACTTACAATTTTTAAACGTTTCAATTGGAATCCTAAGCCAATCACAATCTTTACTATGATCATTTGAAAAAGAAGAACTGTGTTTTTAACACTATGTTTTCTCTACCTTCTTTGCTGAATTATTATATTGTAAAAATTCTATCATTTTATCCGTCCTCCTTCATCTGCCGTGTGTCTTCTGTCGTCCGTCCGTCTGCGTGGTCAGAGAGGCATGGAGAGACCTCAGTTGGCATTTGAGAACATAATATCCATGATACTGGAGGAAGGTCACGTAAAGAGCTAGAGCAGTCCCAGGGTATAAAGGGGTTGATGATAGTGGACGAGGCGAAACACCGTAGCATTTGGCGCTCCATTTAGCTAAAAAAAAACTATATATATAATACGTAGTACATACGTTCTTACATAGTATGATAGTACATACGTATATATAAAATGAAACAAGTAATATCTTATATCTTACCGATTGTCATACAGATAAAATGTATTTAAACATTGTCGATATCATATTTCTAAAATAAAAATATCCTATACATACAAAAGTATTTACAATATGAAAACAACGTAATGATATCAAAGTACTTTTATTTATTAATGTACATGTCAGTCTTGATATTAATAAAAATATATTTATTGAAGGTTAATATTATTTAAGTCCATAGTGATAGTGTGCATTCAAATCTACATAAATAAATACTTTTGTGGCCCTCCTGTTGCAGTAGAACAGCTTCTGAGTGTAAGCGATGGTTACAAGTTCAATCTCCATTCGGGGAATTGATTATATTCAATTTCTAGCTAACCTAAGTTCGAGTCGTGTATTAGTAGATACGTAATTTCTATAGAACTCTACTAGACAGGTCCTGGCTACATCATCAAGCCAGCTCGATGATACCATTTGTCACTTAAACTACGTATAACTGCCAAATTTTATGATGATACAAATATTATAATTAATAAAGCATTTATTGATTTTTGGATATTTTAGATTACGTTTTGCTAGAAGCAAAAAGTATCTTTTGTATTGGGAAAATTAAAAATTAAAACAGACAAAACCACACTCAGAAAGCTAGTTCACCAGCTGATACATAAAAAATCTTATCTCGGATCATTACAGAAACAATTTACCTTATTTAAATGTATTTTCGATACAAGTTTCAATTTGTCTCGCGATTAATAATAAAAATAATTGTCCACAAGTCATGTGTTTTTATTGTTACGTTCACGCGCCGGGACGTTTATGTCTTATTTAAACTTTGTTTTACTTAATGTTATGCCGTAATTGAAATTGGACTTGTTTAAAAATACGAGTATACTTACATACTTATATGTCGAAAAATATATCGAGGCCCTCGTGGCGAAGCGACAAAACCTCTGATTGTAATCGCGATAGCTGTGGCTTCGAATCTCGCACAGAGAAATTAATGAATTATTTCTTCGGTCTGGTCTCCGGTAACAAGATGAAGCGCGACGTTGAACTCCACACAAAATGTCTTGAAAATTAAGCGGAAAGTGGAGAGCTGAATTGTTACATATTTCGTTACCTCTGCTTACTCTGCTATAACGAGTAGGTATACAGGTGAATCTTTTTATTTGTTTTTTAATATTGACACTGTAAGATAAAGTTGCTTAGTAATTATTAGGACAATTATGCACTGCTTCATGGTTTTTTTTTCAGCTTCACACTTATCCCGCATATAGAAAAAGGGCAGTGGGAAACTAGTGTTAAAACACTCCACTCTCTACATTCTACAATTTTATAGATATTACGTGATATGAATGAAACCTTCGTCTACCAAATGAAACTAATTCATTTCTTCAAGTGGGTTCGAAAACACAACCATCACGCTTACATTCAGATACTGTCTCATACTATTTTATTTAATGTAATATAGCAAAATATACTTGTCATTCAATGAGATAGAATATAGATAGATTCGAATAACCTGGCATCATTTTCTCTTTTTGAAAAGACAAAAGAGGAGAACGGAGTGTATTGACACTAGGATGTCGCTGCGTACCCTGCTAATGCTAATATGTTATACCCATATATATTATATGCTATTCCGGGTACCTGTCGGTAATGGCAGGGACGTACAGACAGACAAATTTATAAGCCGCCGCTAACGAGATGTAAAGTGGGTCTACATGGAGATGGTTATAAATGACATTTTTATTTATTATTTTTTTTAACTTCACAGGACACACGTTGCGTGTTGAATGACAGAGCTCAACGCCGCATCGTTTTTAATGTCATTGTTTTTTATTTGTGATATTTCTTGTTATACAGTTTCTGAATATTATGCAAGAAAACGAAAATTTTTATTAGTACCAGGTGAACATTCACTTTTCAACATCTTCTTAAAAATATTTTTTTTAAGTATATTTTTGAGAGAAAAAAAATAATATTTTATTAAATTAAAATATCACAAAATTGTCGAGAAGTCAATAATTGCATAAAATTTTACAGAGAAAGCAAAAATTTAATGTCATGCACCTTACAAAAAATTTAATTTTTTACAAATATTTAGAATTATTCTTTAAGCTTTAATATTTATTTTATAAAATAAAAAAAACAACAAAAATATTGGTTTATTATTATCTTGACCTATTGAAGATTAAAGCAAAGAAAAAATCAAAGTAATTTACAACTAAATATTAAATATCACGACCATATTTTTTACTTTGAAGCGTGTAACGAACTCAAATAAAACAAGTGTTTAAGACCAAACAAATAAACACACAGTATAATGTGCAGGTGTGAATGAACATTGGGCTGCCGGGGAAGAGATGGATGTATACGAATTCCTATAAGAGAGAAAGAGACAGAAAATGGCATTAATACGAAACAATATATTAAAATCGATTTTTCTATTTCGATTATTGAAAAATATGTATCGATGTTACATTAAATGTATTTCGTATCAATATTTATTTAGTTTTAGTTATGTCTATTCTGTTTTTTAACGTAATTTCTTCGTAGATCACTTAAGTAAACTATTAGCATTTGAAAATACATTTACTAACTCTTAATAAGCTCTCGTCAATTATTGGTATTATTAGAAACGTTTGTAGCGCAACGGCGCAGTGTCTGATTGTATTACATTAAAGTTCTGGCATTCGACTTACTGTCTCAAAAAAAAAGGGAACGGAGTGTTCTCTACTTTCCGTCCCAAAAAGACGGTTTAACCACGAAGATCCCGAGAGTCCCTCTATCTGCCCTGCTATGTGAGAAAATATGTAAAGCAACTTCTTTTTTGTACAATAAAAGCGATATGTAACCAACAACTAACCAACAATATTCACTTTTATTATAGCCCATAAGAAATATTAAAAATTTAAACCATGGTAGGTACATTTTTTACTCTAAATATCAACATCCGGTCCATTTAACTTAAATTAGTATCAAAAATAACACGAAAGAAAAAATAAAATATATAACATCGAATGATCTTCGTTTCTCTTTTCCATATCTATATTTTTAATCGAATCGAAATAAAAATTAATGAATTTGCCGTAAACCCCGATACGTAATGTCACAGGTTAATAAAGTAATAACCGACACGTATTCGTGTAAGGCTCTGTTGACAAGCGACAGTTTGATTTTTTAAAAAGATAAATTAGTGTTTGGATAAAGATCTAAATTGATACAGACTAAAATAATGGTTTTATAAAATATCAAATTATTTATTTTTTGTATCAGTATATTTATTTATAAATTAATAAAATAGTCCTAAATACTCAAATTATCGAAGCTCTCCTACATTTTAAATAAGGTGCTTACAACTTACAGAAAAAAAATAAAACGACTTAATTATTTTTTTTTATTTTCGGTTAACTATATTCATGTATTTCAGTGGCTTATCTAGATAACGTACTGTCTAGACTTTAGACTAAAGAAATAAAGAAATTAATAGGTCCACCTATTCATTTCTTTATTTAGTTATTAAGTACATATGACATACTCCTTATAATATTTAGAAACCCAGGTAATAAGGTTACATACACCAAATACTTAAAAATACAAATACTTCAAAGAAAAAATAATCATAACATAAAAAGATGCAAACCGTCGCGTCGGTGTATAACAGCTTAATACAAGTCACTTTACGATTTTATTAAACTTTATCTCGACAAAGTTTATTATAAATATATTAAAAGCAAATGATCGTTTTAAAGTATTAACGACATCGCAATAATGTGACGTCAACAAGAGTGGTGCAGAGTTTCACTTAGATTGGTCGATTTATACATTATTTATATACCTGTAAAGCAATGCCTTGAATTCACGTGGGGAATGGAGAACAGAGTGTTTAAATATAGGTTCTCTCTACCTACCCTGCTATATGCAGAATGGAAGAGTGAAGCTCTATCCTCGAAGTTAGACCTCCAGGATGCCATGACTGGATGTCGTGATGCTGAACATAACAGCCAATGGACGAACCACTGAAAATGTTAAAGAAAACTCACACGAAACGAGAATTAACGAATGCCAGAACTCAACGCCGTTTTGCCTCGTTACCAGAGAAATGAAGATATTAAATATTCTGGCGTAGTATTCGAACTTACAACCCGCCGCGTTTATAGTCGTACATCATGCCTCTGCTCCACGACTGGCCTCAAGATTTAGATATTTTTAAAGTAAATGAGCTGATTGAAAATATCAACGTTGAGTTCCTCCACTCAACACGCACTATCTCGCAAATTGTTTAGTGCAAGCTACCGAATGCTAAGCCACCCTGGGCTTAGTACTCTGTTCCCTCTTTGTATTCTGATATGCGGGAAAATGCGTGAAGCTGTAATCAAAATAAGACGTGTTAACTTTAATAAGCATAAAATATCTCTTGTCAGATTCAAATATGTAATGATCATTAAACATGATAAGCTTAATTCCGATGTTTGAGCTTTGAATTAATTCACAAGATATTATTTGACATAACACGACCAATTATAATAGCAAATTTTATATTCATATATCTGTATGTATACCATCAGGCCGTTGTGATGCAGCGATATAGCGTCAGTCTATAAAAGCAGCGGTCGTGGGTTCGATACCCACTCCAGGGAAATAATCACTCAGGCAAAAATAGAATGCTCAGCGTTGAGTTTCGACACTCACAAGCAATGTCTCAAATATTGAGTGGGGAGATTGGGAACAGAGTGGCCTAATGCTAGGTCTCCTCTTCCTATACTTGTAGAGCTTGAGTTCAATTTCCATTAGAAATAATGAATTATCTTCATTCCGCCGCTCTCGTAGCAAGATGAAGCGCGGTGTTGAATTTCAATCGTCATAATGTCCCAAAATTCGGCAGTGCATAGAGATCGGAGTGCCTTAGCACTAGGTTCTCTTCGCTCTGTCTCTTACCTTACTAAATGCGAGATACAGTGCGAAGATAAAAACAAATATTAAAACGTCGTTAGTTAAAGATATCATTTGGTCACTGACTTCATATGCAATTATCCATCCATATTTAAGATGATATCTTTATTTTGTATTAATGAACACCTTTTTTCACACTATAGGTTTGTATAAATAATTGGAATTAAATCTTTGGGCCAATTACATTTTTATTTGAGTCAAGTAACGAACCCACAGCAGGAATCGCACCCACTATAAACTAGTATAGTTGGCCAATCTGCGTCGTATTGGTGCCAGAATAAAATAATAATAATGACACCTCATACCAGAGCGGGGAAAGGAAATTAATTCATTATTTACAATTCGAAATGAATCCATAACCCTCGGGCGTTGTGCCGCTATGCCATGATGGACTAAAAACAAAAAAAATATTGTATAAAATACAATAGGTATGCAGCATGCTGAAAATAATGTAATAAGCTTACAGTGTTTTATGTTTTAAAATAAATTACATGTACTTTACACCAAAAAATAAATAAATAATTAAGTTAAAAAAATACATAAATACTTATGAATCCTGTGATGTGAAATTCAAATATATTTTATGTCATATAATAAAAAAAAAACATAGTATTTGGTTTAATTTTCTTTATTTGACAAAGATTTTTTTTTTCGACATTTACAATAAAATCCACTTTACAAGTAGCGTATATATCATAAAGAGCGTAGCATACATTTTAAATTATTGAATTTTTAATTGCAAAATGTCAATTGTGTACTTTTATGAGTTTTTTTTTTATTTTAAACACAATATTTTTTTAGTTCCCCGCTCTATACACTCCCTACCCTGCGATGTGCGAGTGCAGAGGGGACCTGGGAACCTAGTGTTAAGATATTCCGTTGCTAATGAGGTTACTAACAAAACTACAGAACTTACAAAATGTCAATTTGGCGTAACGAAACGTTAGTAAGTAAAGTGGAGCACTAAAAGAGGATTTCTCCATAATCCTACAGGATTTTTAAAAACGAAATTTTCAATTTTACCTTTTGAATTCCACGTGCACAAAGTCGGCGTGACGTTTTGACTCTTAATTTTTGTTTAAAAAAATGGGAAAATTTAATGTTGATGTTTTATCATTAAACAGCGAATGAGAGGAAATTCTATCTTTATAGATTATTGCTTAAGAAAGTGCTTAAAAAGAATCATATTACTTTATTACAATAAATAAATAATACAAAATAATATATATTTTATAAAATTAAAAGGACTTCTATTGCTTAAGAAAATGCTTAAAAAGAATCATATTACTTTATTACAATAAATAAATATTACAAAATAATATACTTCTATATTTACTATATTTACTTATTTTTTTTAAATCTTAATGTCAACAATATTTTTTAAATTGATTCTGGCGTAGAGTTAAATAAGTATTGTGTGACTTGGTCGTTTCAAGTATTCATTTTGCTTACGTACAGTAGTTCACAAATTTGAATACACACCATTAGGATTTCTTTATTTTATTTCTTTATTTATAAATTATTTGAAGCTACCTTTTTTTATATATTTTTATGTTTCACAAACTGTTGAAGTGAAAATCGATATATTTTTACAACGATAATTTGCAGCATTGTAATATGCAATATTTTAGTTTTTGCTTCACCACTTGCAGCACTGACTTCTTTCTTTTTGTATTAAAAAAAATCCTCTTAATATTTGACACGTACCTAAATATTAAGAAAAAAATATAGAATCTGCTTAACGCTGTATCCCTCACAAAGCAGAGGGAACAATGTTAATACACTCCATTTCCCACTCTCGAAACGAATATTTCGAAACATTACGTGTTATGTAGCGAAACCCAACAACATACCCTCGAGTGGGAATCGAACTAACAACCATCACGTCACAGTCACACGCTTGTGCCTCTGCATCTACTACGACTGACAATAAAAAATATTGCCTAATAAGTTACTAAATGGAACGATAGTCAAAAAACAAGTTTTAGGAGTGCAGATTTACCTACTACGGATAATGAAATATACTACGGATTTACATTTATATAATATATATATATATATTTAGATCCTAATAAAAATGCGCACAGGTCTCGCACCTGGTAAAGACGATTAAATTTATTATTTAGTTATGTCGTTCCTGGTGGCATATATCGAGTGTTTTCTCTGAAAATTACAACTTTAATGTGTTCATAGTCGATACCGTACCAACGCTCAATATCGATATCCAATAATTTTGCATAAAAAATCGATTCTCTTAATTTTCTTGTTTACAATCTATGGTACATAAATGTCAAAGATTATTAAATAATATTCAATATTATCTAAAATATTTAAAAATCTTAATTTTCAAGAACAAGGGTCATATTTGGTATTGAGGTCGTTGTGAAATACTTAACGGCGTGCTGTTGGTGACAATTATGGATTCAAATTTAATTCAGGGGGAACGCTTAAGTAGTTTGCCAGGTACATAAAAGACATTATGAAGTTCTGCTTCCCAAACAGCCTGTCTAAATTGGCTGAATTTAAGTATAAAATGGAAAACTTCAAGAAACATCATCGTACAAATTTAAACTTCTTACTAGTACCTACTACTTACCTAATATAAAAAACAGCAACTACTGCTAGCTACTACTTTTGTTCAATAACTACTGAAAAGGTTTATCATAATAATATAGGGTATAATTTATGTAAAGATTTTGTATAGTTTGTCTATGATATAACAATAAGTTTATACGTGAGAAGCCGCGCGTAGGTGGGTAGTTTTATATAATAAAAGTAATGGTGGCAGATTTAAATGTCACTTAAAACAAAAATCAATACAAGTTGCTTTTGAGCCTTTCATAACTCGTAAACCAATTAGTCAACTGCAATTTTTATACGTTCTCTAAAAAGTATTTTTCCTTCCTAACCGTGGAATAAAACTTTACAAATGTTAAACATATTTTGTTATTACTAGCGACTTAAGCGCGACTTCGCCCGCTTAAATTTGCAATGTACAAAATCTTAACATTAATTGTAGTAGCCTATGTTTTATTCTGATTTATAGGCTATATAATGCTGGTCTCATTTTTAAATACGTTCATTAGTTTTTGCGTGAAAGTTGAACAAATATCGATCGACACAAACTTTAAAATTTATAATATTATTTCAGTAGTAAGATGAAGCTAAAAGTAATATAAAAAACCATACACTGTACAAAATTTAATAATAATTACATACTTTAAAATAATGAATTAACAAAAAATCACCCTTAAAATAAACATAGCGCGCCATTAATCGCAAATTTGGTTGAGCTTACAAAATATCGCTATCTCGCTCTAATGTATTGTAAAAAGACTACAATGTATATTTTTATCTCTCTCTCGCATTAAGTTACAATCAATTGCCATGCGCAAACAGACGCCTATGATATATCCAATTAAGTGGCATTTCGGCAGAAGGATGTAAATGAGTTTTTTTTATCAAATTTCGTTTTAGTTTAAATTTTAATAAAACACTATTTATTATAACATAATCATTCATCATGATCGACCGATTGTGAGTTCGATTCCCACATGAAGAAATTAAATGTTAAATATTTTCATTTTCTCGCACTGATAATGAGGCAAAGCGCGTCGCCGCTTAACAAGCGATGCCTCCAAATTCGGCGGAAAGTGGGGAACGAAAAATACTTATATTTGAACAGTGTCTTCACACTACCGGCTCTCAGGAACCCTTTGCATATCTCCTATGTGGAGAATACAGGAAGCTAATAAATCATTAAAGGGGCTGACTGTAAGCGTGACGTTTGTGGGGGTCGATTACCAATGAGATGAAAGAGGTATTTTAAATATCTCGCTCTAGTAACAAGACAAAGCGCGACGTAGAGTTGAATCAGGAAAAGTCATTAAGATCTCTCAGTCTAGCCTACTTTTAGGGAAATAGCGTGAAGCTGCTAACTTATGCTCTTTATTTTATAAAGCTTTTGTTTTTGCAACATGTTGTAATGCCAAAACTAGACTCTTCTAATCTGTACCTACTTACAAGGAAATAATATTTCTTACAATTCGAACAAAGCCAAAATAATATCTATTAATATATTTATATACAAATTAATAGAGTATATTTATTTTCAGATTTTGGAATTAGCAGAGAGACTGATTTTAATATAGCTGTATGCACTATTTAAATAACAAATTCTCGCATTTCCCTGCCATCCAATGTTTTACACGAGCACCGTCTCTCAGGTAACGTGAAGAAATTTACCGAGTATTAAATCTCTGAACAAACAAGTTGTTCGCGCTTACACACACATGCACATACGTATGTATGTATATACACACACGTACACACATGTAAAGGATACAGATAATGTACGTGTGCAAATTTGAATGCCACAGATGGCATATTTTTAATACGAATAAGGTTTCAAGGGTTATTTGTATTGAGAGCTTTTTTTAATGTTCTTATTAGGTTGTTTAAATGGTTAATCTAGCAGTTATAGCGGTAGTTGTAACGAAAAGAGATATTTCTTTAGCTTAACACTAAATGCTGCATGGCAGTAGTCAGAGGAAGCCTGGTAACCTTGTTCCGTTCCATAAAGACACTTCATTAATCACTTTCCGCCGAATTCTGGACGCATTGCGGGTTGAGTAGCGGAACTCAGCGTCACGCTTCGTCATAAAAAAGAGATGTGTTTTTGTATGTAATGAATAGAGTATAGGTAAGTTCTCTTCAGTGCAATCAGGAAAAGTAAATAAGTCTTAATAAACGCAGTTAGGGCATCATGGCGCAGCGGTGTATTGGTTAACCATGATCGCGTCACAAAACTGTTGTGTGTTCGATTCCCTGATGAGAAAATAAATTATATTCATGAATAAAACTAACAAAACTAATTAAACCTAATATAATAGGTGTCTACATTTAACATGTTTACATCTATCTATAGGAGAAAAAAATTGTAAAATAAATTCTCCTTAACTCGTAACATACTCAACACATTTCCTTGTCAACTTAGTATTAAATCTAGTAATTTAGTTGTTTAATCAAATATGTCATCTTACAGCCAGTCTCTTTACAAGTTACTAGTAGATTACGTCGTGCGTGCTATTGGTAATTTAAATTGCAATAGCTTTTAAATCGGAATGTAAAAAAAGTAACTATCATTATATTAAATATGTACAATATAGGTATATGTTTTCTAAAGTATTAATAAGTAACATTGACCATGAAAAAATATTTTGAAATGTACTCGTACCTAAAGAAATTTTAACGTAGCGTGAATTGAACCCACATCTCTTGTTTACCGTCCAAGCACTAATCGCCGGAACTAACCGCCGCGCTTTGTATTGCCTGAGCAAGAAAATAAAAATAATTAATTCTCTGGTGGGCATCGAATCCATTACCGTCAGGCTTACAGTCAGATGTTCAGTAGAGCCACGATGGCCTTAATGTTTATAGGGTAAAAGCGGGATAGATGCTCTACTTTCTGAAAATGGCTCCTAATTTCAAAAATATACATTTTATATAAATAATTACCATGGATTTGGCTAGTTTAATCGTTTATATTGAATTATTTATTGCTTGTTTTGATTTATTAAATACAGATTTAACAGAATTTAGCTTTTTGTGGAACTTTTTTTTTTTTGGTGATAGATGCCTTCCAGTGGAAAATATTGTTAAAGTAGGTAAATCTTGTAAAAAATATTATTGATATTTCATTTGATTAACGCTATATTAAATACGGTTTTAGGTTCCGCTGCAGAGCTTGCGCTGCCTTAAACGGACTTACGACTTAGACGGAACGTTAAAAATAGAGTCACTCAATTTTAAACATAATAAGCTTATATTGTAACTTTAAAATAATTACTTAACTGAGAGTTTTGCGGCTTCCATTGTAAGGATTATATTTAATAATCCATTCAAGTTTTCAGCAAGATGTTAAGTTAGGTTATTATATACTTTTTCTAACGACTAGTCAATTATTAAAGTACAGAAAAAAGAGGCTATATGTTCAGCTATTGAAAAAGCCACGAAAATTCAGCAGAAGTGGAAGTGGAAGTCAGGAAGTGAACTCAGTGTTTTAACACTAGGTTCTCTCTGCTTACCCTGCTGTATGCGGGATATTGCGTGAACCTAAAAAAATAAATAAATATTATGTTGTCTCTACAAAATTAAGAGCTCGTCATCCACCTGTCTACACCGTAGGTCCAATTTAATTTATATAACATGGAAACAATCATTTATATGAGATTTAAAAAGCTACTACCAAATAAGTTTTTATACTTAATAGCTTACATAATAAGTATTTTGTTAGTTCTGATCGCTCAATTGTATGAGACACGCAAAGTCATTTCTGTAATTGCAATGTAAAAGTATTCTTTCTTGAGAACACTTAAGAAACTATTCTTTTAATCCAATTGTTGAATAACTTTTAAAAATGTTAGTTAATTGTATTTCCTTTTTTTTTGTTTTTTAGGGAGAAAAAAAACTTGTCTTCCTGCTCGTTTTCACGTTTCCGTAAATTCGGAGATGACCTGTGTTGGTCCGTCGGGACCGGCCCTCGAAAAAATTCCACCTCCACCTCAAATCAGCCAAATGGGAAACAAGGTATATGGATATAGGAACAAATCAATCATAAATTGAATAGTTTTCGCTTTTTCGTAAATAATTTCTTGCTTTTTCGTGGTATCACTAAGTACCTGTATCAATTTTTTAAAACAGATAGTTTAGATGAACGCACTAATCTCGGGAACAATTGTATTTACTTATATCAAGTTGACCATTTCGATGAAATCCATTTTTAACCGACATCAAAAGAGGAAGAAGTTCTCAATCCGTCGCTATCTTTTTTTATCTACCGACAGTAACGTCCCGTACCAAAAATGTCTCATGTCTTATACATAACTGTTAGTTGTTTCTATACAATATCTTTTTTTGTTTGTAATCGAATAGAGAGGTTTAATATAATTTTCTCTTTTTTTTTTAATTCCACATACCTATCTGTAAAAATATGGTAGCCAGACGTTCGCGCTGCCCAATTTTGAAAACATTGCATGTTGAATAGTGGAACTCAACGACGCTTTTTATCTTGTCCCGAAAATAATTCATTCACCCCAGCGGAAATCGAACCCGCAATCGTCGCGTTAACAATCAGATGCACCGTCACTGCGTCACGACGGCCTCATAAATTCGTTTTACGGTCGAACATAGTGATTTAACACTATTTTCAGCCCACTTTCCCCGCATTATACGAAAAATAGATAAGAGATAACAAAAAACCACATAATATTTAGTATAATATCAGTAGTTAAGAGGAACGACGCGAGCAGGCGGAGCGGTATTAGGTGGAATGAGCTTTTAAACACCCACTTTGCCCATCAACAGCGACCGATTAGAATAAAGGCATGGACATTGTGCGTTTCCATTTGATGTAGTTGTTATTGAAATTGTTTTTAAAATATCTAGTCCTAGACGTCAGCTGTGAGTTCGATTTCCAGTCAGGGGGAATGGACTATTTCATTTCTTCGCTCTGGTAACGAGATAACGTCTGCACTGCATTTAAATTTAATGTAATAGAATACCACTAAGGTAAAGGTAAAGTAACAAAATTCACATTTTTTTCCGTATATCGAATTAAGCAGAGGGAGCCTAATGTCAAGACTCTCCGTTATTCGCTTTCCAAGCAAATTCAATCAATTGCGTGGTAAGTGATGGAAATGAAAATAATTCACTCCATCGAATGAGAATTGAACCCACAACCATTGCGTTTACAATCACTTGATGTCTCTGAAATGTACAAAGTTTTAAAAAAAAACTATAGATATTAATTATCGGTCAATGGAAACGCACAACCGTTCAACCGTACCCTATTTATATAAATATAATGTTTGTGCTTATTTCGTGAAATATAATTTACTCTTGATAGCGCCTTATTAAATGTTAATTTATTGTAAAACTGTTCATCCACCCCCTAATGTTGGGCCAACGACCAACTCACCAACTTTTACTATGAAATGTTTTAAATTATCAACTTCCTTGTTTGTGTATACGAGAATAGTAGGTAATAATAGGTAAAAAAAAAACAAAAAAACACATTTTACACTAAGTCCTACAGATGCTTACGCAGGCGAGATTATACCTATGAGTTTAATCTCCAGAAGTTTACTACTAAACTTTGAAGAGTTCCATTATTCAGATCCTGGCTCTACTATCAGACCAGCTCGATGATACCATATTAAGGTATAGCCACGTAAATTACATATAACTGCAAAGTTACATGATGCTACAATTATTACAAGTACCCACTTGTAGGCTTTAGTAAAATGAACACAATGTCTAGAAATCGAGCGGAAAGTAGAGGACGGAGTGTCTTGACTCTAGATCTGTCTATCCTGATACATGCGTATATAACGTGCGATAACTTGTAAAATTTTTTAACAGATATTATACACTCTGGTAACAAGACAAAGCACGGCGTTGAGTTCCGCTACTAACCACGTAATGCTCCGAAAATTAGGCAGTGCATGGAGAACGAAGTGTCAAGGTTCCCTCTTGGCTGGTTTCCCCCTGCTTTACGCGAGATATTGTGTGGAATTAAAAAAACATATACTTAATAAATAACTTTACCTCAACTAAAATACATTTCTCTAACTCAAAAACCATCATTGGCCCAACATTTGTCCAAAGCCAACCAAAGAACTTGACAGATGTTTTGTGGCATTAGAAAAAAAACTTAATTTCAAAAACCCAAGTCGAAATTGGTGCCGTTTATGTCAATCTGCACCTTGTTAGCATCAGAAAATAGTTTCGGCCCCTAATTTTTATAATCACACCCCGTTAATGCACCCGTAGATTGGATATAAAAAAAATATTGCATTTTAAATGTATAAAAAATTATAGCAGGCGTTTATATAATTGGTTAAATTTGAAACAATAAATTTAATATGCATTTATTTTTTGTGAAGGCCGTCGTGGCTTAGAGTAGAAACACAAAAAACAAAACTTCTAATTTACTACCACATTGTTTGAAAAGCTCATTATTTATAGAAAATTTTAAAATACCAATAACTCACCATTATACGGTAGTTACGCAAATTAATAGACAATACAAATCGTTACTCAGAAAAAAACATTAATCCTAACGTTTCCTTAATTGTGATTAATTTTATTTCTAAGATCATAATAACAGCTAACCGCAGGTGTTTATTTTTTATTACACAAAATTATTGTGGGACATTATTTGTTAATGCCATATACAAAAAGTCATTTGTTAAAGCATACACTAATCATAATTATAATAAATAACATTGATTCGATCTGTTTCGGTAGATTAGAAGTTATTTTACAATTTTAATTTGATTCGAATAAAATTATATGAAACTCTAATATCAAAGATATAAAGTTGAACATATCTATAAGCTGTAATATTAACAATTTCGTCGGCTGTGGTTGGTGACATGTTTGACACATGTCAATTTTGGGCGCGCATTCGAAGTGACGTGGGCGTATAAAATGTTAAATGATCTATCTTTTAGTTATTTTTTTCATGTAAAAGATAACTGGTATCGTTTTTCTTACCTTTAAAGTGGCAGAGCAATTAAACAATTGGAATGTTTAAATTATAAAGGTGCCATAATTTTAAGCTTAATATATTAAAACATATTTCTTTAAATATCTTTTAAGGTGGTCAAGCCAAAAACCTGGTGACCTGGTGTTAAAACTCCCATTAAGACTCTTTCGTTCTCCACTTTCCGCCTAATTCTGAGCGCCTCGCCGCTAACCGCGCTTTGCCTCGTTTCCCGAGCGAAGAAATTAAAATACTTATTAAATATTTCATTCCGTCCACCATCAAATCCACAGGTCGATCACTATCACTATCACAACTATCATATACGATGCCTCGCGATACTTGATCTAAATTGGTGTATTTATCCATACTTATATTATAAATTCGAAAGTAACTCTGTCTGTCTGTCTGTCTTTTACGCAAACAGGGCGAAACCGCTAATTTAATCGTGATAAAATACTCATATAGAGATACTTAAGGGTCTCGGGATGAACATAGGATACTTCTTTTTCTCACATTTGTAATATTTTCGATATATTAAAATACTTATTAATTTGACATGCATTTTTCCGCCATGTTGATAACAACCGTCGCTATGCGACCGTTGCTAAGCAGCGATTTGCAAAGTTTATTGTTAGAAAACGTCACCCGCTTATTGTAAGAAACTGAGCTTGCTTAACGCATCTCTCTATTAAAAACTGAAAATAATTTCTAATAATTTTAAATATATTTAAAAAGTATCCGTATAGTTCAAGCGGGCGTAGCCGCGTTCGGGTCCACTAGTTTTTTATATATTTACGTATCTACCACATTTTGCGATAGATAGGAGTTAATCCATTCCATTTAGGTAGATATTATTTAATTTTTTATTAGCGCTCCGTCATCGCATGCACAATAGATCAAAAGTAAGAACCGTATTATCTATATTCTTATTTATTTTTGCTTACATCGCAAACAGTAAATGGAAAATTTAAAAAAAAATCCCATTACTATATTTGTAACATTCTTACCACCTTATAAATAACGGCGTATCAATTATAAAATGATTTCTTTCAAAAAATAAACACTTGCTAACTGAATTTAAGCTAAATCTGCAAAAAAACTTAAAACCACGAAAAAAACTTTCAAGTGCCGAAGTCAAATGACTAAAGGGATTATACACAGGTAGTGCGATCACTTTCAATAGTAAACCAATTTTCTGCGAAACGACGCGGGTGGCAGTAATGTCATTAAAAGATTTCACAAATAAATATTAGATAAGCGTTTACCTTAAAATCCAAAAAACCGAATGTTTTCAACTTTAGTCATAATGAATAGAGTGCTTTTGGAATTTGCCATTTATAATCTGTGCACGATTCGATGACTTTTAAAATGGCGGGATTTTTGACGTTTTAACGCCGAAATGGCTTAAGGTGTTTTTATTTTTTGGTTTAGTGCCTATTAAATAGATTTTTAAGCTTATGACTAATCCTTTGGAAATTCTGGCGCATTTTTATTATTTTTTTTGATTTATTATCTAAAAATGGTACCTATACCTAAAGTATAAAAAATGGTCTCATAATGTTCGTGGCTTACGACGTTCACCTTCGATAAAATATGTTGCCATATGGCACACAACTCCCTGATTAGAAATAAAACTATTAAAGTCACTGACATTTGAACTCCGCTATAGTAAGTACCTGAATCATATTTTTTATTAAAAGAAAGTCAAAATAGCAATAAAAGATACATTTTTTTTATCCCTTAGCGCTGTATCCCGCTTATAGCAGAGTAGGCAAACTTACGATCACCAGGTAATGTTAAACTTAAAACACCCCGCCTCGCCTCTTCATGCTCATTTTTTGAGACGTTCCGTGTTGAGTGTCTTAACATTCTCCCGAATGGGAATTGAACCCGCAACCATCATGTTTGCAAAAATACATAGATAAATCAACACAAAAAAAACATCGACATCAATAAAAACTCTTACCTGTTAACAGTTATAAACGTAAAAATCCTATGACTGTACAAAGTATGAACTGTCAAAACGGCTCTAATGGCGATTGACAGCTCCATCTAGATAACTAATCAAATTATAACAGATAAAAAACTGAACGCCATTTTTAATCCGTTTAAATTAAAGTTTTAAACTTATTTGAAGTGTTATTCATTTATGTATGTATCATCATATAGTATATTTTTATAGTATTTTTTCGTTAAGCTCGCGCTTTTCAAAGAAACCGAACTTGACATAACATAATCAATTCTGCGTCTGCCTATAAACGCGATGGTTATGAGTTCGATCTCATTCTGGGGAAGGAACATTTTCACTCATCTCTCCGTTAAGGCAAAGTGTGGTGATAACTTCTTGCATAAACGCTTCCGTTCTTCCGAGAGTCATCATTTTCGTTATCTTCACGATGTATCCCACACATGGCAATGTAGGCAGGGGGAACCTGGGGACCTAGTGTTAAGACACTCCATCGCTCCTATTCAGATACAATAGAGGCGCAAAAAAATCGTTGCATAACTGCAATCAATCACCCTGTGATACTTACTTACTTTTAGAACCTAGCTCTACATTTTGCAAAAATATTTCCCCTAAACAAGAATTGAAGCTGGAGTTGTAAAATGAAAATAAAATAAACAAACTGCGCCATACCTTTAATCGATTCATAGTATCGCTATCGCTGAATCTTAGACGGTTGAAAGTGCGCTTTGTGGTAGAGCGATGAAATTACTAGTTGTATCTGTGAGTGTTATCTTTTTGATATATCATAAAAGAGTTTTAATTTATATTTGTTCGTGGCTATATTCTTATTTATATTATTATAAAAAATTAATAACCAATTTTAATATAGCATACGTATACATTACGCTTCTCCTGTTTACTGTGAATTAGGTTTCTAGCTGTGACGGAATATTCATATTCGTTTATTCATTTCAAAGCATAGACTCATATAGTTTTAAAACTGCTGTTTTAACATTCCTTCGTTAAATCTGTTTTGTTTTTATACTTTTGTTTTAGTCTTTTATTTGAAATTTTCAAGCAAGTATTTATTTTAACATGAATATTATTTTCAATTTCCACGGATTTTTGTAATATGACTTGGAAGAAAACAACACTGTCTGTTTTCATAATACCAAAAAAATATACATATTTGTTGTGTACCTACCTGTTTTTCCTTCATTTAATACATACAACTCCCTCCAGAGCTTCCTCCAGTATCATCGATTTTGGTTATTGATTCTCGAAGGTCAACCGACGTCTCCCTCTGCCTCTTTTTTGCCATTCTTTCCCCTTTCTTGTCATTCTCGTCCTGTCCGAGTATTCTTCTTCATTTTCATTATGGCATCCTACTCGCTGATTTTCTATGTATCTCTTCATCGTTAATTTGTATATTTTTGTTAGGTCAGCCTTAATGAAGTAATAATTAGTGGCCATGAAATACTTATTACAATTTCAACAAACACCCAAAAAAATATTACCTATTAATATATCAACAGTTTTATTTAAGATCTTTTATATGACATTTTTATTTGAACCCACAATATTTAATATCAAATTTATGTATCTTTAAGTACTGTACACAAAAGCTCGACATAACTTTAGCCTCCTTCGTATCGCTATATAGTCGTTACCTGTCCCTATAAAGTTGAATCACAAAGCGTTTAGTACTTTTTAAGCATACGTTATTTGCCAAATGGAACTAAGTTTTTCCCGCAACTTTTTAACGTCGGAATTTCATAATTTCGCTATAACTATTTATCTACTATTCATTTTTCATTTAGTTAGTAAATGTAGCGTTAGGATTGTAATAAAAAAATACAATGTTTGGAGTATTATAACGAACAGCTACTAATGTAAATTATGAGTCTGTATTCTGTTTGACAGATCCCTGTAATATTTTAGAAGTATTTAGTTTATGTTCATACATTCATACAGTATAAATTTTAAATATATACATTACACATACCTACATACAATAAAAATGTATCTGAATTAATCCGTGATTTTACGACGGCGTGTACCACAAGTTATGTCCGTACAACAGTCATGTGTTTTTTGAAACGTTTACATCTTTTTTTTATTTACTCTAATAATATATAATGGCAACGTGGCGCAGTGGAACAGAATTTGTCTGTAGACGCGATAGCTGTGGGTTCCGTGATTTCTCGTGACATTCCTTATGTTTTTAAAAATATTTTAATTGGACTTGTTAGGCAAAATGAGTCATTGGATTCCGTGTTCATCTCTAAGTTATATTGCATTTTTTTTTAATTTTCATGCGTTTCTAAATATAACATATTAATTTTCTTTCCTTAGTGAATTACAGTTTAAAAATAAATGGGGAACGGAGTGCCTCAACACTACGTTCACTGTGCCTAACTGCTTTTTAAATGGTTCTTTTATTTCAAATCGATGGTATTTTGCGAGACGAAAGAGGTAGGCCGTAGCATTTCGTTCTCTCTTGCTATTTCACTAGGAATAAAGCGCGAAGCTAAAAAAACTACTATCTTAAAAAAAGATAACAACCTAAGGAACTCCAAGCCCAAATTGGCAATAAACGTATCAATATTAAAATGCGTTGCGCGTGCGCATCGGTATGCAGCGGCTGCACAGTGGTGCGTGACGTCATCGAGTTGTGTGGTCGACTAATAATAGAAGTTACTTAATAATTTGTACTAATAATTCAACAGCCAGTACTAGTTTAATGGCTTATATTTACATATGTGTATAAACGGCAATTGTCTTTTTGCAAATCAAATTTATGTTTATTTTTCTACACGCCGCGTCCCGCATATACCATGGTAGATAGCATGGTGATAAGACACTCCGTTCCGTAGGAACAGTCCAATTTTAGAGATATTACGTGTCTTATGTATATACAGTGGATTACATCGAAACTGTTATATAATATAGCTCTTCTCGATTGATGGACAATCCAAGACTAAAGTAATTTTTCAATTTGAACCAGTAAATACTTCCTGAATACTTCCTTCGTGCTTAAACAAGCTCTTAAGTTATATATATAAATATAGATTTTCTTATACTTATTTTTTGATATTACGCGTTCACATATGAAAAATATTTTTATTTCTACAATATGATAGAAGTACCCACTTTTAGTTTCACACACTCAATATAAAATGCTTGTAAAATTTTCGTAACATTCAAATATTATATGTTGTGTACAGTTCTGTTTATTTGCAGTTATTTCATTATTTTTTTAATTCAAAATAAGAAAAGGCTCCTTGCTATTCTTACATAATTACCTTTAAAATTACCTATAGGTACTATTTTTTATTGTCATCGTATATCAAGGTATGGATATCTTATTAAGTTCTAAAGTAAAAAGGTTTTTATTTTCTAAGAAAGAACAAAACATAAAAAAACCAATAAAACAACAAAATTAAATGAGTAAAAACATATATATTTTATATCACTCGTCCATTTATTTAACCGTACAATGCAAGTGTTGCAACACACGTCCACTTACAACTAACTAACACGCTTATTTACATCTAATTAAATAAAATTTACAATACAATACTTAAGATTATTATTTATTATATAATATTTACATTATCCTTTTACGCCTTGAAAGGTTAAAGGAACTATTTATTTATACTGGGACTAATTGGAAGTTAGATACGTCTTTGTTATATTATAAATTATAGTTTTAATTATTTTTTGAAAGTAAATCGTCTAAAGTTAGACCTTATGCAGTTTCTAAAATTTGTAAAATACATATGTTTGAATTTACCAATCGATTGATTGAAACTTTAAAAACGAAAATTAATTAAGAAACGACACAATCTATTAAAAAAGACGTATTAAACATATCTCTTATAAATTTGATACCAGCATTAATACTCTCTTAAGTACTCGAAACTCATTAATAAATAATTATTTACATAGCTACCAATTGGGTATAATATAAATGACGACATATTTAATGGAGAAGCTGGAAAACATGTGATATGTAGCATACAACACATCCTAAATCTAGTTTTATATAGAAAAAATGACAAAGAAAGCAACGAATCAACAATACAATTTTACCAAAATTTATAAATTGTCATTTTGAGCTTCTCGAATAGAATATCCACGAATATTTTTCTAATCGTCGATATTGAATCGATAACGAACTGTCAAAAATCGTTTTATTACTATAATATATAATCTGTGTTTACAAAATAAAATAAAGTTGTTATATTTACTGTGAAATAAAAAAGGTTAAAAACAGTCAAATGTCTATTTTCATATAAGAAGATTAACATTGCAAATCATCTAATTATATATATTTATAGAGCTAAAGGAACTATACAAACTACTATACTTTGAGCGAAGTTTCGTATATTATTTAATATTAATATATTTTTTTGTTACTGTAAAAGGCCGTGTATCTGTAAAGATTTAATGAAAACTTAAGTTCAGGTTTTATAAATAAATAACAAAATTTACAAAGTCTTTTGGTAAATGTAAAGATGATATAAAATTTGTATAAGCCAGATATTTATAATAAAATAGTTTGCTTAAGTTTTGCAATGCTTTTAATAGAAAAGGAAACTTTTAAATTTTTTTCCATTCCAATTTGGCAAGCCTAAGCTTAATTGATACATTTACCAAACTTTTAAGATTTACCAGTAAAACCTATGAATTAGCAATATACAGGCTTTTACAGTAACATATGTGTCTTATCTAGAAAAAATACACATCTAAATGTCATTCAACTCTTGGTAAAACTGAAAATTTTTAAGATAATGACGCTTTGACAAAACAAAATGTGGCGCTGATACAGTAAACCCATGATTTTTTAATCCATTTAGTCTATTTAAATATTTATATAACTATTGTACTGCGTTATAAACTATATTTATATTTTTCTATTGTGAATAATAAAAAAAGGCAAAAAAAATATTGTTGCGTAAATAGTTCTTTGACTATTAGAACGAATCTATAACATTTATTCAAAAAAGCGTTTATTGCAATTTTTAATAATGTCTATACAAAAGAAAAATATGAGCGTAAAATGCACTTTAAACTGTTGACGAATATTATCTTTAGCTTAAGTTGGTTGGTTGTACGCTTTTCTATCATTACCTTTTAGGATAAGAGATAGGTAAAAGAAGCAACTTCTCAGCTTTGTATAGAGTCACCGTATAGGTTCCCATCGCGTTGCAGGGTGGAGGAGCCTAGAGCGGTGCCTGGGGCTTACAATACAAGCGTAGGCTTCTTTAAAATACAAAAAATACATTGGTATAAATAAAAAAAAAATTTAAAAAGTAAAGTCACAAATAATAGCATAGTTGTATAAAACAATTGCCTCCAGTAATGTGCGTAATTAAATATCGACTTATCGTAATAGTTAATATCGACATGGCCGCTAATCAAACACAGTTAATGAATAAACGATAATCAAAATTGTATTCAATTGAGCGGAAAATGGAAATGGTGGAATCGAACTGTAAAAAGAAAATGCATCGACATGGAAAAATTACTTTCATATCATTAGATATTTACATTTAAAGTTTTTTTTTATTGTTCATACAGCCTTGATAGAGACTCTTGACGACGTAAACTCTACGACATAAATAGACAAACTGCGGCGTTAAGTTCCACAACACAAAACGATATGTCTCAAAATTTGGACGGTGCGTGGGGAACGGAGTGACTTAAAAGCAAGTTTCAGACATTAAAACATACCTTTTCTAGACGATTTTTTATAAAAACAGTATAAAGAACAACTAATAAATTCTCATGAATATTTTTTTGTATTTAATTACTTGCATGTTAATATTGTTTTGTTTTACTGGTAAATCTATGACAATCAAATGCCTCAGTCTCTAATCTTACTATTTACTTGGGGAAATAAATTGCTTGATATTTTCATTTCCTCGCTCTAGTAACAATGTCTTATTAAGCGCGGCGTAGAGTTCCACAACTCAACACACAAAATTCGAAAGTTCCGCGAAGTGTTTTAACACTAGGATCACGTAGATTCCCGTTGGGTGAAGCTAAAAAAATATTTTAAAACAATTATGCCCTTAAAGCATTGTTGAACGCAACACCGCGTTACATTGTAATACGCAGGTATTACGCGAAATAAACTTTTTAATTTGATTTCGAATGAACGCAATACGACGCTAAGACGTAAATCAAACGAACAATGAACAGAAAAGTAAATTCAAATTAGGCTTATAATAGCTCTGTGGACATTTCTGTGGGATTACTTTACTTTTGCCACCCAGATTGCTGAAATGAAGCCCAATGAGAAAGAAGATGCCTTTATAACTTTCTTAATTTGTATTATAGGTTCAATTTCGATAGAATATGATCATGAGCGTAGAAATGGAAGGGAGCCGGGTGGGTCGTACCCACTCTAAAATAATCTGGTGCCCACTTCAGAATTTATATAGGCCTAAACTGAAGTGATTTACTTGTAACCCGAAAAGGTCAACTATACAGGTCTTAGCTCCATCATCAGATCAGCTTGATGATACTAAACTAGACTACGAATAACAGTCAAATCTCATAATAATACAATTACAATAAATCCTGTTTCTTAGATATAATTAAATAGGTCAATTCGGCCTAATAATAGCGTAAAAAGCGTGTGTAAAAGTAAAGGTTCACACCAATATGTTTTATAATTGTAAGCCACTTGTCTATTTTCTTTAACATGTATTTATATTGTTTATTATGTATTTATATTGATACTAAATATTTGAAAAAACCAAGGTAGTCAATATATATTTTTTTAATGTATAGGTTACTTCTTTTTTTTTTATGAAATATTTTAAATCTGTGAGTATAATATTTCATTATTCCCATAAATATTAGCATTAATGTTATCAAGTAATTAATATTTCACGATGGCAACAATAGCCGGTAAATGTTTCATTTATTGCTTTTCAATTAATCTCACTTTATAGGACTTTTAGATTAAATCAGTGTATATGCAATAAATTAGTTCTTGAAGTAAAAATATTTAAAAAAACTAAAAAAATACTTTGCAGGTTTAAAATGTTGAATCAACTTATTTTGTACATCTTAGTACATCGTTTTAATTTTGAAGAAGAAGACTAAGGTAGTGTCTTAATACTCAGTTCTCAACTTTTCGCCCGTAGGTATACGAGACATTTCTTGTTGAATGGCAAAAATTAACGCTGGGCTTGGTCATACTAGAGCGGAAAAATAAAAATAATTGCATCCCCGTAGTGGAGATCGAACCTAGAACCTTTGCGTTTACAATCACACTCAGTTATAAATGTTATCAAAATAATACACCAACGAAACAAACCCAAAAAAGTAATTCAAACCTATCATATTATAAGCAATCTAACAAATATATCACGTAAGCTCATTCCTTTTATGACCATGTCCATTTATAATACAACAAAAAACTTTCTAAGAAGTCAATCCGATATATAGTCTGTATATTTTGACGTTATAAGTCAAGTTATCAGGCCCAGCTACACAATGGTAGTACAATGGCCAACGCGTGAAGTGATCTATCGAGATGCTAATCGCACTCTGGACGCGTAGACAAATAGCCATAGAGAACAATCGTCAACAGTTTATAAACAATTTTGTACCGTCCCGAGCAATTACCAATGAGATTTGAACCGGCGATAAGCGTCTACCATCTCTTAATAATAGACCCACAAAAGTCGTACAGCAATCGAGCCATACATCTGTAGACACCCTACCTCGTCTAACAACCAGTTGGTTATATATCTGTCCCTCTCGCTTTTTAGTTATCTGCGTTTAAAATCTAACTGTCTAATTATACCCACATCACAACGCTTCAAAGGAGGTATATTTTTAATTAATTTAATCCCAAAAACTATTATAATGCGGCCAATTTTGTTATTTAATAATTCGAAACGCTAACAAGAGTTTGACGCCATCTTGCGTCCGTTAACTTAATGACATTTAGAATTGATACAAATGGAGCGATGAGCTTTTATTTTAATGGCGTTAGCTTTTTTATCATTTTAACAATCATTCAGCTTGTTTTTTCACTAATAAGTTTACAGTGTTGCCAGATGCAAAATTGAAATAGCATTGAAGAAATAAATAATATAATTAATGATCTATCTTTAATTAAATTACATTAATATTTACACTGTGTCCTTTCACGTTTTACTACTAACTATTTTTTTTACGTTTCATTTTCACTCTCACTTAAATCATCCATATCCATATCTATGAGTTCCTCATCTTCTTCTTCATAGGAATTGTTGAACTGGTTACCATCGTCATGCTTGGAGCTAGATGAACCGGATTTAGTACCAGTCTTAGCTTCTTCTTCTTGCTGCATTCTTTTATGTTTCGTTCTTCTATTTTGGAACCACACCTTAACCTGTGGGAGAAAATATAATTTTATAAATTAATTAAATAAAATAATATAAATCAACAGCTTGTGCTGTATCCCGCATATAGCAGGGTAGGCAGAGGGTTCCTAGTGCCAAGACTCACATTAACCAAATTTACGCCTAAATTTAGGAACTATTGAGTAGAATAACTCAACGCCACGTTTTGATGTAATTAAGAGTCAGGCGCTGTGGCGCTATGCCACGACGGGCTCATTAAAATAATGAATAAATAGATTTGTATTTCATCATACCTCTTAAAATAATAAGATTTGAAATAAAAATATTTGAAACTAAAGACCTAACTGGGACATAATGTTCAGGTATTGCAATTAATTATTTATAAAGAACTGATCATATTTCATAGTAATAAATGTAAAGGTCAAGAAGATCTTAGGTATATTAATTAAAAATTAAACTTTTATTGCTAAACATCATAAAAATTTACTAGGTTAATAAAGCGGCAACTATTGATCAAATTTTGAACAATTAACAAATACGAGTATATTCGTTAGTAATAAAAACAGGCGCTATATATTATTCTAGCGTTTATTTGCCGCTTCGCCCCGTGGTTGTGTATGACACACGCCTAATTCTAAATAAGGGAGGTAATTCTTATTGCAGTCACTGTGGATTAAATGAATTAAACTATTAATAAATTATAATATAACCTTTCCCGATAAATTATATTCTAAAATAATGTTTAATACGAACCAGTAGTTCCTGACATTAGAGCGTTCAACCATCTCTTCAGTTTTAAAATTACTATAGAAGTAACAATATTTATGTCTTGTAGATGCGAGTATAACACCTATTCAAAAGATTAGGTAGTGCATTTAGTGTTAAGACAGAAGTGTCTTACCTATAGATATATTATAATCGAAGGATTATCATTTTATATATTACATACAAATAATACATTCTATACGATGTGTTGTTTGTATTATGTTACATAATTCGATTAATTCTCATAGAAGGGGGAGTTACCCCAATATAATATTTACACACGATTAAGCCAACCATGAAGGGTTAAAACTAACCCCCAAAAGTAATAGACGAAAAGAAGTGTTGATATTTTTCATTTCTAGCAACACAAAAAGATTTCCCGCGTCCGCCATCTTGCGTTATCCGTCACATGTTTAATGGCGGGTGAAATCTATGCGAAACGGAGTTTGTTTGAGAAAAATAATGCGAGCGTTTCAGCTATAAAATATTACTTTTTATTGGTTTTGAATAGAAAAATACTTTATGTATGAATGCTGTTTGTAAATAACTGTAACTGGCTTGTTTGTTGTGAATAATAATTGTGTTCAGTAAAATGTGCTAAGAAGGATTTAACTTTTTATAGGGGATATACATGTAAATGTAATGTATTTTTCCTAATTCAAGTTGTATTAGGAAAAATAATTAAAACTCCTATATATAATAAAAATAATGTTGGTGCTATAGCGTGAGACAATATGGCGTAAATTTCCACCGACAACCACATAATATTTTTCTAATGAAAATTGTCAAAATACTTTTTGTTTTACTCAACTCAGCCTCATAATAATATAATTCAACGAATTAGCAATATTATGGCAATCATTATAAAAACATTAAGAATAAATTCACATATATTGCATATTCGTTAAAAACAAAGAACAAACATACATACATAAAACAATATACATAATCAGCGTGAAATAAACGATTTATCGTCGTGTTGGCGACCAAATGTACTTACTTCATATTATAGGCGAGTAATCTACACTTTATTACAAACAATTCCTTTGCCATTAAATGTACTGACTTAACTGACTTCCCATAACGAGGTTATATTATATGCTCACGTTATTTTGTAACAATTGTTTAGTTTCACATATACCTACTAATACTTATAATATGATTTATTTTATGGTAAATTACGTTTCCTTGTAAACGTTTAGTGTTGGTCAGTTTTATTTGTTGATAATTATATGCTTATGTCGTTGTTGGCAACAGTGTTGCCATACGGAAAATGTAATCTTAAGGAATTTCTTTTCTTAAAAAAATAATTTTTAACTTAATATTTTTGACAAATTATCATAGTTTGTAACAATTAATTAATTTCTTTTACGTTTACATGTATACTAAACTAGTATTCCATAAGTATACTAAATACACGTATATACCTTTATTATATTTTATCTGTACAACTTTGTCTAGGCGAAACCAAAGAATTATCGGTTTAAAGTATTCCCTTATCTATTGATGCGTTTTAAACACTTTATAATATTAAGAATGTATCTTCTCTTATTTTTTCTGATCTAAATTATAAATTGAATAAAATTTTCTTTTGTTTCTATGAACCACAACCGGAATAGTAATTTCCTAGCGCTCCATCTCTCTTTCTCTCTCTTAAGATATCTATTACAAAAAATAACAAAATCACTTAACGATTATATACCTATGGATGATTAAATACATTATCGTATAACCCCAAAAAAATTTGGACAATGTTCCGCCACGCTACATTACCCACTTATATGTACATCGAATACTCAAACACCCTTTGTAGTTTAATGATACGTGACTTTTAAGGAGAAAGTAACCTATATATAATGGCAGCCCCGAAGTTATCTCTACAATTAAAAAATCAGCTTCACGCTGTATCCCGCACACTTTTCCATTAAGACACTTTCATTCCCCACTTTCAGCCGAATTCTGGAGGTATTGCGTGTTAAATGACGGAACTCAACGCCGCGTTTTGCCTCGTTATCCTGTCGCGTTTATAGTCACAAGTTTGTGCCAATGCACCACGACTGGCCTCAACAGCAACACACATAAACAGCTATTAAATCATAAAGATGCTATAGGAGTTAATCGTATTTAAAACGCGTTAAACTTGTAAAGACACAAGACCCGTCATTATGGGCTATGTGCGAACGTTTGTGATCATTGCGTTGGGAACAATAAGTGTTATTTAGAATTAACTGTTTTAGCCGACTTTTGAGAAGGAATATGTGTGATTTTGAAAGGTATATATAGTTAAGATATAAAAGTTTTTGAATTAATAATTTAAAAGAAATGTAAACCTATTTATATATAATTTGCTTGTAATTGTACCAGATAGGTATTATAAAGTCCCAGTGATAGACATCGGAACACTTCTCGCTGCACCTTGTCTTGTTGCTAGAGCCAGGAACATCAGTTCCTTTTCCGTCATTCATTCCCCAGAGTGGGAACTGAACCCACAACCGTCGCGTTTACTCAGATGCTGTAGACATGTACTTAAGTGAAACTATTTCTGCTAAATCGCATAATTAACGCAAGCAAAAAAATCATTAATATAATATGTAATAAAGACAAATCGTACTTCAAATCGAATCCACTACCTCCTCCACAATTTTTGAGGCATTTCAACCTCATGAAGTAACCGAGCCACCTTTTTTCATAACACCTTGTTGAACATATTCTTGAAGTAGTCATTTAGCGTTGTAAATAACTTTACTACCTTTAAGTACCTACGTCCTGTATTTATGTGAATATCTATAGCATTACAGTAAGATCGATATGTGGAAATTTACGATTTTAGTTTCTATACAAAAATTTGTTAAGAGAAACATTGCATACAATAATGTTCATTGTTAAAATATTTACATTTATAATTACGTTCTTATAGGCTGAAAATTATTGATCTTATCGATATCGGTTAATATTTATTAAAAATATTTATTTTAAAATAACTTAAGGTTAAAACCCAAGACACATTCTAAGTTCCCAGGGTAACTCAGTAATTAAAGTAATATAGCTTATATATATAGACTAGAAGAAGAAGTATCGATAGATAAATAATAAAATCAAAATTAAGTAACAATAAACTGAATCACAAACAAAAATCTACATTAACCCCCATATTTAACAACATCACCCTACAACGTTTGTAAATATCAGATCAGGATCTCGGGGGACAGATGATGAATGTAGCGTTCAATGGTACATATAAATTGGCCTATGGGACAAGATAGACGGATACGCTTGTAATTTAACGAGTAATGGGAAATTTTATGGGGTTTTCCTTTCTTTTTGTTGTGGTGTCTGGTGTAGGTGGAAGTTACATGCTTTTTTGGTACAATAAATCTTGAGAACTAGTGTTTTTTTCTCTTGTTTTAGTGTCAAAGTTGGTACGTTGTTTGTGTGTTTGGTAAAATGAAAGTAATTTACTAGCGTAGGGATCGAACCCACAATCATCGTATTTTCTCGGTTTCCTATTAAGAAACTAACGTCCCCCACTTTCAGGCAAACCGCCCAAATATTAATAAACTATAATATCGGTAATATCGGTATAATGCTACTTAGCGTTTAATCAAATAGAATGGAATCAAAAATATCCTTGAAAATATGACGGCAATTACAAGATTAATCTAAAGCGAACCCATTGTTTTCCCAATTACGTATAAAATTGTGAAATATTAAATAATAATTTAACATTTTGATAAAACCCTAACTTTATAATTTTATATAGCCTTCGGTTAAATGAACAATACCTATCAGTACTTATAATAAGTGATAAATATATTGTTAAATGTAGTAGCCCAGCGTCTGTCTATAATGAATAAATATCTTCGTTCTAGTAATGAGACTAAGCGTGACAATACGCAATGTCTCGAAACTTGGTTGGGTTGGGTATACTATATGTGTAATGGAACAGCAGAAACCTACTAATAATATTAAGACATCTAAAATAAAATAATGAGAGACAAAATCTAAAAAATACGAAATGTAAAACCCTATCACGATACCAACGATGTTCTAAAATATGATCATAACTTTATACAAAACATTATAACAACCAGAACGAACCCATTCCATATTAATCTCCAAGGACCAACTCTTTCAAGAACCTCCATTAACAAACATAATATCAGAGACGATTAACCAATTATATACTTTTGATGCAAATTTAATACATCACATTGTGTTGTATGGGAACAATAAAATTTAATTCGAGTGGCACATCTGCCATTATAACGTCCAAAACTCTTTGAGCCCTTAAAACAAGCAACTTCTATGCACTCAAAGACCTTATACAGCTGGTCCTATAACGCTATAAGTCTCGACAAACAATTTTGATGGAAGGGAAAATCCGTAACGATACCCGTTGAATAAATATAGGGTGTTCCGAAATGCTATTAAGTTCTTATGTACTCAATTACACCCCCAGTAGCTTTGGCGAGATAAAAATAGGGGTGGAAACGGTAGAAAGGGATGCTGCATGCGCAATGGGGTGAATCGAGTCAAAATTTTAAGTGGAAAGCTATTATATCTGCTTATTACTTTATTGTCGAACTATTAGTGGGGGAGAGAGAGAGAGAGAGGTAGTAAGAGACGGAGACGGTATGGGACAAATTTTAGATGGCGCGTCGGTCGTGAAAGATCAATTACATGTGAATAATAGTTACATTGTTAGTTATAATTGGGTAGTGTCTGCACTCTGTACGGTAGTTAGGTTGTGATTAATGGTAATTTTTTGTGTAGTTAGCCATTTTTATTTAGTGAGTTCAAATGGCGTAACCCCCATTTGTGTAATAAAATTTAGCACAGCTACTCGAGTTTTCGGTTTGATTCCTACTTGGAGGGAATTGCTAAGAGGGAAACAGCATGAAACTGCTTTTTATAATTAAATTAACTTACTTTACTTTATGTACTTATTTAGGTATTTGAAAATATAATTGTTCAATTAGAACGCGCTGACCAAAATTCCCACATTTTTTTGGGAATTAAACCCATAGCGTCAGGCATAGCTGTCAGAGTGAAACCAACAACCACAGATCTTTCACTAGATTATTATATATGATATATGATTTATGATGTTCGAATACTTTTATTGTACCTATTAATAGCTGTAACTCCGCCTCGAGTATCACCGGAAACAGAAGAATAAATTTAATTTATTGAGTATAAAACTATCATTTTTCAAGTTAGTAAGAGAATTTAAAGGTGAATGATATGAGAATGGCTTAAAAATAAGAAACGACATGTAACGGCGGTGTGTACGGCGTTATGTTGTGCAATCGAGCAGACAATGTCTTAAATAAGGCTAAGTGAATATACTTCGAGATTTAAATATCTTTACCCATTTTAAATGAATATAAAATACAGACAACAGACCTACTTTTTAAATGAAACTTAAAGTGACGGATTAATCGCGTAAATGTTGTAGTTGAACACTTTGCAATAGTCCGTGGTCAAGTGTTGAGAGTAGAGTGTAGATTTTATTGGAATTTATCTGTCAGTTGCACAATTATATCAAATAACCCCTAACGGTTTTTTAGTTATCACCGCCCTGGATTATTGCAGAATGAGCTGACTAATCTTATTATAAAAACCTTTGCATCTAATAATTAAATGAGGAAATCCATAGCCTATGGATATATATCCATTGGTATATCTAAGTTTTTATTTTTTCTAACAAATAATAAAAAAAAATGTTGCCACTTAAAAAATATTATTAAAACGATAATCATTTACAAAGTTCATTAATCTATCGATAGACACCTTTTAAAAAATATTCCGTTAGAAAAGTTATGACGGACGTGCATACCTATTGAATATTTAATAGTGGTAATAAAAATTATACAAAAAAAGCTTTAGGTAATGGAAGTATCCGGGGAAAACAGGATATTGTGATGTTGTATCCGTATTTAAACTTACTGGATACAATCAAAAGAAAAAACAATTCATTTTAGAAATAGACAATGGGACTATTAAAGAATTTGTGGAAAAAAATCTTGAATTTACATGTCAGTTGGAGATAAATGGCTATTCTACTATTAGTGTAATAAACTGATGCCATTGTTGCATAGTTGAATGGAGTCTACGTGTAATGGTGGTGGCGGTTTCTACTCGAAGAAATAAATATGTAGTTTCTGAAATATTGAAATATTGAAATATTGTTTCTGAAATATTTTTAATGACTAGCAGTGCAGTAGTGAAATTAGAGTGTTTTCTTTTCTCACAAAGAACCGAGTGTATAGACACTAGGTCCTTGGTGAATATCTCGATGATTAAAAAACACATAATATCAATTTTGCTGAAGCTCTACAATGTAAAGCTATTTAACTGTTATCTTTTACATAAATCATTTCATTCAAACAGTTAATTGCTTATAATTAACTAAGAAAATGGTCGTTTTTCTGCCAATTACCGAGTGATAGAAGATTTTTTATGGTTTTTTATTTTATTTGTAATTAGTTCAATGCGAGCCAACCCCGAAGCCGTCCTTCCGGCGCGAGTGGCGCCATTTGACCCCGCCCAGTAGACCATGCTGTGCTTTAGATAAAATATTTAATTTCTTGAAATTATATTTAGAGATCAGATTCTTGAAATTTATTCTATATTTATGAACCATTAATATTCTTGTTTTTATACAGCGCTTAAACAGAGATAAAGAGTGTTAAGACACTTTTTCCTCCGGTTTCCTTCGGAATTTGAGACTACAGTTTTGAGTGTCATAACACAACGTAAGACTATATTTTACTTTCTTTTTTGGTTATCATCAAATTAATTATTTATCTTAATTAATGTGATAAAGGTTATAAAATATTCCAGAAGACAAAAAACACATATTTCTTAAATTGGACCCAAACCTTTAATTTTTTCTAATAATTAGCTAAGCATTTAATCATCCAAATAGACAAGAAAAAAAATCAAATTCTTATACTATTCAAAATGTATAAGAAAAAAGAAAATTGTAGCAAATTCTTCAAATTGTATAACATTATGATTTGGGCGGGGCGTAGGGGCGTATTGGCATTCACCCTCAACAGAATAACAAGGGTTGTTATACAAAAAAAAAATTACATCTATTTGTATATTTTAATATATTTTAGAGGCACAGCGTCCGACTGTAAACGTGACGGTCGCGGGTTCGATTTCAACATAAATCGGGGGGGTTCTGCTACACAACACCCAATGAAAACTCAAATCTCGAGAATTTGGCGGTGCATGGGGAACTTACTGTCTTGACACTAGGTTCCCATTGTCTGCCCTGATAATTCTGGAGAATAACATGTGAAGCTGCTTTTTTTATATAGGCATATTTTAGGAGATTGCAGATCCAGTTTATTTTTTATCAGAAAGTTTTATTTAAGAATATTTAAATATACGAATCAAATATTCTACTGTGAGATTATTAACAAAACACAGTATTAACAAATATGTATAATAATCAATTAAAAAATTAATCGACACCATCATTTCTATAATAACATAAATTTGGGCTAAAATAAAATAAATAATAATATATAAAGTAAGATTTATTAAGTAACACAACCCTCTAAGTGCTTTAGGGCGAGCGTGTCAACACGGCGCCCCGCGGTACCGCCCAACTTATATTGTACAAATATTGTACGATTAAAATTATTTCTTTATTTATTGCCTATCTAACTTTTTAAATTAAAAACAAAACGCCTATTCTAAAAAATTTTATGGTGATTTTCCACATATTCAAATTTTTAGTTAGGTCTATATCATTCGTATCAGCTCCATGCTGTATCCCGCGTATAGCAGGCTAGTACGAGGGATCCCGGTGTTTCAATACAATTTCCCACTTTCCGCTCAATTTTCGAGACATTGAGGACGGAGTGACGCAATTAAACGCCGCGCTTTGTCTTATTATAATTGAACCGAGAATTGGAAATTAGCAAATGAAACCAATATCGTTCCGCATAAGTACTTTAAATGTACTTACTGTAATTATGTGATAAATACAAGCAAATATTTTAATAAGTATATCGAATAGATCATTTCCTTTAATTTCAGAAGATTACGGGGCGACGTTAAGTTAACACGATAGCCCCGGGGGGTAGACGGGGGTTAGTTTAGCTATGACATCTATAGATACACCCTATATTTTACAAAATGATACAGATTATAATAATAATAGATATAGATAACGTAATTTTAAATCTTCGCTTAAATATTTTTCAACTATACTTATGTAAAAAATATAAGCAAATGTTGTAATAAAATCGTTGTGGCGCCACGGCAAAGTGTCTGACTAAAAATGCGTCAGTTTTGAGTACAACTTCTACTCGCGGAAATAATTGATTTCATGTTTCTGCTATTCAACACGCAATATTTCAAAAGAGCGGAATGTAGGGAAAGGAGTGTCTTAACACTAAGTTCCCTTTGAATACCGTACTAAATGCGGGATATAGTATTTTTTTATTATATCAAATCAAGTATATACTATATATCATCTCGTTTTAGTTCCAGTGAACGAAGGGCATCGTTATGTTAACACGGTGTCCCCGGGGGGTAGACAGGGGTTAGTTTAGTTATGACATCTATACCTTATTATCTGTGCCTTGTACAGATTATAAAACAGATATCTAAGATATCTTTATTTTCACGGGAACATTGTATTAAATTTCATTATATTGAAGCACAAATTAAAAAGTTTAGTTATGGGTTCGATGTCCATTTAGAGGTTTGAACTTTGACTATAATTATAATTTAAATTTAAAATTTTAAAAAAATATACACATATATGTATTTGTTAATAATCAGCTCCTAGAAAAAATTGTAGGCAAAAGAACTTAAACATAATGAAAAAACATCATCTATAACAATTAAAAATAAGTATACTTATCCCATAAATTATAATTAAAGGAGTTTTATGTGGTTTAATGCACAATGTTGCCATATTAAAACAACATACGAAGAGGACCTGTTCAGTAATTTTATATTATTAAGTAAATTGTACAGCTGCTGCCAACATACAGTTATTATAGAATGTTTACGCACTTAATTTGATTATTGGGACTGTGGAAAACGCTGAGAAAATATTTACGCTTTATTAGTTTTTTTTTTATGGTTGGTAACACTGGATACGTTGTAAAATGTTTATCGATATTTTTTATGTAATGCTTGCTTGCTTGCTTGCAATTATGACCGTGGATTCGAATCCTAATTTAGGGATAGAGATTGGAGATTACATAGAGAGATTATAAGAGTAATCGTATTTATTTTTTTCCCTCACTGGTACCGTGCATCAGGTTACATCAGCTTCACGCTTATACCCGTATAGGAGGGCAGACAGAGGGAACCTAGTGTTAAGACGCTCCGTTCCCCATCTTTCTCATCATCTCATCTCATTTTCATGGATTTTAAGTAGCTATATTCAACGCTGCGCTTAGTCTACTAGAGCGGAGAAATAAAAATAATTTGTATTACCCTGATTGGAAACAAACTCACAACCACCACGTTACAGGCGCTGTTTCAATGTGCCTCGACAAAAAGATATACAAATTACTTTACTCAATTATTATAACTACTTACCCATATTATTAAGACTACACGCTTGAAGTATTTTCAAGTACCTTTGTGGTACGGGCAAAACTTCATCAAAATGTAATAAATATATATGCTATTTACGGCTCATTACCTACCAATTTTATATGTTAATTGTAAAAATGAACAACACTTTCTTAGAATGATAAAAACTGAGTGTCATGTTTGACTGCGCTTGCGCATGTTAGTGATTTAAGTGACCCTGCTGCATAATATAGAGATATAGATATATAGAGATATAGATATAGATTTGATTATACTGGTAATTTTAAATGAAAAAAACTAAAGCCACTTCGGTTTTACTTATAATTTCGTTATCTATAGATATATATATAAAACTATTTAAAAAATCTATTTTTGTATCGGAGTGTAGGACAAAAAGAGGTTTTCTCGAAATTATAGGAACGAGATTTTCCATTTTACATGTTAAAGTCCACGCAAACAAAGCTACTGTAACATGAGTTGATATGAAATATGTTTAATATTTCATATCGACATATGTATATAAAACAATTTTCGATTTGCCTGAACGCAATTTACTTCGCATTACGTTATATGGCTTAAACGTTAACCGATAATTTCATTTATACCATATTTTATGCTAAAATGAAATGGTGTTGGTAAGTAGTTTTACCATTCTTGTATTGTTATTTTGTATGATATTATTGAGAACGTTGTTTTTATATTGGTAATAATATTTGGCCGTATGTTTCCTTTTTAGTGTTTCACTCGAGTTAATTAAATTTTGAATATAGCAGTACTTATAGTGATGTTATTTAAAACAAATCGTTTCTTATAGCTTTCTGAGGTCTTATTTATAAGCTCTTCTCAACTCTGATATCGATCTTAAGATGCCGTTTTTGTTTAGCTTCGGTTTTTAAACGTGATGGTTTTGAGTTCCATTCCCTTTCGGTGTAATTAGTTATTTAATATTTTCATTTTCCATCTCCAACTTCGAGTTCCGCCGTATATAACATACAATGCACCGAATTCGAGTTAAAAATGGAGAATGGAGCTAATTAATGACACTAGATTATCTCTGCCAACCCTACGGGTACCCTGATGGGATCAAACCCATGACCATCGTGTTTACTGTCAGTCATCAGTTATATCTTTAACAGGATAGGCATAAGAAAACTAGTGTTAAGGCACTCCGTTCTCAAATTTATAAGACATAGCGTGTTGAGTGGCGGTATTCAACGCTACCCTTGGCCTTGTTATCAGAGCGAAACATTCAATTAAATAATACATTAGTCCGAGCGGGAATCGAACCACTGCGCTACGATGCGCTCTTCCCTTATAATTTATAATTAATATATGTAGAAAATACAAGTAACACTGATAACGCGACCCACATTAGCTACGAGTACTGTAAGTCAATGCCGCGATGTGAAAACGCAATCATCGTTTCCATTCAGCTGTAAATGCTACCAATGCTGAAGAAACTGGGCTAATAGTCGGCCACACCCGGGCGTGGTGGTACGGCCAACAGAAAAATTGAAAAGATTAAATTTATGATAAATATTATCTGTTATGTCGGTACTGTAAATGCGTTGGTTGTGAGATTCTCATTAGGAGCAATGAATTACTTACTTAACTATATAATATATTGTTATCATCTTTTTAATATCTTCTTATATAGTGACAATATGCCTACATATTCATTTTGATTAAAAAGCGTTACAAGCTTCAGTTAAGATTTTTAATAAAAAAGAAAACTATTTATTATACATATATCATTCACCATAGCAAATTTAGTATGAAATACCATTTTTTTTGTTTTTATTAGTAGTAGTAGTATATATATATTCAAAAAGATAAAATTTATTTAAATACTTTTGTCGCGGGTTTTTTGTAGGAGCTCCCCACAAAAAGCATTTGTCTATACAAAGAATAACACTTGAAAAAAGTAAAAACTAAAAGTATACTTCTTAAAGATTTCATTAATTGTTTTAACTTTTTTTACTACTTCGGCTACTCCGGTACAAACAGATACCGAGTTCAATCCCCCAAGTGGAAATCCAACCAGCAACTGTCGCGTATTCATTTAGACCCTGTACCACTACCACAAAAAGAAAATTTTTATATCGTACATATATTAAAATATATAATATTTAATGAATTTTAGCAGTTTTAGTTATACATATGCTGTCAGTACAAGCCACACGCAACGCCTAATGAACGTAATTATAAACGTATTTAATAGTTTTTATACTACTTAAAATAAACAAGTGATACTAGCGATTTCATTATTGTAACGCCACTTCCAATTAAACATATAAAAAAATTAAATTAACTTTGAAGTAATAAATGTGAAATCGATACGTTTTTTTATGAAGCGAAGGCTATGGGGTCAAATTTTCGAATTATAACAATAATGGAATACAGCCTAAAGCCTTCTTTGCAAAATAGACTATACAAAAGAAAAGGGATTCCGTTCCGTTCTACACTCTCCGTTTTTCCAATCCAATTGAAAACACACCCAACAAGAAGTATATTAAACATACCTTAATTAATTGTCTATGCAAATTTGAAGCCTTAATCCATTCTTACTGCAATATATATAAACAGTACCTACTCTATAGCTACAGTTTTCTAGCATATAGCATGTTAGGCTGAAAGGAATACATTACCTAGACATAGCGTGGTGAGTGGGGGAACTCAACGCTGCGTTTCATCCTACCAGAGTATAGAAATGGCAGTACCCCCTGAGTGGGAATAGAACCCATAAAAGTTCGCAATCAGACAACCTCAAATATAACAGAAATCAGGCATCTCATAAATATTAAAGTTTAATTAGTATTAGTACAAACCTTGTATTTATTGAATGTATTAACTGAGAACATCACTCGTTATTGCCCATAAACGGGGAAGCTGCGACGTAAAATTTATAATACTTTGGGATTCCATTTTGAATTTAGTATTAATTTATTATAGTTAATATGAATTTAAACATATAGTTATTTATATATTAGACTAGTAATTGAAGATGATGAATTTAATGCCAATTTCCCGTGATATAGCAATGTTTAGTAATCAATGTAGAGCATACATCTCCGCAGTAGACTAATAAGGAAAGAAGAAAGAACGAAGAAGAGAAGATACAATTATAACCGGCAGGTTAAATTCAATTACTGAAATGTATTTTTTTAGCTTCACGCTGTATCCCGCACTTAACACTGAAGGCAGAGGGGACATTGGAACCTAGAGTTCAGACACACGTTCGTATTAAAACACTTCCGTCCTTCACTTTCCTTAGAACTTAGTGAGTGAAGGAACTAAACGACACGCTTTCCCTCATAACCTGAGCGATAAAATTAAAATATTAATAATATAATATTTCTTCAAGTGGGAATCGAACCCACATATTTCAGGATATTCGAGACCAGATATGTAGACCTTTTCAAAATACAAAAGAAATCTTACCTGTGTTTCAGTCAAACTCAACGCTTGAGCCAGTTGTTTTCTCTCCGCACCGACGACGTAGTGATTTTTTTCAAAGGCATGTTCAAGTTTCAGGAGTTGTGATGGTGAAAACGCTGTCCTAATTCGCTTTGGCTTGCGGAACGGTTGGAGGAGGAAGCCGGGGATGTCTGGACCTAGAAAAATATGAAGAATTAGTAATATTTGGTCAGCCGACAAAATATACTACTTACTTTAGATTAAATTCTACTTTCGAAAGATTTAATAAACAAAACCGTGTGTTCCGCAACTTAACATATTAAACACAAATAAAAAATTACAAATCCAAATATTTATTAAATTACACTTGCAATACATTATCATAATACATAAACGCAACGCAAAAGTTTCTTACGCTCAAAGCTCGCAAATAACAGCCTGTGTTGGACGGAGTATCCTTGTAATGGCGTACTGCTATTAAAATTAAATTAAGCAAAGATTACCGCCTAAACGACCGCCGGCCGGTTAATCTATCAACCACTTGCACATACATTTTACTAAGAATTATGAAGTAAGGAAAGAAATAATTGCTGTATTTTATAAATTGTACGCTCTTGTTGACGTTAACGTTGATGAGAAAGAACAGTGTATTATAATGTCGCTTAATTGTAGAGTCTAATTTGTATGTATGTTTGCTATGTTTTGAGAGATATGTTGAATTAGCTTTTAAATGCCATGGTCAAATGGATGTAACTAAAAGTTTTGTATGAGATGACACATTCTAAGTGAAGGGGGTAGCTAACGATTTGATTACTGTAATATAATAAGGCCTTATCCAATAAATGAGCTATCACAAAAATATTTTTAAGTTAGAACCAATAATTCCTGAAATAAGCGTGTTAAAATAAACAAACGCTTCAGTCTTATTATTATAGATGTAGATTAATATACCAAAATATATCTGGACTAGAAGGTTTATAGCACTAGAATATATAATATGTTATTTTTTAATTTTCATATCGAACTTACGAATGTAGCGTATCGTAGATATTACTCAGAAAAAAATGTAACCTTTAACAAGAACTAGTAAGTAATGTTTTATTTATTTCGATGTCTATGATAAATGTTAATACATATAATAAACTTCCTTTAATGCTCTATATGTATAAGCAAAAAGTGAAATCAACTTGAAATATTTAAATTGCTTACATAAATATTATCATTTACCTTATTTCCAATAAGTCTAAGTTACCGCAAAACTATAAAATCAGGTGCAAGTAATAAATTAAGTAGTGTTTGCAATTAATTTAAATCTTGTAAATAAAATCGATATAATATCGATTATAATCATTTACTTTATCTATACTACACTACACATAAGTTTTAAATAAAAATAAGTATTTAAGCTTTTTGCAAACATTTCTGACATTAAACGTTATGCAAATGTTGGCGTAATGAACGCATTTAAGTTTTAAAAAGTGTATACAAATAACATTTAGACGTTCTCCGACTTTCAAACGACCTGTAATTAGTATCAACGGTCAGTGCAATTATAATGAGCAAATGTCGGACGTCGTTACAAGGCCACCGCGCGCCACCCACGTTTGAAGAGAACCACTAATAACGAATAATATTTGTATTATTATAGGTATTACATTATAGGTTAGGCTTAGTTTTAATAGCAAAGATATAATCGTTAATTTATATTTATCGAGGAGGCAGACAGAACCTGATGTTAAGACACTTCGTTCCCCACGCACCGCCCAATTTTCGAAACAGTGTGTGTTGGGTAGAGTCTTGTTCCCATTGCGAGAAAATGGAAACAAATGAGACGCTTTCACAATCAGAAATTTTGCTGCTGGGCCACGACTCTATAATTATTTATACATTTCCCTTTTACATACTACTAATGCATACTAACTACTATTTTAGTAATATATATCCTTATATATCTAATATTACATATATAAAATACATATATTAGTAAAACCTTAGGTTATTTAAAGTACACAATTTTAAATAACCTAAAGTTTTACCTAAACTTTTAATAAAATGCCTAGTTTTCATACACAAAATTTCTTTTAACTTAGTCAAAATATGATTTATTCAATAAGATCTTTAGCTTTTAGTTCAGTCAAAGAACATCAACAGCGTTTAATTCCACACATTAATATCTATAATGATTATAATAATCTTGGTATAAATAGTATTAGATAGTAAAGTATTAAATCTATATAAGTCCATATATAATTATGTCGCTATTCCTCTATACGAAAAGTGAAAAACTACTATATAACTAAGTATATTTTATTCGTATGTTTGTTTATTACTGTGAAATTTATAGTAAATTTATACTAAATTCGTTAAAAGGTTAAAGGCGTCTATATATGGGCAAAAGAAATAAAATTAAATATGTATCAAGTTTATTAAAACATCATTTAAATATATAAAGTTATACGATAGAGTCGACGATAATACAAATTATAATAAAATAAGAAATACTCACAGAAAATACGTTACCATAAAAAGAAATATACAAACTATAACTCAAAAACTTTGACAATGTAATTTTCACTTGTCAAACGTAATGTTGTTTTAAACGAAGACACAAAGTATTTCATTATACAGCCTTTAGGTACAAAAGAAAAATATTACAATGTTTAAAGAAATAAATAAAATTATTGAATCCAGTTGCAATAAATATATTTGAGGTATTTGAATTCAAATCTTAATATATTTTATATTTACTACGCAAATGTTTTGCCCATTTAGTTAAATAAAACGCAGAGTTGACTTACGGAACCTAGCACGCTGTTTTTTAATTAGATATATAGAAACTATAAAATGGAACGATATACCTAATTTTCCCTTATTCCAAAGAAGTTGTGAGATTCGTAAAGATAAAAAAAACTCAAAGAATAGCTACAGATAATAGATAAGTACCTAATTAATTTTTAATTCATCCTGAACATACTGACGCGACTCTATATTATGTCTAATAACATTGGTATGTCGCCATTTCTTAACAATGAAAAATACCTATATATATATTAATATTAATACAATCATTTGCGAAGGCTTACGGAAACATTTTTATTATGTAGAGATATATAGATAATAAAATATTTAGATAATATAGATAATAAATATTGTATTTCTTTGACAGGTATGTTTTATTAAAGTTAATGTGTGAATGAATATTTTTATAGTCTCTTATCGTAAGTCTTCTCGGATTTTAACGCCGCACTTTGTGTAACCAAAATCGGCACAAGTCATATAAATAATATATTTCAAGTTACGCTCGAAATAAGACGCCGTCGCGGCTGCACCTCGTCTGCCTTTCAACGCGACGGTTGTGGGCTCAATTTCCACTTAGGAAAATAAAATACTATCACATCCTGATAATATAAAGCGGGATTGAGCACTGCTCCTTATCGCACAATGTCTTAGTAAACGGAGAGTCTTAACACTAAATTCAAATACAAAGAAGGCGTTTTCAACAATATATCTATGATCAATGTTATCTTTATTTTCTAGTTTTTTGCCTTTGAAACACTTAGAATAAAAACATAAATTCTACTATATATTTAAGGGTTATTACAATGATTACATTAGTTTTATAATAAACAATGTAGACATTTCTGGTTCCGTATGACTTGTGACGGACTTTAACGAGTGTTTCGCGTGTAGACTGCATGTTTTTTTTCTTTTAATGTAGTTTTTCTTTTAGTCCACTTGAGTTACTCGCTGTAATAATTGTCAGGTGTAGTAAATGTATGTATGTATGCACATTGTACATATATAGATATTTTATATTACAGCATTTAGGTATAGAATTAAATATTTTAATATTTAAGAAAATAAATAATGTTAGGCCAGTAAAGTGAGGCCAGTCGTGGGGCACAAGGGTGCGATAGATTGTAGGTTTGATTCCCACTCGAGGAAATAACATATTTATAATATTTCCATTCTGTTAACAAGGCAAAGCACGTTTTTGAGTACCTACAACCACTCAACACGTAATTCCTCCAACATTCGGCGGAAAGTAAGAAACGGGAATATCTTAATGGAAATTATTAGGTAATGTAGGTCATTAGGTTCCCATGTTCCCTCTACCTGCCCTGCATGTGTGGGATTCAGGGAGAAACTAAAAAAAATTAAAAAAATATCAAAGTTGGTCTAATTAAGAAATTTGCATTGACATTCTGATCAAAAGAAATATATTTAATGGATGCCTATAAACATTTTGCTCATCTAATTAGACAAAATGCAGCGGTGAGAATATTTAATTGAAATTACAATTTTCTTGAGTTTTAATCATAAAGATTTTTTTATGGCTGTAGATAATAATGACATATTATCAGACCCTTCACTTTCGCTAAGCATAACCAATAAATATAAATAAATTACAATAAAAAAACATTATAAATTATCAATTTGTAACTAAAAACATTCACAATCTAAAGAAAAACCGGAGACTTTTCTGGAGGAAATGTTCTACAAAAACAAATTAGCCGTCGGTATATCGACTAAAATACTAAAATGGGATTCGAACTCATGTTCTTTGGACAACTGAACGCACTATTTTTTTTTAGCTTTACGCTGTATTCCGCATTCCGTTTTCCACTTTCCGCTGAATTCTCGACGCATTGCGGGTTGAGTGGCGGAACTCAACGCCGCTAACAATAACCAATAACTTATTAACAGTATAAGAGTTTTACCCGTGGCTTTGCCCGCGTGGTCGATACATGACATATTCCATGTAAACTCCAAGTAACTCTGGCGGCAAGAAAAGTGAATTAAATCGAAACGATTTTATATACCTAAGATACCCTCGATAAATTAACTGTTTTACACAAAAATATTTTTTTAGTAAGTTCCTGAGGTTAGTATGTTCTACCAAACAAACTCTTCAGTTTTATAATATTAATTTAGATTTGGTATTTACAAAAATATATGTACAATAATATATTTCACCATACTTATCACTGACCCAGTGTCAGCTACGAGTACATAAAACTATTGTTTTACGACGCTGATAACTTCATTGACGTTTATATTTCTTATCTTATGTACTTCAACTTTGTACGTTTTAATTGTATACAATTTCAAGAAAGGTGTAATCTTGGTACTATAGATGAATGAGATAAAACAGTTTGTATAAATATTTTGCTACTATAATACCTAAGGAAAGGTATTCAAATTATTTTTTATTACTAAACCTTTTTTTGTAGTTTCCCGTTGTATCTCGTATATACCTAGCAGGGTTGACAAAAGAAACAAAATATTAAGTCACTCCGTCTCCCACTTTCCTCATTATTTTCAAAATAAATTGTGTAGAGTGGCGGAACTCAAAGCGACGATTTATCTTGTTACCAGAGAGAGGAAATCTAAATAGCTTATTTCCCCGAATGGAAATCGGAACCATAACGTAAAAAAAAGTAAAAAGAAAGTTCTAGGAACTAAGACGTAAGTAGAAGGAATAAAGCCAAGTACTGTGTCGCTAAATCTCCTTTAACCTAATAGATATAATTCAAAATTCCTGTGCTCGTTAGCAGCAATTTAAAAATATGATTGACTGACTACATTAGCTTGTATCATGATTTTTTACTAACATAAAAATATTGTAAGCAAATCACCATATATTCTTAATAATTAATCTTAATTAACAACAATTATATAGATTAGATATAATATATAGATGTAATAAATCAAAACAACTTCTATATTCATTCGGATTGGAATTTAAATAGTTTTTTAGTGTGCAGAAAGTCTTACTACATCCTTTCTGCGAATTGAATATGTTAAATCAATTATATACAGCTTGTAGCTATAGATAATTGATTTAACATATTTTTTTCAAACTTTTACGGTCATAAAATCAATAGTTAAAAGACAAATAACTATTGTTTTATTATAAAATAACTAATAATAATATATTTTAAATGGAATCACACAGGGGAATAAAAAAAGGACACAATAAAATTAATAAATAGGTGTCACCCCTCACAGCCTGAAAATATTTTTTGCGTAACATAATCTTATAATTTTGTATGAAATGAACATGGATGAGATGAAACGAGTAATACACATACATTGCAACCCCCTTGCTACTGCGTCCACCCCTCAACCTATCTATTATCTGTATCAACAAAAAAAACAACACACCCAATAAAAATATTCTCGACAAATAAAAACCGGCGCAATATTATTTTTATGAACTGAAACGCTTTAATCAAAATGGCTTAACGTGTCAAAATTGTCTCGTAATATAAAAAGGAGGTTTGACAAAAGCCACTTTGGACCGAACGCCCGCAATTATCAACCAGCGCCATTGTTGTTTCAATTTTGATTATACGTATTGTATTGTAGTGTTGATAGCATTGGGTCGATATTTATAATCTGTGTTACTTTATAGTGCACTAAGTTTAAAGATAAAATCTTTTGTATTGTAATTCTGCTTGGCGTGAAAAATATGAGAATTTATGCTAACATTTTTTAAATATAAAAAAGTATAATTAATTAAATAATTTTATTTTTTTACATTCTATTCTATGGAGAAAAAATAATAGAGTTACGCAGCTTAAAGCTACATAGCTATAAAACAAATTACATATTGACATGTAACAGATTAACATAGGCATCTTTGTAACTACAATCACAGTCATTAGATATTTCTTCATCAACTGTTAAGTGTAATTATGACATCCAAAAAGGACACCAATTCAAACGTGCGATTAATCATTAGCTTTTACGGTTTTATCGATACTAATTACGCACCTAAATGGGGACAATGCGAATATAACTTTATAATCGTACCCATTATGAGTACATCACTAGCCGTAGCCGTAGCGTAGGTAGCCGGGTCAAACATTTCGTTACGCATTTTTTATTAATGTCAGCGATTGTTAATATTTTTAACAATATTTCTAAAAGCTGAATAGTGTATAATTGGATGTTATTTGAAACTTTGTTGAGTGGGCAAGAATAACCGTCTAATTTAAACTATTTATGTTCGAACGGCCATTTTGGAATGAGATCAGTGTATTTATGATTAATTATGGTTGGTAGTTTCGTTTAGTGGGAAACAGTTGAGTTGTTTGTTCGCCTATTAGTTAGTGAGTAGAAGTTTAGTAATTTGATGCTCTAAACACTAAAATTGAGACGTTGAAAATTAGTTATGGCTGATTGTAAATCTTATTTGTTAATTGAATAAGGCGGGTGTTCATTTCATTTTTGATTGGCTTATTATATTATATTTTAAATGTTTTACATAATAGGGTTAAGATTTAATATAGGTATCCATTAGAAAACGTTCATGTTTTTTTAATAGTCATCTGGAATATTAATATAACTAAGGTTGTTAGTAAGCGAACAGATTAAGTAACCGACGGCTGGGGCTTAAGCGGCTTCATGTCTGTTGTTAAGAGTAGTGGGTAAGTCACTAAGTTTTCCAGATTCTATCCATTTCATAGCCAGATCAAGAACTTACAAACATATATAGTTTAAGTGAGGCTCGAAACATGAACTTTCCCCATATATCACACACGTTATATGTACCATTGTAATAAATTCGCTTTTATAGAATTATTAACAAAATAATCATTTTTATATGTAGGTATAATAGATAGCTAACTAAAAATATATTAATTTTCCATTAAATATCTGTAAATATTGTTTCAAATAGATTCAATTAAATATTTCTATTACATTTATAAATAAAAAAAGTAAAAGAAAAACAAAGATAGAGAATATTCCACAGGATTTCGGTTCGCTTGTACCTAACACATTGATTTAATAATGTAACAAAATATTATTTATTAATAATAACTTATTATCATGTATAATTAAGATATCTACAGTATAATTACAACTAATGAAGCGATTGTTACAATGTATGGGGTTATCTTAGAGGAGTAATTATGAAATGCGACTGACAGGTCACGAGCGCAGATAATGAAACAAAATAACTTTTTAATTAGGCATTTTACTAACAGTGCTTGTTCGTAAATTTTATTAAAAAATGTATTATGTCAATATGCGATAATATATATTACCTGTCTTTTTTTCTAAATTTTACAGATTGTACTTATATATTTATTTTATTTCATTTGCCTATATCAATGTTTGCTTTTTTGTGTTAAGCAAGCTTTTAAGTTTTCTTGGTTTTTGTACAATTATATTCCGTAATAATAGTAATGCAGTAGTAATCCATACTAATGCAGCATTAACGGTATAAGACGAATTCCCAAGTTTATTTAAATAATATACCTAATGATAACCCTCTTCTTACCATGGGGCGACACAATAAAAAAATATATGCTCTAATTAATGCGAGCATAGCCATAGGTGGTCACTAGTGTTGTAAAATGCTATTGTTCCACTAACTTATTCACCCTTCTAATTTCAACGTATACAACATAACGCGCGTTTTAAATATATTTTTTAATATTTCACGACGGATTTTTAATTCTTTAAAATTTTCACTGAAATAGCCTTCTATGAGTGTTTATGATTATTTTAGCTGTACGCTATATCTCGCAAATAGCAGGGTAGGCAGAAAGAATTTTTTACTATTAATTTTGAATAATTTATACCTAAATAAAAGTGAATTTATAATTGTAAAGGCGCTAGGAAAAAAAATAGATGAAATAACATAGAAATATTATAAAAACATTTATCTAATAGTTTAATTACTATCTAACATCAATTTACATATAAGTGATAATAATTTTAAATATTTTATTTATACTCTACGACTATTATACCTACTATTACTAGCCTACAATGTTTATCGATATTTTTTTCGGTTAGGAACTAAAATTATTATAAAAATATTAAGAAATATCGATTTTAGCCTACAAACCGGATGCAATATAATTTTCACACTGATTGAACTCTTTAATTCCATTAATAGAATTTAAACGGTTGTCAGCATCTAATTTTATTTCATAAGTAATTATTCAAATTGCCCACAACCAATATTGATACAAGATTATTCGAGCGCCATATTTTTTTTACTGTCAAGTGTGGACAGATAAAAAAATAACTAATGATCATTGATTGTATTTGTACAGCCATTACAGTAACTTGGAATTATTTTATAAAAACTAGTGTAGCGCTATTTATAAATAGTTATAAAAATGGAATTTATGCTTAGTCTACTATTATTTTTCCTTGACGTTTTACGGTATAATTAGTTAGGACTAGTATTGTGCGCCAACTATGTATAAATAAATATAATGTAGGTAATTTCTTAGCAAATATAAATAAGCTTATATCCCCACATATTAATTATATAAGTAAATAAGACCAAAAGCTCTACCAAAAGCTCGGGTTTTGTGTTCATACCCGACGTATCTACTGCGCCGGCTTAGAAAAATCATTGCTATCCGTAATCTGCTACTAATATCTAATGAAAATATATTTAATATAATAAAATTTAATTACCACAACATTTTAAAATAAATAATTATGATACTTTAATAATACTTATATAAAAAATATTAAAAACAAATATTAATTAGCTTCGTATTAAATATAAATATACTAGTTCTCTTACAAAAAATATACACAACGACCGGTATCTAATTAAAGCTTTCCAGGAACAACTTTTCATTTGCCGATACGTACATAACTAATGCTGCATAATTGCTCCATCAGTGAGATATATATATAGAAGAGTTTATATGGTTAAACGAAATAAGAAGTCAATCTATATTTTAAGGTTACGGATAAAGCTATTATATAGACTTTTTTAGTCCTCCTCAATTAAAAATATTACAGTACAAAATTAATACCGACGCAAACCTAAATAGAAAAACACCTTTCATAAATAATACATCATATTTACATCAAAGGTGTGTACTAAATAACTTTCTGTAGGCTTAAATTAACGAGCTCGACGTTTGTTAGCGATCAAATTAGAGGCTATCGTGGTATAGTTGCATAAGCTCGACTTAACATCGATCGTACCGCGTTCAAACCCTAAAGAAGGGTTTTTGGAAGAAGGGGGGAATTTTTTGATCTAGGTTGAAAAATTGCGGCGTTCAGTTCCGCCACTTAATAGACAATATTTGAATTTAGGCGTATATTAAGGGACGTATTTCGTGTATCTATTCTTTTCTACCTCTAAATGTATATAAAATATGTAAAAAAAAAACAAAATGAACAAGTTTTTCAAACTAGAAACGTTTATCTATCTTACATATCGTAAACTCGCTAGCGCCTCAAGTAAAATCACTTGTACCAATTAACAGTAGTTAAACTTAGCCGTATTAATGAGTTAAAATTAAGAGATAACTATTTGACATCTCGTAAATAAACATTTTTGTTGCGTTCTATTTTTCTGATTTATATCCTATCAATTATTTCTATATTTTACGTTCAATAATTCTAAGTTGACGCCGTTATGGTGAAACTTTTAATTGATTCTCATTAGCACTTATGTATAGACAGAGGGAACCTAGTATTAATAAGCTTCTTTTTGAGACATTGAGTAGCGGAACTTAACACCGCGCTTTATATGTCTCATATGGCACCGTGCTTTGGGGCAGGCAAAGTGCGGTGTTAAGTTCCGCAACTAAAACATAACTAAATAGAATAGTTTAAAAATGAAGTACTTCTATCGGGTCTACCACTTTTCCTTTTTTTTAGTATGTATACCTACCCAATCTGACCAGATCAATGAAAAGAGCACACCAGCATATAGAAAACAAAGTATCGTAGGCGTAATTAGGTACATTAAAAACATTGTCACTGCGCAACAACGGCTTTCAAATCTTTTAACTTAAAATCTGTCTGTCTGTAGATATATATTAATTACCCTAAACTACAAAAAAAGAATGAAAAAAATTAAACATTTTTATTCATCATCGTTTTATAATAAAAATACTAAGATAGTAATACTAACATTGAGGCCCTCGTAGCCCAGTGATACAGGCGTGTGACAGTGAAAGTGACGGTTTCTATTAACAATCGGAGAAATTAATCATTTAATATTTTTAATTTCTTCGCGCTGGTATCAAGGCAAAGTGTTTCAATAGAAACGAAGTGTCTTGACACTAGGTTCCTAAATTCCCTCTGTCTATTTCTGTCTAGGCAAGCTAAAAAAAATATATTATTAGGATAACAATTCAACATCATAGACTACGTGTCAAAATTTAAAAAAAAACAACGCCAGTTTCCCGCGCAGTCTTAACTTTCTTTTATCATTGTACAACGATCACAAATGTTTTTTCGATAAAAACTTTTTTAAACGAACTCCTTTAATTTATCTTAATAGCGTTATGTTAGAGGATAAGCTACTCTTTTTTTGTGATTCAATGTATTATTTAGTTAGAAGTGACATGTTTGTGATAAGAACTTAAAGAGATTTTATAACCATTTTTTAATTCTTCAAATGATATGGTAAATGCTGATGGCGGATGGTAAAGTATTTTTTTATATTTAGAGACAAGTTAGTGCATAAAGTATGATAGTGAGCACCCCGGATGCTAAAAGGAGATTGAAACATGTTTGGATGTCGTGATGACATATGAGCCTATGCTCTCACCACTGAGGAAGTTGGAGACCGTGTTAAGTGGAGAAAATTATAATTAATGTTTAGATATTATTATTTTTTCTTTGTATTTTGTAGGCAAATTACTCTACAAGGCCGATAGAGCAAGAAGCAAATTATTGTCTACAGTTTCTATGAATTACTAATAAAGGTTTTTTTTTAATATATGAGTAGGTAGGTAATTATTACATAAAACACCATTATAGAGCAATAGCATAGATCTGACTAAACGCGATGAATGTAGGTTTAAATATTATTCGAGGAAATATTTTGATTTATAATCGGCATCGTGGCTCAGGAACACAAAGTGTGACTGTAAGCGCGACAGGTTTTCAGTTCGATTCCCACACAAGGACATGAAATATTTAATCTTTTCATTTCTTCACTCTGGTGTGGCGGAACTCAACACCGCGCTTTGCGAGGCAAAGCAATGTCAATTCAACATGCAATGTCTCAAGAGTTCGACGGGAAATAGGGAACGGAGTGTCTGTCTAATTGTAGATTTTCGATAAAAAAGTGAGGGGTTGTAATAAGCGAAAAAACGGTTGTCTCAACTCTGTGCGAATAAGATAAAAAAAGCTCAAATTAATGTAACTAAATTATCTTTATAAATAAAAATAAATAGATATTTTCAAAAAAAGAAGTTATTTTTCTCTAAAACCCCATGATCGATTGCTATTAAGCTTAGTTATGCTAAATGATGTGAAATGAATAAAAAACTAATAATACAGAAAATATTAATTCATTTCCATTCATTTTTTTACTTCTTAATTCGTATATACGAGTAAATTATAACGAATATTAAACCTGACGGTTAAAAATATCGTGTAAGTAGGTAATTACTGCTCATATTACATGAATATCTTACACAGATTACGTTATTCATGCTCACTTATACATGTGTACATTTAATTAGACTTATTTATTACTTTTTTTTATTCTAGCTATGTATTTTTTATCGAAATTGTAAGTATATATGTAGATTTTTATATTTCATCATTCATTGAAAAAGTAATTATAATAAACATATTTATAATATAAATAAACATATTTATAGTGTTATTAATTATAATACCTAATGAATTGGCGAAACTTTAGTCTTTAAATTTCTAATGTCATTGGGGTATTAAAGTAATTCATATAAATAATTATGTAAGTAGTTCAAGCAAACAAAGCCACGAGCGGTTCGCTAGTTTATACAATAACTATGTTGTTGTATATTTAAATGAAATATTTAAAACGTACTACATTTACGTTCTGTAGTAAAATTTAATCACATAAAAATTATATTAAAAAGATCCCAAAGATTTTATTAATAAGTACCGGCGTACTACCACGAATTAAAAGAGGAAAGGTATACTTTAGGATTTCTGAATCTAAGTAGGTATAAAAAAAAATTAATAACCATATTTAAGAAATTAACCATAAATATCTAAGTATAATTATAATAGTACGACAAACATTATCATTTTTATAATTTGTCTAATGTACGAGTATAACATAAAGCTAAAGCTTTATGAAAAAAGCACTAAAAAAATAATTAAAATGTAAGGTTGATTCAAAATTATCATGAATTAAAAAAAATCTAATAAATAGATTAAACATCAAGGCCACACAAAATGCTCCTTATTGTAATTGTTGAATTGGTAATTTTTGAATTATAAAATTTTCATTTCATGACATATTTATGACAGATAGGTATTTACATAAAAAAATATATCATTGGTATATTGAATGTATCCAAGAATCCCTATAGCAGTAAAAATATGAAAGAGCTTTTACAAAGCTAATGTTAATTAATGAACGGTAGCGACGGCAACGTAAAAGCTCCTAATATAAGGCGACCGGAAAAAAAAACTTCTCTTTCCATAGAGCCGATAGCTCAAAAAAATATTTGTTTTATGTTATTATAGAAATTAGCTTACCTCCCGGAAATCGATGTGGAAATATTCTTCCATGTCTATTAATAAGCCAAGGGTAGAGCTGGTACGATTCTCTTGGTACTGGTGCAGCAGGATGAGGGGGCGGATGGGGAGGTAAAGGAGCTCCGAAGCCTTGCTGCTGGTGTGCAAGCGCGGCTGCCAGTGCTGCCCCTTGAAAATGAGCGAGGAACTGGTGGTGGTGACTCTGAGCATCCAAATATGGTAGCCTCTTCAACTCAGGGGTTGGAAACACCGCCGGTAAAGCACTCGGTCGTAACAAAGGTCTTGGGGAAGGACTACGAGGGGACGCCACAGGAGAAGGCGACCCTGGACTGGCCAACGGCGGCGACGCCTGCTTAGGTCTCTCAGAACCACCCACTATACTGTCTATACTAAATCCTATCTTCGGCTTAGATGGCACCGCCACCACAGGGGTCGGTGCGAGAGGCATCATGCTTTCACACAACGGTTCCGTCACAAAACACAAAATCAATAGCACATGTCACAAGCACAATCCATCGTGACGCGATATACGAACGCCTCGGCGGCGCGCGGCCGAATGAGTCTTAACGCTCTACGCCTGGATAACGGAAAAAGCGTCGAACATGGACTCCTTGCGCCCCATTGGTGCATGCCTGCCAATGGGAGGTGTTTCTTCACACAAGCGCGTTCATTATACAATTTGCTGGGCTGCGATTGGTCGATCGATTATTAGGGTGGAATTTGAATTCGGAAACTTCCCCGTTGGGCGGTTTCTGTCGGACACTCGTGATTTTCACCCAGCCAGATGGCGAAACGCCTCAAACTCGTTGGGTGTCAACCGGGTGGAGGGACTCTTCAACTTGGCCGGGTTAGAATCAATTAAGCCGCCGATTGGGCAGGTTAGCGAGTCTCTGCTCTTTTTTGGTCCGTCGAAGCCGGTCGCGTCGAGCGATCTTTAATTAACTCGGATGCTTTATTAGCTTAATGTCTCGAGATAAAGTTTTTTAGTTTCCGAGTGATGTATAATCGGTTTCGCGGATTTGTTTGCAAATTTGTTTTGTGCTTAATCGTTTATTTAATTATTTTACACAGTCACATCACTATTCATATGAAGGTTAATACAACACTACATAGCTTCACGTGTCTATAAGCTAACAGTAACAGTGTTTGGTAAATAAGTTAATGTTTTTTAATTAAAATTTTCAGCAATAACAATGGTGATTGATTTTTGTTTTACAACGTTGTAAAAGATTGTAAAATTACAAAGTTGCATATTGATATGGCATTTAATTTTTTATCGATTATACGTTTTGTATGAAACATGCTCCCTACATGTTTACTTAGGTAGGTATAGTGGTTAGTAATTTTGTCTGCTACGCTGGAAGTCTTGGGTTTAATTCCCGCTTAACTCTACATAGGCATTAATGCCCATGTAGAGACGACCAGGTTTAATATAAGTAATATAATAATATAAAAAATAAAATAATATAAAAAATATAAGTCGTGTACAATTCAATATAATAATATCCATTTATCTAACTATATCCGTATATATACATATTTATTTTTATTGCAGTTATATTTTTATCATTGAATATCATAGTGGTTGCCTATATCTTCGATTTTAAAATTTAAAATACTGCTTTTTTCGGTGAGAAATTTTGTAAAATCCTCTCTTAGTACTCCTCTATATTCCCCAAGGAAATTACAAAGAAGACGTTAGCGTTCTACGCCGCGTCCTTCTGGTTCCGCGTTGCATGTCAGTTTCTCAGCTACGAAAGGGTTTTATATACCTACGTAGATTAAAGTTGTGCTCGGATAATCATGTGAGAGTAAAAGGAGGAAGGTTTATTTGTTTTATTTTTAATTATATACTTAAAAGAAAATATATTTGAATAACAAAGAAATAATTATTGTTTCAGAATACATTCATGTAACTGCTTTAAAAACACCTAAGAATAAATATTTTTAATTTCAGTTGTAGGCTTTTGTTTAAGATATTCATAAGCCACGTACCTACATTGAAAGGTTAGATATTAAATTTTAGAAAGGTACCTACATAATATAATAAATTTATTTAGTCAAAAGCGACTCTACATTTTACTTTTGCAATTTTGTTGCAATAAAAATTATATCAAGCAGAATATGAATCTACTGCAATTTGAAAACTGAAATATAAGGTATTTAATTTATCTATGTTCCTACGTAAGGTACTTGTCGCCACCGACTGGCGGAACTCAACGCCGCGCTTTATCTTTCCAGAGCAAAGAAACAGCCAGATATTGTAGTTTAATATTATATTACTAAGTATGCATTACTCATAAAGTTAATTCTAGGCACCGAAGTAGCATAGGTACCTACACTGACAAATGACCGACCTAACGTTAACAAGCACCAACGATATTATACAATTAATTTGAATAAATAATAAAAGCTATCATTTAAATAATTGCCGCCATTATTTCTTATAAACAACATGTATTTATATATTCAATTTCTTTATTTGTTTTTCTGTCTATTTATTTTATTATATACTAGACGCTGCCAGCCACTTTGCTTACGTAGACTTTATGAAGTGAAATGGGAAATCTGTTTTTTTACGTTTTCGTGGGAATTTCCAGTACTCTCTTAATAAGTCACTAACAAAAGATTTTGTGAATGATGTGCAGTAAAATATTTAATATTGTCATTTCTTCACTCTGGTAACCACCCAGACTCCCTCTGCCTACCCTGCTATGTGCCTAAAACAACGTGAAACTAAAAAAATATATTTAAATTGACTAACATACAGAATAATAATATAAATTATGTTTATATGAATAAATAAATTGTTATTTAGCAATAGGTGCCTACATGATAGTGAGTATTAAACAATTAGATCTAGACTTAGTTAAAGTCTAGACTATTTATCTTCTAACAATGACAAATCACTGTAGAAACACTAACAAGCTATATAATATCGCAATTAATTTAAATGATAAAGCGCCTCCATTGCAAAACTATTTGTTAAAATCAATATTTATAATATTTAACGTTAGTTTTAATTGATAAACTGATAAAATCTAAATTAAAAAAAAACATATTTTTTATTTTTGATAAAACCTATAGAAAAACAGAAAACAATTCTTAGCATTTCATGAATTTACTGTGCTAGGCGTCTCCCAGCGTTAAGGAGGAGCTCGAAGCCTTGTCTGGGACTTGGGGTCCCAAGTTACGATAAGTGTAGGCTTAAAAGCACTTGCTCCTCCCGCCAAAACAACAGTAGACTACTGTAGCCTATACTTAGATTCCCAACATCCACTGACTTCTTATATTGCGACATTTTTTTTCTTTTAATACTTTTTCACTTTTACTTTTACGGAGGTATGTATTTACATTGACCTATTAAGGTCGTTTTATTTTTTTATGATATTTGAATAACTTAAAGCTAAAATAAAATAGTAAATTACTCAATTAAAGCTAGTATTAACTACATAAGTGCGTAATTTGATATTTACTAGTGGACGCGCGCAGCTTCGCCTGCTTATTTGCACCCTTAGGGGGATAAACTATGTAACACGTTTCATTAAAATATTTTAAGTCTCAATTTTAAATTTTATGAAAATCTGAGGCGATTTAAAGATTTTTCCATACTAACTTTCAACCCCATATTTGCATCCCTAGAGGCTGAATTAAAATGAACCACGAAACATGTATTTAATGAAATATTTTTAAGAGTCTAAGTTTCAAATTTTATAAAAATTGGCGCCGATTTAAAAAAAATCTATACAAACTTTCAACCCCTTATTTGCACCCTTCGGGGGAGAATTCTAGAAAACGATGAAACACTTGTTCAAGTAAATACTTTTAAAAATCTAAATTTCAAATTTTATAAAAATCGGTGCCGATTTAAGAAAAAATCGATAGAATCTTCCAACCCTTATTTCACTCCTTTAAGGTTAAAGTTTTTCAAAATCCCTTCTTAGTGGATGTCCAGATTACAAAAGTAAACATCTGTCCAAATTTCACGTCTCTACCATCAGCAGTTACGGCTGTGCGTGCGTCTTACCTCAGTCAGTGAGGACAAGTCCTTTTATATATATAACTAATATAACCTAGCCTCACACTCGCATAGCAGGGTAAGCTGAGAGTCAAGACACTCCGTCCTCAGCTTTCTTTAAATTCCACAATAATTAATGTGTGTGAAGTGGCGAGGAAATGAAAATAATATATTTCCTCAATGGGGATCGAACCCATAACCGTCGCATTTACACTGTCCCAAGCCAAGGCGGATCCAGTTAAGTAAAATTATACTTATTAATATAAATATAAATCTTAGGACGTTAATTTTATAGAACATATATAATTAGATAATTTAAATGTTATATATTCATTTAATTATCAGTTATTTAAATAATTGTTGATTTAATCATGATTTATGTTTTATATTATAAAAATATGGCCTTCGTTGTGTCTGAGTGTAAATATATAATAATTATATTTCATTTATTTTCATTTCTCTGCTTTGGTAGGCGTACCGCGTTTGGTTCCGCCACTCAATGCGTGGAAAATTGGAGCGAAAATATGTTGTCATATTATATTATAGATACATTTAAAATATAGCCCTATATAAATATTTTTTCTTGTATAAATATAATTATAAAATTATTCGTAATACCTACAATAAAAGGTAAAAAACGCCCGTCGGTAAAGGTAGCGCTATGGCAAAGCCTTCGCTGGTAAAGTTCGACACTTCAATTGAATTACAAGATAATAATATTTTTGTACTATTATTATACTTATTAGTAATTCAATTAAATTATTAATGCCTGTCAGCAGCGTAAATAAACATATTTTTTTTTCGAGGCGAAAGTCATTCGCGACTAACGTTAACTTTTGCCTACCAAAACCTGACAAATACTAAATATATTTTTATCTATTACTACAATTTTAATTATTTTCTCGCTAGGTATATGAACGAACGACTTGATTAATAAACATTGAATTATAATAATAAAATTAAAATGTAATACTTTTCTGTTGTCAAAATAGCTAATCTTATAGTTGATGAAAATGAAAAAGCAAAAAAATTAATCTTATAGTTGATTTTTTTCCTGTTACTGTTAACAATGTAACTATTAACGCCATCTAGTAGACCAAGGTAGACTTATTACTAGAAAGCTTCTCGAAATACCTACCGGGACGGGAAAATCCTGATTTTAACATTTTACATAATAAGGCCCCACATATAAAATTGTGAGCTGTTGTGACCACAAATATTCATATTTGATTACACATATACCTAAATATTTACTTGCATTTACCCAACCTCACAGCCATTACGTTTTAACAGATAACTACGATAGTGTAAACCTTAAAATTAAGAATTAAATGAGAAATATGGAAATAATATCTTTTTTAAAGAACCGCTAAATAGAAAAACAAACTTAAAAGCTTAAAAAGTTTTTAATCTGTACAAAAATGTGTCGAGTAACATTTTTTTATACTTATTTTCTCTTTGCCTTTTCTAATCTGTGAACAATAGACAAACAGTTTTAAAGGATTTCAATTATGTACTTAGTATTATCTTATTTCATTTAATTTTTAATTATACATTTATAAATAGGTTTTTTCACGCCGTCAAGATTTTGATTTGTCCAAGTAAGTAAAATTCTCTTCTTTTCTTAAGAGGTGGCAACAACTTTACTACAATATCAAATTACTCTAAGCCTGTTTGTTTTACTTGGCACCGATTTCAAAATTATAAGTACATTCTTTGTGAAATTATTTTTTACTTTCTAGTTTGTTATTAGAAGTCGGTTTTAATTTTGTTAAAAAATTAATTTATACATCTTAAAGTCCACTCAAATAAAATTGCGAGTGACGATTACTTTTAAAATATTTTTTTTACATACTTGTGTATGTGTGTTTTAATCAAAAACACCATCTCACAGAAAAGGCCATTTTTTGTATAACCCATCAACAATTAAAATTGTTAAACAAAAGAATCCCGTTGAAAATATCCATGTCATTTTCTATAGTTTGCTTAGAAAAAAGTGGTTAAAAATTAACCCTTTCTTAAACTAACGGTGCTCAATGTTCAAAAGCTTTTTAAATAATTTAAAAACATCTACTTAAAGGATTTAAATGTATTAGGAAAAATTAGACGGCATTTTTGACATGTGTAGGAGTTATCTTTGACAATTTTAGAATTTGCAATAACAAAGGAAAGATTGTTAAAGCTTTAATTAGATGAGAATCCAGGTTTTTTTTAAGCACTGTATCCTCTCTATAGAAGGGTAGCTAGAGTGTTAAGACCTAGTGTTAAGACACTCCGTTCCCCACGATTCGAGGAATTCGATATCATACGTGTGGTGGAACGCAATGTTACGTTTTGTCTTGTTATCAGAGGAAGGAAATGAATACATTTCATTCTCCCGATTGGCAATTGAACCCACAGCCGTCGTGCTCAGATACAGTCTGATGCAACGCCACATCACTTTTATGACGTAAAATAATATTGATACTATCGTCTAAACTAACTATAGTTAAGATTTAATAATAAGCTCCACAACTCATAAAGCGCACGCTATTTTCAAACATTTTACTAATCACAATTAAATTCAACTTACCCAAGCCTAATTATAATTAACTTAATAGTCAAATGAATTATAGCCGAGTGCGACAAAGTTCTATCTCTTCCATTAATTATATCAAACGTAGCACGCTGTTGTACTAAATACGGGTTGTGTAAAACGAATAACTGGCTGAATATAATTGTGCTAACGTTCCAAGTGTGGTTGAATGTGTAACTACGATAGAACTTTGCTTAATTTGTGAGTAACCAGCGTAATGAAGTCCAAAACATAAATTACTAAAAGTGCGAGCGATTAATGGTTCGTGGCGGACTTCATTGCTTAACGACAGCTAGTGTTGGGATAGAAATCGATATTAATTTCTTTTTCTTAAGGTTCACCCTTTATTTCCTATAAAAGAGTAGGCGGTGAGAACCTTGTGTCAAGACATTCCGTTCTCTCCTTTCGTTGGAAACTAACACCACACTTTCTCATATTTAAAAAAATCTTGCAATAAGATAATACCTAATGCCCAAATGCCTCGAGACGATCTGTGTGTTGTTTTATCTTTAATATGAAACTCCTAAACGATTAATGCATGATTAAAATGAACATGAAACTGAAAATTATCGTAACAAAAAAAATAATAGAAGCCAGAGCCAAGCCAGCCGAGAGCTGACTGTAGACATAACCATTGAGTATTCGGTTCGCGTTGAGTACCACCACTCAACATGCAAAGCTTACAAATTGGAGAGAGTCTTAACACTAGATTCCCTGCTATATACAGGATACGGCGCAAACATAAGTAAAAAAGAATAGCTTAAGAATATACATCACTAGTACATTTAACATCGACATCGATATAATAAAATCTCTAGCGGAATCAATCATAAAAGTGTCGTGGTACAATAACAACGCGGTGTGTGGGCGTCGCGGGGGGTCGTTCTACCACTCCACCGGGATTTATAAGATCGATAAACACTAGACAACACTATTTATATAATTTTTATACTTCATTCAATGATAATTTTCAGTAATTAAATGATAAATCACTCTGTTTTAAACTTTCTAATAATTGCATGCCAAGCAAAACTAAAAATATAGATAATAATGAAATATACTTATCCTCGAATTAAATATGAACCTGTAGCCTACTGTTCTTATATTTATTTATTCTCATATATTATTAGTCATAATTTATTACTATTATGCTTAATAAACTTTTTAGCGCTTTAAGGTTCCTACATTTTTTAATGATTATGCCTAAGGTTACCTGTAGATGACCAATAGTGATAAGGTGGACATTGCATGCTACAGTTACATTCCTACAAAAAGTTTGTTGGTGTTTTTTATTTTAATTGTTAGCAATAAGGAATTTGATCTATTTAACCTATTTTTAATCAAACAAGATATCTTTAATTTTATGTCAGGTAAAATACTCATATCTACCTACCGTGCCATATCGGGAAAAGCGTGAAGCTTTCAAAAATATTTTAAACACCATTTAAAAGGCAATATTTTAAAAAATGGGAACCGGAGCGTCGTAAGCAAAACCGCGTTGGGCATCACTACTCAAAAAGCAATATTACCTAATGTCTAAAAAATTGGCTGGTGTGTGGGGAACAAAGTGTCTTAACACTAATCTATTATATATGTTACGTAAAATATTTTTATTTAAATTATATAAACTTAAATCATACAAACATTTATCAAAATGTCTTGAATTTTTTTTAATTTAAACAAGGCAAAAGTTAGAACTTTATGGGCACAAGTGATTTAAAAGTAAACCTTATCTAAGCTATTCACGACATTTATGTAAATGGCCAGCAATAAGTTTTCGTGCTATCTCATATTAATTAAGGCTAATTATTATTCAGACGCCCGATAAGCTTTGTTCTAGTTTATAGGTAGGTGCTTGTAGTGATGTACCGAGGACTAAAAAATAATCGTTACCTATATGGCAACGATTTATTAATTATTATTTTTTTAGTTCCACGCTGTATCCCGCATATAGAAGTGTAGGCGGAGGGAACCGTTCCTATCAACACACTTTCGTTCCCCACATTAAACTGAATATATTAAAATTAATAACTTGTACTTTAAAAAACTGTTATATAAAATTGTCACATTAATTTTAATAATGATTAATGTAAGAAATATTTATCGATTTCTCATATTTTTAGCCCACTAATTACCTACTTTAACTTTTAACACGATGTTTATTTTTTTATTCATTATGTTAATTTTTGATATGTTAGCGTACCTAAGAAGAAAGCACCAATTTTTTTAACTACATCCCGCATATACGAGTATACAATTTTTTTAACTACATCCCGCATATACGAGTATACAGGTAGACAGAAGGTGATTTATATTAAGATTTCTGTTGCCCACTTTCTACACAATTTTCGAAGAATTAAGTGTGAGTTTTCTTACCAGAACGAGAAAAACTCTCCCTTTAATAGGAGTCGAATCTACTGTCTCATTTGAAGTCAGACACTGGGCCGCAACTCCACTCAAGTAGGTACCTAAATGCAACACATATTACAATAAAAGATAGAACAAAATACATTTATATACCATTTTCCATTAATTATAATAATTTCGTTATTATAATTAATGGAAATTTTTCGTTATTATAATTTCGTTAATTTCGTCAATAATAATTTAAATACTCTATATATAACACATATCCATACATATATATTAAATACCAAATTTATTATAACAGTAAAAGTAACACGTAATCGTGCCTAATAATAATTGAGTCAAGTGTTCACGACGTAAAGATATATAGCAAATATAATATGAATAGAAAGGGGTTCATTTAAAAGTTAACAAATAGAAGAGATTATCAGCAGTTTTATGATTACAAACGGTCTAATTGCCACCCATTCATTCATCCTGATGTAGATACGAGCTGCTCATTAAAATTGTTGCCCGCAGCTACTAGTGACTAGTCACTAGACACTAGAGGCTTAGTATGGATTTGATGGAATCTACTTGAACTTTATTTAATAAATAAAATGTTTAGATATCTATTTGTAGGTCTTGGTTAATTTTTATTTAATTGTTTTAGAAAAATGAGAATTCGTGGTGAAATGGTATGGTGTTGGTTTCTGAACGCGACGATTGTGGGTTCGATTCCCCAGTTCCCCAGTCGGGGTAGTGATCTATTTTCATTTCCTGTCTCTGGTAATAAGATAGCGCGGCTTCGAGTACCACCTTTGGAATTAATTTACCAGCTTGGAATGGAATTGTCTTAGCACTAAGTTTCTTCTGCCTACACTGCTATATATGAGATACAGTGTGAAGCTATTAATACGAAAAGCTAGAGGCAATGAATTGAATTAAGAGTTTATAGATATGTATTAATAAATTTCAAAAATTAATAAACTAAAAGTTAATTACAGAGTGACGGAACACTACGTAATCTTTGGTTACCCTATAAATAACCAAGGGGATTTCTATAGTAAGTGTATTCTTAAAAAATATATAAAAGTCAATTTAAAAATACACAACGCTAAGTCCACATAACATCCACTACGCCCCGAGCGTACTATAAATAAAAGACTTTAAATGCTTGTTTGTTAATTTCTTTAATTACTTCACGGAGCGAAACCGTCAATTATTGTTAAAAAATAAATACACACCGCCATAACCGAGCGTTTCGACTACTTATACTTAATTACGTTTAACTGAGACGTAACTAACTGAAAATATTGTGTTTTGTGAATTTATCTTGGATGTTAGACCTTGATGTACTGTTATGAGAAACGGAACGTTACTTTTTTATTTTTATTAATAAGTATAGATTATAGAAGTAGGATTTTTAATAATATCGCTTCAACTTCAGCTTCGAGTTAACTTTTTTCACGTGTAATTACCGCAATGCGCCATTACTGCAAAAAGTAGATGATTAAAAAATTGTACTTACAAAATTCCTATCTAGTGAAACGTAAATTTATTTAACACCTAGAGTCCCAAGAAACAATAAAAATCCCCGTTTTTTTTACATATTTGGATGCTGAATGTAAAATACTAATATAAATTAGTAACACAATTTTGAATTAAGTAAAGTGGTTAGTTAATAAAATAAAACATCTGGTATGTTTCATTTTATTTATTCTCTAGCTGGCAGTAACTCAACAGCTCAGAAAGCAACGTGTAATTATCCCGGTATAAAAACCAAAAGGTAATTAATTAAACTCGTGTTCTGCGTTAAGCGGAATTTATTGTTGACGTTTCGTGCTACGCATAAGAAAAGTTTGGCCTGAGATATAGTATTTTTTTTTTTTAATTTTAAAAGCCTTTGTCAGGGTAAGGTTAAGGCTTGTTGTTTTAAATGAGCCTATTAAAATATTTGACATGTTGATTATTTTTTTCTAATTTTTATATGTGACTAATAAAGATTTTTATTTACAACAAGAAAATGAACTTATTTTTTGTATTGCGTGTTGAGTAACGGAACTTTGTTCAAGACACTCAACACGCAATGTCTTGAAAAAAGCGAGAGATAGAAAACGGAATATTTTAACACTAGGTTCCCTCTGCCTACCCTGCTACATGCGGGATACAGCGTGAAGCAAAAAATAGATGTATGTAAGTAGGCCTAATAATGTGTGTAAGTAGGCCTATTATTACTCAAAGTACCAAGTGTTTTACTTTATAAATATCCCATCTATAAAATATAAAATTTATTATAATCAAACAATGCTGAAAATACGCTTAATTTCATTAGCACGTAAAGGTTACCTAAAATTATCTTCATTGTTATAATTCACCTAAAATTATAGTGATGTTAATTACACCGATAAGAATACTTAAAAACATTTGAATGTGGCTTTGTTAATAAAATAAGTAAAATGTTGCGCAGTCATAAATATTTGCTATGAAGATGAATAAAAACTATTTAAATATTTTATACTTTAAGATTTTATTATTTTACACGTTAGAGAGTACCTTGTAAGACACTTAATTCTGCGTTTTTCGGGTCTAATTCGGAAATCAAAACATTAATTTCACCAAAACCTTTGTCGTAAGAAAAATCTATAGATATTTATGGGCATAGGAATAAGTAGCGCCCCTCCATGCACAGCCCAGGCCTTTTTTTAACAAAAAATTAAACCAAAAAAGTTAAAGAGAAACCACAGAAAGATCATTTCGGCTAAGATCGAATCGGAGAAGATTGAATTTAGAAAAATAAATAAATCTACTTATATACTCAAATATCTCTCGATGCTTGTATATCCAAAGTTATCCTCAACAAAGAAGCTAGATATAAAATCGTGCCCTAGAAATTTTATACATATATTAACCGCCAGTACTTAATATAGGTATAACGTGAACACCACCTATTCATGCGTTCACGAATTAGCAATTCAAACAACATTTAAGTAAAGCTAATAACGGCTAACCCAATACAGATTGTGTTTAAACTGAATTAATGTCTTCCTTCTACGCGCTCGCCATAAAATATACGCGTTTTAGTCAGGAAAGAATAATGTATTGCTTTATGTTTCTATTAATAGGTAGTTACAAAGAAGTATAAAATGTTATAATTTCTCATTGTGTGTAATATTCTGTTTATTTATTATGTTAATTGAGGTTTATCTTCGCATATTAGCAGTAATTCGTTAGTTTCCTTAATATTTGAAAAAAAATATTCGTCAATATATATTTCTCTTTTCATAAATTATGATGAAGTTTATTATTCCACCGTGGACAAATTTGTATTAAAAAAAAATAATATAAAAGTTTATTTAATACTTAATAATTGTACCAAAAGTAGATTATAATCTACTTTATTTTTATGTTACTTTTAAGTTAACTTAATTTAAAAAACGAAAATTAATTTAAAATTACAAATCGCAAAATTAATTGTTTTATAAGTAAATTTTTTGAGCATATTTTTAAATCGCCACGTTATTATTTTTTATTTTTTATTCACATATATTATTTTTTAGTCAAAGCTAACACTAGCCTTCCTAAAATACTTAAAAGCAATAATTAATCGTCAAGAAATCACAAGAATATCAATAGCACAAGAACAGACAAAAAAGTGCTGTAAAGTATTAAAATGCACAAAAAAAAAATTATACGATCTATTAATTCTCTTCTGTTCTTTGATTTCGTACGTTCGTTATTTTTTTATTTTAGCTATAAGCGCAAAGCATCACTATTGTATTGATAATTGACATTGTCAATTTGACTTTGATAACTATAAAATTACACAGCTTTTCGAACTATGTAGTATGTATTGTTTTGTTTATTTTTAATAAAATAATGAAAAGTGACAATAAAATTAATACATGTTAAATATTTAAATGTTTAGAGTGAGATTTAATTTAATGGGTTACAGAATTACGGGCTCAAAGTGTCTCACAATATGTTTAGGTTTCACTTTTATAATGGGATGCTTTTTAGCATCTCTACCAATCGCACAGACAGGTATGTTTCTAAATTAAAGATAAGATTAATAACAAAACTAAGTCGATTATGTAATATGCTACAATAAATATAATCATATGTTTTAAGATAGCTATAATTTAAGAATGTTTAGTTGATTAATTCCATAAAGTTAATGTACATTGGTTGTATGAATTTTAATTGAGAAAAAATTAGTTTTCGGTTTTGTATTTGCATATTTTGATATTAAAGATCTAAATATCTACTGTAAAGTAAAAATTATTGTTAACATTGTACGGAGTTTAATTTTATGTTACTTTTATTTTACACCTTGATGATGTCTCTTAGAGGGAACCTAAAACACTAACATCTGAGTCCAAGTGCGACAGTTTGTGGGTTTGATTTCTTTCCGATGAATTGATATATGTAATAATTCCATTTCTTCGCCCATATGACAAGATAAAATGCAGAGTTAAGTTCCATTGCACGCAATGCCTCCAGAAATTGGCAGAAAGTGGTTAACACTAGGTCACTCTGCCTACCCTGCTATGTTCAGGATAAAGAATGACTTCTGCTTTAGAAATAATTCATCCCACCCAAACTACATTGCTGTGCCACAATTGCCTGATACTTTGAAGCTAAACTTCTATTTAATCATTCCAGATATAAAGAGCCCCCAGATATCTTCATATTCAAGACTGCAAAACAAGAAATTAGCAATAATAGTGCCATTCAGAGATAGATTTGAAGAATTGTTAGAGTTTGTACCACACATGTACAAGTTTCTTAACAAACAAAAAATACCTTTTCACATTTTCATTGTTCAACAAAAAGACAATAATAGATTTAACCGAGCCTCACTTATAAATGTTGGTTTTATTTATACAAGGAATGACTATGATTATATAGCAATGCATGATGTTGACTTATTACCATTAAATGATAATTTAAGCTATAGATATCCAAACAACTGTGCCTTTCACATATCTTCTCCTCAAACACATCCTAAATATCATTATGATACTTTTATCGGAGGTATTTTATTAATAAAAAGGGAATATTTTGATTTAGTTAAGGGTATGTCAAATAATTATTGGGGTTGGGGGCTGGAAGATGATGAATTCTATGTAAGACTAAAAGATGCTCATATCAAAGTTATGAGACCAGAGAATATTACTACCGGAACTGACAATACTTTTAAGTAAGTTATTGTTTTTAAATTAATATTTTTTTATTATTTCACTTTGCAGCTAGACACTGGTGCTTTTTTGTTTTGTATGCTCAGTCTATATCCTGCACTTAGGAGTGTAAGTAGGGGCAACCAGGGAAACCTTATATTAAGATATTGTTCCCTAACTTTCTACCACATTCTAGAGGCAATGTGTGTTGAGTGGTGAAACTCAATGCCACTTTTACTAGAGGGAGGAAATAAAAATATTATATATATGATTCTCACAAGTGATCAAACCCACTATCATTGTGTTAATGTGTCTAATACTTCATTTGAATTTTTATCTATTTAAATTTACAGGCACATCCATGACAAAACATATAGAAAACGCGATATGCGTAAATGCTACAATCAAAGGGAGATCACTCGACGAAGAGACAGAGTGACTGGCATACATGATGTTTCATACAAAATACACAATACGCACAGTGTGGTGATAGATTCATTGCCTATAACAGTTTTGAATGTTGAACTGTATTGTAACAAGAGTGCTACCCCTTGGTGTCAGTGTCCAGAACCATTGAAAGTAAAGAAGAATAAAAAAATATATTGATTTAAAAATAATTCCTCGGAGTGGGAATAAAACCCACAAACATCATCTTCAGTCACAAGTGGTGCCACTGTTTCAGAGAAAATAACAACAAATAATGTAGAGATTCTTGGTGCAAGTATCCGGGACCTTTGAAAGTTTACGCATGAAGCAGGATAGTTGAAAGTATCCTTTGTACTTTATCTTGTTACTAAAGCATTGAAATGAAAGTAGTTCATTCTCCCTTTTGGCAATCGATCCCACAACCGTCACGTTTAGTCGAACGATGTGCGTCACTGCGCCACGACGGTATGTTTCGTTGTTTATTGTATTTATCTTTTTAATTTGTTTGATACTCAGTTTCTGCTGTATACTGCATTTATAAAATTCATTTTTGTTCTTTTTTTCCCGACTGCTAAGCAAGGGTTATTGTACTTTCACTTTATAATATGCCTATGTATAAATTTTATTTATAAGTGACCGAAAAAGAAAGCTGAATGTGCTGGATTTTGAATAATTAATTTATTTTTTAACTTAAATTTGAATTTCTTAATGAAATGAATATATTTTGAAATAATTGTTCCTTACTTTTTTAATTAAATAATTCCATTTATAAAACATGATCAAAATTGTTATAACCAAAATACTATGTATTCATATTATAATAACTAGTTAGTAAGAAAAAACCCCCTAGTCTGTCCTCTTTTATAGGATTTGTATCACTTAGTTATATCAAATTATACACTATTTAAATTTAATTATATGAGTTTTATTTACTAACATTATTATCTAGAGGTCCTATTCTAAAGTTAAGCTTACTTGATTGAAATGGAGCCCTCGTGAACATAAACGGGACAGCTGTGGGTTCCATTCCTACTTGGTGTAATGAAATGCATATATTCGTCTTAGAGTGAGTGTGTTCGTGTTTGCTTAATAGACTGTTAGCAGGTTTACATATTTGGGTCTAAGCCGATGATACATTCTTTTCTTGCTCTGGTAACCAAAACAAAAAGCGGCATTAAATTTCTCTACGCAACACGACAAGTCTTGAAAATGGCACTATGGGTAGGGAAAGGTTTAATACCTACCCTATCCTATAATACGCGTGATATTGCGTGTGAAAAACTCATGACATTTAAAGATGATATTTTCCTGTTAGATATTTTTTTCCCAAATAAGAAATAATCTTTAAAAAAAATACTATATGCATAAAGCCATTTATTTGAGTAAGGAATTTGTGACAAATTATATTTAATAAGTAAAATTAAGTACATCAAGTGTTTTAATGGCAGAAGCATTTAATTGTAAGTTTGATAATGCATTAAAACTAATAAATACAGTCGATATTAGATTATCCGGTAAAATTATGTAAATGCTTAACATTTGATTGAAAGCCAAATGTTAAAGTAAACGATCACGGCTTATTAAATATTTAGTTCACAAATGCATGTATAACAAATAGTCCGGATCATCGAATTTCTACTGTACCATACAATAACATTGTAAATTTTCTATTTCATATTTATAGTGCAATGAAGTAATTTAAAAAGATTTTATACAATAGTTTATCATCTATTAAATTTCTACGTTAAAAATATTATTGCGTGATTTTTGGATTTCTTTTATTATTACTATAGATTGAACTTTAAGTTTTATTTTAAAAATATATCTTTGTTTATTTTCAAAGTATATGAGACAATGTAATAAAGATTCTATATTATAAGTTATTCGAGAAAATATTGACCAAAAACAGCGACGTTAAGTGTCCTAACTAGGTTCATTGCAAAAGCCATCTTAAATGTATTAGTTAAATATAGCGGAAACTACATTTTAGGTCAGTCAAACTATAAATGTTTATAAAAATAACGTTTTTTAAGCACACTATTAAATTGTATTTGTGAAAATAATCAAGTAAATCCTTAGTTGGTAATTTGAAATCGTGAACATCGAAAGTCCAATATCAAGCTATATTAAATAAAATAATGTTATAATTTGTTTATGTATTTTTTTTTAAATATATGAGCAAAATAGGTAATAAAAAAGATAATAATATACCTATTCAATAAAATTAATTCATAACAAAATCTAAAATATTCCTATTTATTAATAAAACTAATCGTATCACTAACTAGAACTTTTACTTAAAATATTTATTAATAATGAAAATAAAATTGGTGTACATTTTTTTTAGAAATAATTAGAAAATGTCATAGTCTCTGCTAAAATATTAAAAAAATAATAAAAATATTAAATTTATTATTATTATTAAATTATTTTCATTACTATTAAATGAATATTAGAATTATTAAATTTCAGATTTTTTTTTAAACTGAATATACTACTTACTTCTTGGTATCAACATAAAGCAAATATATTTTTTTAACAAAAAGTTACTACATAATTCAAAACATAAATGAATGAAGATGATAATTACATTTTATTAATAAACTATATTTTTAATCGTGTATAAGCAATTACAAACCACATTTTTCGTGAAAATATTAATTTATTTTTAAGTACACAATTTGTAAAATTGAAACATATTTAAAAAGCTAATAGTTAACATCTTTTATAAATTCTAGAAACTAAGTCACCTGATATATTTTAAAAACTATCTAATAGTTCATTATTTCAAAGATTATTATTTAGAAGAGCACGCGTTTCTATCCAATAATATCACGTTTGCTATCACATTTGAAGCAACTATTTTCTACGTTAAGCCCTTCGAAAGGCATATATATTGAATATCGCTTTTTATTCTGACACTTTTTTTTACAAATAATTAACAACGATATAGAATCTAATCTACAACTAAAATTTTAAATTAAAAGGAAGAAAATAATTGGTAACAGATTAAAATCGAACCTATAAACAAATTCAAAACAACGTATACAAAATAAATGGGAAATTATTCACCAATATTATATATGCTCTAAACTAAAACAATTTATTAGTGATGTGCCCACAAATATTTTGTGTTAGTTTTTTATGGCATAAAAAAATCAAAATATACTATTGGATAACTAAAAGCAGGACGATATGATAGATATCAAAGATTCCATAATGCGCACCACCTTGCTCACTCGCGAGGCGCGCAACATGTCAGCTACAACGCGCAACTCCCTCCCTATAATAGAAAATAGAAAAAAGTTACAATCTATTTATATGATATATTTTCTTCAGCTTCACGCTTTAACCCACACATAGCAGAGAGAATTCAGTATTAAGACACGCCGCCATATACTTTCAACCAGATTTTAAAGCATAATGATACATTGATAGACTTCAGCAATATAAATATATAGAAATTGTCACGAATGGGATTCGAACCCACTGCCATCGTCAACTGATCAATATAAACAGTCAAACTTTGCCCCACTGTAACATGATAGCTTCTTCAAATCGTAATTAAATTTAAATTAATAATTTCATTTATTAATGAGACCGTCGTGTCTGTAACGCGACGGTTGTCGATCCGCACTAGGAGGAATGAATTATTGTTTATTAATATTTTCATTTCTTCTCTCTGGCACCAAGACAAAAAGCCCGGCGTCGAAAAATTCAGAGGAAAGTGGGGAACGTGGGCGTCTTAACACTAGGTTCCGTCTGCCTACTCTGCTATATGCGGGATACAATATGAACCAGGTATATTGATTTATTTATTTTGTAAATTTATAATTCCTTGTTTGTGCCACGGCGCTGGGACGGCGCTATTTAACAAGTGCAGTTTAAATTTTACTACATTCCAAATTACTTTACTTATTAAATATAACATTCTTTCCCTCCTGTGGTAAAGTGCAGTATGGATTTCGTCCACCTATCACGCATTTTTTAAATTCAGGCGAAGTGGAGATCGAAGTGTCTTTATACAAAGTTCCTTTTGCCCACCTTGCTTGTACACCAGTTAAAACGTGAAGCTCAAGCTGATAAAATTAATTATACATTTAAGTAATTAAATTACTAAAAATGCTGTTATTGAAATCAGCAACGTTAGTAGTCTTTGAGACAGACTAGAGAAAGCACATAAATCATTTTCAATTCGCGTTTCATCACTTTCCTAATTTTATTAAAATTTTACTTTTTACCCATATGCCAATTTTTTCAAGTATATAAAAGGTAAAATATTTTAAAACTGTTGCAAACAAATAAAAAATATTACGATTTTACGTCATAATTAGTATTTGCAATGTCCAAAAAGTAAAGCCTCGATAGAAAAAAAATAAAACAGGGGAGATACAGAATAAAAATACACATCGAATTAATTTTTTTATTTCCATAGAAGCTTTACTACTTGAAAGGAACAAACATTAATACATATACAACGACTAAGCTAACAAATACAACATCTATCTTGGAAGACAATGAGTTACAAAAAAATATAAATGTATGTTGATAATAATTAATATTATATTAGATATAAATAAGTCGAAAAGACGATAAAGAGAATAAATATATATTTATAAGAAATTTTATGATAGATTTAAAAGATATGGATATCTTTTGATAATAGAGGTCTCTATATTATGCCAATTAACTGTCAAATTTATCTCTGTAGCGAAATTATGTTTCATATCGAATAAAAATCGATACAAATTTTAATTTATTTCTAAATATTAAAAAAAATGCTGGCGTTTTTATACATATAAGATTACGTTGTATTTGTTTATTTAAGTTGTTGAGACAGTTGAGACATTACCTTTACCTTTACAAACGTCAATTTTTAATTTGATATTTTCTTCATTTTTAATTGTCCTTCTACTGAACAGTATAGGAGATTGAAATAAACAATTTCAATGTACACATTTTAATTAATTAAGAAACACTTAAAGTTTAACCATATTACCAAAGTATATCCTTTAGCTGATAAAAATACTACGTATATCCTAATTACAAACTATATTTTCGATGAGTATATATTTTGTGCTAATTTGGCACAATCATAGGTAGAAAGAAAATATCACAGAGAAGTAATTCAAAAAGACACGTCTAAAATATCTATTTTCTCAGTTAACATTTAAATTTTGACATATCTAATGGGCACCTACTCTTTGGCCAATTTTAACAGGTTCATATTTTATTATTCCAGTATTTTGCAAGTTAGTGAAACGCAGAAAGAGTATACGTAATTGATATCGATTTTCTTCCGAATTTCTTTCGTATCGATTCCACACTATTTACGGGTATATAGTATAGTAATATATATTTTTTAAATTGATGATAAATATTAATTTATTTAAATTAAGAAAATGCTAGTTTATTGAGAGGAAGTATTTCGGTCTTAATATTTACCCTGTTTGAGAATCAAACATGTCACATGTTTAATTTATTATTTTATAGAAAACGTGCGTTTAAAAACTTGGTCATACGGTTACTGTAATCGATAATACCAATATCGGTCCAATGTATAGAAAAAGACAGGGTAAAGGTGGTATACATTTGAATATAACATAGTACTTACGTTATTAATAATAAAAGTCTAAAGATTATTATCATAATGACATTAAATTTATATATTTTTTATGTATATATATATATATTTAATATTATAACTATATATAATTGATTTAATATTAACCAGTTAATTCGCAAACCAACTTATAGCATTTTATTTAATCGCTTTTGCTATTTCATACCGTATAATCTATATATTTGATTAAGATTAAATTATATTTTTTACAGTCGTTGTTGATATTTAGTACATTATTTTAATACGTATTGAAAAAAACATTTATATTAAGAAGACAGCGTATTAAAAAATTAAATTACATTTTTAGCTACAAACGATATTATTTGTGCTACCATAATTCAGTGACATTGTACTTTTTTACTTAAATTATATATTTGATATACCAATAAATATCGAAAATTAAATCCCTTGCCTGTACTTATCCCTTACTGTCACTGAGATTATTATCATATTACATAGAATATTGAACTGTTACTTTGAAAGCGCCTTAACTGCAATTTTTTTTTTTACATTGAACTAACCATAAAGTGTTTATTTCAAAATTCTACGGTAGCTCCCCATAACCAATTTTTGAGGTAAGACACTATCAGTGTTTGAGTGCGATATACATATTCATACTGTAAATATATATCATACTATAAATATAACAAAAATACATAGTATATAATTTCCGTGCAATTGACAATGTTACGTGATTCATAATAGTTTCGCAATGGCGTAGCTAGGGGGGTGCGAGCGGTGCGGTCGCACCGGGCATCAAGATTTTTTTTTTTAAAGGTTGCCAATGTCACATTGTAGTGTCTGACGCTTGATGTACGTGAGAGTTGAAGACACTTTGAATCTGGTTTTTTTAGAGGGCATCAAGTCCCAAGCCGCACCAGGCAGCAAAAGGAAAGGGGCATCAAAGTTGACGATTAATTTTTTTTAAAGGTAGCCAATGTCACATTGTAGTGTCTGACGCTTGATCTACTTGAGAGTAGAAGACACTTAGAATCTCCTTTTTTTTAGAGGGCATCAAGTCTCAAGCCGCACCAGGCAGCAAAATCCCTAGTTACGCCACTGTAGTTTCGTAATCATTTCTTATCGATTATAATTATACAAATTCTAAAACAAATTCTTTTCTTAATCTCAACATCTCTATTCTACGTCACAATTAAAATCATCATCAATTCATCAATTAAAATCTATAACAGATGATAAACATAACATTTATAAAACGTCCAATATTCATAAATATCATATAACCTATAAACAATATTTTTTTTAATTAAAAACATTGGCACACACTGAGTAAATAATAATACTTTGACTTATTTTTATTCAGATTTTTTAATTGGAAGACAGATTAATACCAATGCACTATTAGAATCAATTTAGAAATATCGATACAATTCTTTTATTTCGTAATCTTTCACCAGTTTTTTTTTTGTTACAATGTCATAATAAAATATTAAAAAAATATCAGAAAATGAGTTATCTTTACTTACATTATTTTTTAATCGAAAAAATCATAAGCGAAACGTATGCAGTTTTTCAATAAAATGAAGACGATACTTTTAATTTTTCTTTCGTATTTCAAAAGACAAGATTAATATTAATAATTTAAAATTTCAGCCTTCCTTTCAGCCAAATATATTTCCCTAGCTCCAATTATTTAATTATTGGGTAATTCCCAGTGCTGAATACTTTGAAAAGTGATTAATATCACCATTTGTTACAGAATATTAATTTCTTTTGTTTGGGGTAAGAATTGTAGAAACTTTGATTATATATATATTTGATCTAGCATTTCATAATTTTAAAAAAATTAGACTATCGCTTCTGTATCGCTAATCACGTGAATACCATGTTTAGTCAAAATCAACTTGACAATATCATTGCAACTGCGCGTCGTATAATTCTTATCTTTATCTTTGAGCTTAATACTTTTGACTTTATCGCAAAGTTTGCTCACTTCCGACTTACTCTTTTTCATTTCATCCGGTTTCAGCTTCCTTATGGTGGACGTGCAACGTTTTTTCCTAACTTCCTTTACCTGTTCCATATTACCCTCGCTTACCCTACGTCTATACAAATCGTAATCACTGTCCTTTGACAGATAACTATCGAGTGAACTGTATGAATTTTCCACAAAACCTACCTTGTCCTCGTCGATTGCGTGTTTTTTCGTATCACTTATTATTTTCACGGCTTTCCCCGGCACATAATTCGTCGGAACTTTGTCTACATACGCCATTTTAGGTTTTGGATCCAATGTCGGGCTTATAGTATTATTGGGCATGAGAAAATTCGTCTTTTTCGGTCGTTTCACGGTTATTGTTTCGTCTATTATTGATGGTTTGTCGCGTATTGATATTAGTATGTTTTTGAAGCTTGTTTCTTCATGAGGTGACGTCATTATAATGTCTTCTGGTGACTTTTCATACTTAGCTATGAGATCGTTTAATACGTTATACTCACTGTTTCCGAGCAGCGTGTAAGATAAGCATATTATTTAGTATTTTTTTTGGAAAATATATCATACGAACTTGTATGTAAAAATTATATAAAAATATATCATTTCCATTGTAAATAAAATTGTCTAAAGTAACGCTATAGTAAATTAAAGTGACAAAACAGAAATAAAATTAAACTTTAAATGCTAATAACTATCACCAATAAGGTGTATGTGACTAACAAGGAAATTGTAAAAAATTACAGACGTATAATTTTATCTATATCAAATAATTTAATAAAATACTTTAAAATATAAATGCTTTTTTAAAACAAACAAAAATCAAACAACATACAAAAATTATTTTCACCAAAGAAAAATAAGACCTAGAAAAAAAAAAAACAAACCAATCCAAAAAAAAAGCAATACTCACGTAACACACGGAATAGACCCATACAGTCTATTTTGCCTTATATACATCAAAACTGCATCGTCAGTCAGATATTTGGCACTCTCACTGCGTCGAAGTAACCGCCTAATGACTGTGGAACTAACCTCATTTGCTATGTAATTTGTGACTAGAGTTACATTTTTCTGGAAATTTAAAAGGCAAAGATTATAAAATAAAACTGTTTAAAAAATTATTAATTCAAATTAGCTTCACGCTGTATTCCGCACACAGCAGGGTAGCCAGAAGGAACCTAGTAGTGTCAAGACACTCTGTTCCCCACTTTCCACCGAATTCTGGAGGCATTGCTTATTAAGTGGCGGAACTTAACGCCGCGCTTTGCCTCAACAGCAGAGCGAAGAAATGAAAATATAAATTTAAATAAATATTTCGATCGGATCCACAACTAGTCGCGTTTACAATCACACGTTGTGACCCTGCGCCACGACGTATTAAAATTTATGTTTTATTACTTTTTCTTTATTTTTATTTTAAATTATAACAATTTAAATATATAAAAAAAAGTAAACAAAATCATATAATGTGTTCAATAATCGATGCTTGGAAGTTGTAGGTTCTAATTCTTATATAAAACATTAAAAAAATATATACTTACTCTATATTTATACAACATGTCGGAATCGTATATAAACCTTCCAGGGTCACTGCCCGCGCGTGTCACTACTACTAGGCCATGGCGGCCTACTATTGTTTCTAGCTGAAATATATTTAATTTTAAAAGTCAATTATTTCTTTATTCCATTATAGCTCCACGCTGTGTCCCATATAAAGCTGAGTAAAAAAAAGATAGTGTTAAGACACCCCTTTCCCTACTTTCCACCGAATTTTCGATACATTGCATGTTGAGTGAGGGAGCTTAATGCCATGCTTTGTCTTGTTTTATAGTTATAAATCATAATTTAAAGTAGAACTAGTATGAGATTTGGCCCAGTTATTGTTTATAGAAAGAAAGAGTGCAAAAATGCATTTTTTTCTGGAATAATGTACCACAAACGTTTTAAATTAATTAAATAAAAATTAAAGACACTACCATATTATATGAAAAAATATTATAGGTGTACGTATGTACGTAGTTGTATTAAATTTCAATTTCTATATTATAACATTCTCTTTGTCCGACAAAATGTACATTGTCATAGCAAAAATAGTGACAGTCATACGATAGGAACGAGAAATAAAGATAAGCTTGTTACACCAAGTTTCCGCCTCCAAAAAGTTAGTAAATCCTTTATGGGTCTGAGTATACGTGTATATAATAAAATTCCGCAGTGTATTCTTAGTTTGCCACTACAAAAATTTAAAATATCTGTAAAAAAAATTCTAACAAGTAAAGCGTATTACACTGTTCAAGAATATTTAGAGGATAAACATGTATGGAATTAATGTCTATTGAATGTCATGCAGGATAGCTGCCAGCTAATGTAATAGATTGTACCATTGATTTTGAAAAGAGCAACTGTTGAGTTTCTTGCCGGCTCTTCTCAGCAGAACTGCCTTCCGAACCGGTGGTAGCTTTTTATTCATATGTTCATTCGACGATTCAAAAGTGCTTGTAATAATTGCCTATTTGAATAAAGAATATTTTGAATTTGAATTTGAATCATACTTACATCCTCATCAGACCACAGCCCGGGTGTGGCGAAGGACTCCAACAAATCAGCACCACACAAGAGTTTGACCGTGACGCTGTCGTCGCTGTTGCCGTTCAACCTATAATGAACGTTATCCGGCTCGTCTATGTTGTTCACATTCAAAATGTCGTCTGGTAGCCACGACGGGCGCCGTGTGTTAATGTTTAGAGGCGATATATGTCCGTTTATTGTATCCTGTAATGTACAAAAAATGCTTAGCTTCGATTTTTCAACCATTTTGATTTTTCTTTTCCTTTAAATAAATGCGGCGGATAAAAATATTATACAATTAATTCCCCCGAGTGGAAATTACACCCACAACCATAAACAACTTTGCATCTTTGCCGCCGATACCTATGACGCAATTTCGGAATGAGGCGTGTCCCTATTTTACCATGATAATTTTTTAATTTTTGGGATTTTTTTTAAATGTATTATAGAATAGTAATATGTTAGGTTTCATTTAAAGTGGTGCTGACAAAAACACAGTATAAATATAACCCATGATTAATATAAAATTGCAACAAAAAGTTGCATTTCCACCTTGATCTAGTATGGAAATTGACGCCATTCCATAAAAATATGTACTTAAGTAGTACAGCAAATAGACTAAAGTAAAAAAGCCTTCTCCATCGTCCTTCAGTTCAGACTGATCGATATGTGAGTCACGAATGCATATTCTATTTCACGATATAAAATGAGTCACGAATTGCAATTTTTTGTCAAATTCTTGCAATCGTACTGCATTTAGTTAAGTTCAAAATATTTCCAGCATCGCGGGGAGCGGCAGAGAAATATTTTTTGAATTGAATTTTTTATACACTTCTTACATTTTTTCCTGCATGCTAAGTGCAGCCTTAACACGCTAAGTGTTAATAGCATCAAAAAAAAATTATTTCTAGAACATATAATATACAAAAAATGTTAATTAAATCTAACTTCTTATGATTATTCAATACTTTTAAGCTACATGATGTATCTCACACATAGAAGAGTAGTAGAAATAAGGTGGGAACCTAGTGTTAAAACACTTCCGTCACTTATTTTCTGCCGAAAACTGGAGACAATGCTTGAAACTATCACATTAAGTCAATAAATTTACAATGTTACTTAAATTTATTAACTTCATGTCAATTCAGTTAAAAGATAAACCAAAAATAGATAAAATATAACAAGTCATTGTTTTCATAATATTCTTTATCAGTGAAACATTGGAGTAAAAAGTAAATTTAAAAAAATTAAATCTCAAGGCTGAATATTAATAAAATCAGTACATATTTGACAGCATAAAAAAAAGTTGCTTAATACTTTTTTCCAAATAGCAGGGTAGGCAGGGTATCTTGTTAAGATAATTTATTTGAGATGTGTTTTATTGAGTATTGGGACTTAAACTCGTGCTTAGTCTTTTTACCAGAGTAATAAAATGAAAATAATTCATTCCCACCAGTGGGAATTGAACCTACAACTGTCTGGGTTCAAGTCAGACGTGGCACCAGTGCCACTGGTTGGATGCAGTAATCTTAAGAACTATTGGTTCTATCTGATAAATCTTTGTGTTGCCTATCCTACAGACTATCTATGGAGACAAAACTGCAGTTTAATGAAATAATAATATAATCTAACTTACTTGATGATATTGTAATGATAATTTTGTTCTAGTCCATCCAGCCTGTTGTGATTCCCATTCGGATATTTTGATCCATCCTGACGACTTCAATGCTAATTTCAGCATGGTTATTCTATGTTGTAAAATAAAGAAAAATATAAAATATTTATATGTAAGATATAAATATGTATGAGAAAGCATCTGTAGACATCAAATATGGTTTTTACCTAGACTTAGGGGAATGACTTTATTTAAATTGTTTTCATTTCCTTGCTCTTGTCAACACACAATATCTCAAAAACTGGACAGAAAGGGTAGTGTCTTTACACTATGTGCCCTCTGCACAATCTGCCATGCAGGAAAATTCGCAAATTGTATAATATTATAACATACTTTGTAAACAAAAAATATATCATAATTTAAATCAATGTTGTATGTGTCCTACAAAATATCAACAATTAATTAATTTTATACACCAAATATATTGCATAGAAAATGCAATGAAAAAATCATTTACATTTGTATATTTACCTATGGTGTGCAGCAACAAGGTCCTTCTTTCCATATGCATCATGGACTGGAGACACAATACCTCCCACTACAGTACCCAGGTTTAAAGAATGGATGTAATCTCTTGCTATTTCTGGAAATGTACATAAAATATAAGTTTAATTTTTCTTATAATTTAACTTAATGAGACAATATTTCACAAGCATTTATAAAACATTTTTTATGGAAATAATCGAAAAAACTGTAAAATATTCTTCAATTTTTTTTTTGTCTTCAGTGAATTACTCAATTTAATCATATACGTAAATGACCAAACAATATTATCTACTATACTAAGGTAGGAAATATTTTGTGTATATATCTCGATAACAATTAGATAAAGGCTTGTATATATTTGCTTTTGATTACATTCGATGAAATAATAAAAGGCAATTTCAATGCCAAAAAACTTACCAAACATTCGCAAATGCATGTAAGTCGGCGGACTAAAACTACCGCAAGCCATCAATACTATTTTTCCTTGAGACATTTTAGTTATGATAATAAGGAAAAGAACTCAAAAGTAATGTTTTTATATATAAATTTATATATTTTAAGAATACTTGTTTGTGCTAGTTAAGTACTAAAATAAGAAGTCGCAAGTTACCGATGACCACACCGACAACTACGAATACGACTTGCAAATAGTCAAACTTCAAAGTCATAACAAAATTGGAATTTGCATTCATTGATTACTTTTTCGCTTGGTTGCCAGCTTAAAGTGACTATTATGGTAAATTTTATTTCTAATCAAAAGTAGTGATTAAAATAAAAAATAAATATAATATGTGTTGTACTACAATCAATAATGTGTTGAACAATCGTATACGATTGACATCATAGCAGCCATGTTAATAATAAATAATAATAATTTTTTGCTCTGGTGATTCTTTAAGCTTAAATAAAATATTCAACATCATATAATCGTATTGTACTTTAATTATAAACATGTTTAAATAAACAAATAAATATATTTTTAATAATATTATGAAAAACCAAGTATTTGCTTATCTGTGACCAAGGACGCCGCATTAAACTCGGCGCTGAAAGACGGCCATTTTTCATCGGCGTTTTGGCTGGTGAAATGTGAATGTTTGTCTATTATCATAAATAACTGACGAGTTATCGATTTTTTTATATAATTCAACATCTCTGCAAATTACATTTGTAAACTCACTATTATATCGGTGAAGTGCTTTTTCTGGTAAGTTACAATCATTTACATTTTATACGTTCGACCGGGTTACTTACTACGTACGTATATATTCAAAATTTTGTCCAATCTTTATATGCAGATCATTTTCAATTTTTAAATTTTCACCAAAAACGTATATTATTACACCTGTTTATAATTTACATGCTATAAACACTTACTTAATTAACAGAATTTCCTAATTCCCATGACTACGCGTAATAGCCTTTGTTCAACGCTAGTTACTATAGTATACCGTTATACATTAGTAAATTGGCTTCTATTTAACTGGTTATATTAACTTTTCAGTAATTAATTATTTAATGATAGCGACTTTTCTGTATATAATATAAGTAGGACATACAACACAGTACACTAAACCGACCTTCATGGTATTTATTTGCCTAATCCATTTTACTAACATATAATTGTTGTGATAGAAAAAAAATGGCAAACCGACGTCCCCAAGGAAATGGAAGGCGTATGGACTTCGGTCGCAATGACCGTGGGAAAAACTTCCGCGGGAATGTTTCTCCCTGGCAGGGCGGAGGTCCAGGGGGTGACCTCCCAAACTTACTTCCTCTCGGTGGCGGACCTACTGAAGCTACCCTGGCCCTCGCTAGCAATATCATCAACCTTCTGCAGCCTCGTCAGAACCCGGTACCATCACTCTTGGATATGCCAATGAGACGCGACTTCGGCCCTAACATGAATCGGTATGACCGAGGTTATGGGCCTAATAGGGTAAGTGGATTTAATGGAGTAAACATGTTGATTGTTAAAGGAAATCGAGTTATTAATACAATTGCTTAATGACATAAATGTATTAACAAGTAAAATATTTGTATTTTAGTAAAGTAATAAATTATTTATTATTTCTATATGCTATCTTAGATAATATATCCTAAAATATTATTTAATGTGCAAGTTTACAGATCAGCAAATGTTTGACTGCCACTCTAAGTACCAACTCTTCAATAGTCCCATAGTGGCCTATAGTGGCTGGCTGTTTCGTACTAACATATTATATTGTATAAATTCCCTTTAGATGGGCAATCAGGGTAATTTCCGGCGTACGGGAAATTACAATCGGGCTGGTGAGCGTATCAACAACAACCGTAAGCCTTTCAGGCCCAATGATGGGCAAAGGCAACAAAACAAGACTCCCCCGAAAAAGGATGCCGATTCCAAGGCTAAGCCTGTCAAGGAGAGGTAAGGAACCCAGTTTCCTTCCGGTGCTGCACCGACTTATCCGAAGTTAAGTTACGTTCTACGTTCACCGCCCATTTTAGCCACATTGGCATAATAGTTTCGTACCCTCTCCCAGGGCTTACGAATTCAGTGCATGGAAGATTGTCACATTCGTCTTCATTCAGACACGGCTGTCTGTTTATGTTTGATTTCTTTTCAAATTGTTTTTTTAATGTTCAACATATGTACATTTATTAAACACAAATTTTGTATTCCTATGTATTATATAATTAAATTCTTATATGCTCGAAATCGACGATTATGACACTTCGTCGTAAGTCATCTAAGTATCCACAAATGCGATTTAATCATCTTTTCTCAGGTCTCAAATTTTAATACAATTTCGGCAATTTCAATATTATTTTTTAAACAACTTGCCAAAAATCCCTTTAATTGATTCTAATCTAAGAGTATTATCTAGCGAGGACAAAAACCAGGATGACAAGCCAGAAAAGTCCGAAGATGATAAGCGTGAGACTCCAAAGACCAGATATGATGATGTAAACCCTCAACTCCTGAAGTGTCACATATGCAACAAGAGCATGTGGGATGGCAGGTCATTTGAGAACCACCTGAGTGGTCGAGCCCATGCCATCATGATGCAGAAGACAGCGGAAAGTTACGCGTTGACTGCTGATACTATGCGGCAGGAGTTCAAGGTTTATATTTTTTGTATATTTTATGTCTAAACACAGAACAGTAATAGTTTTTTCATGTCTATCTGTGTGTCTGTATATCACAATGACTATTCACTTTAGGATTGCACTCTTGAAACTTGGTAAATGTATTCTGTGACTCCTTAAAAATCTTAACATAAAAAATAATAATGGGAGACTTCATATTTGAAACTGAAATAAATAAAATAATCTAATTGAATTGAATTCTTGACATATGGCGTTTTGAGCACAATTCATTTTGCCAATGTCATGTTTTAAAAATAATCTAAACATGATAGGTTTTTAATAATGACATTGATTGTTATAAAGGTAAACACTTCCAAAGTTGTAATATATACTTTCATAAACTAAACACTAATAAATTTGATGAATATCATACATTCTAGCTAATTGAGACACACATTCTTATGAGCTACATAAGAATGTATGTCTATTGTCTATTGTTGATTCTAAGTAATGTCCTATGCTCAGTGAAAAAAAATTAATGATTAGTAAAATTCATGTCTATTAATATCATTCCTTCCAGATCAGGGAAATGAAGCGCACTCGCAAAACAGGCCAACAACCACCCCGTGATTTCTACTGTGCCATGTGTGATATGTATGCGGCAGATGGAGCTATACATCGCACCACAGTAGGACATAGGAAGCTCAAGAAGTATTTACATCCTACTTGTACATCCTGCCATAAGGAAATGCCGACTAGGATTGAATTAGATGAACATAGATTGACAGCAGAACATTTGAAGAATATGCAGGATAAACAGGAGGTGGTTTCTAAGCCAAAGCCTGAAGGTTTGTAATAGTTTAATTGAGTAGTCATTAAAACCCAAGGCCTGGGCAACCATCCGTCTTGGGTTTTCTGAACTTTTACGCAATCAAAAGCAAAATAATATAAAGTAAGAAGTAATTCTTAAATCAATTCTGTGCATCTACAGCAGTATGTCGATATTGATGTAGCTATATTGAATGCCTATAATTTGCAAATTAACTAAAAAAAGTCGAAACTTGTGTTTCGATTAATTTTATGTAACATTAGGTTTGACTCCTCTTCTGTGTTAATTTTTTTTTATAGATTTGTAAATAAATTAACAAATTTCTTAGTTATAATTATTAAATATATTACTTTAAAATTTAAAAAAATATAATAGTTGATATATTTATTAACAGTGATGGTAATATCAACTCTCAATATGGAGCAAATGTATTTGCGAGACGATCGTCAAAGATGGCGGCGTTCGGAAAGAATGGACAAGGATAATAAAGATGAGAAACAGGTAGGTTTTGTGCATCTGTAAATGACCTGGTAGTGGGTTCGAGTCCTATGAGGGAATTATTTATTTTGATTTCGCCGTAATTTATGTGTTTTTTGTTTCTTTAAGAGGTGGCAAAGAGAACCTAGTTCCAAAACCCACCATTTGCTATGCCCTGCCTCAATTTGAGGATTTTACATTTGATAATATAAGTTCAATTGATCTTTGACAGTTAAGAATATACTATACATTGAGTATATAATTAAAATTCTATTGTTCTTGTTATCAGAATGAAGATGGTGATGAAGAACCCAAGAAAGATCAAGAAGATGTAGAAATAAAACAAGAAGGAGGGGAAAAGAAAACAACAGACAATGAGAATACTATAGTAGACTATAAAGAGGGTGATGATATAAGCAATATGACTCCTGACATGATACCTATGTACAGGTAGGTGTATATAAAGTATTGGATTTAAGCTACAACCTTCTTAAGAGACACTGGCTGGGTAATCACATACTAAGTGTTCAAAGTAATTCTGACTATAACCTGCCACAATTAATGTATTATACAAAAATATTCTTTCAATACAAATCAGTAGTTAATAATTCAAAGAATAATTATTCAAGGAAGGTTCTGACCAAGGGACCTGACAGAATTGTTAATGTGTATAAGCCGTCGATACTAATATTATGAAGCTAAAAAGTTTGTTTGGTTAACATGAAACTAATTAATTGTATTGAAAAAATAAATATGCTGTGCTGTAGCTGTGATATATATATTTGGCCATAAAAGAATAGAAATTTTGATCCACATCATATATTTGCAAAATTTGGATTGTCTCATATTTTGTTAAATTCTAATGTAGTTGACTGCTGGCAAACAAATCTTTGCAATACCATAATAACCACCAATACCATAATACTATAGTGGTCAATACCACTAGCGAAACATTACTGACGCCGGATACCATCATGAGTTCATTTGTTTTGTTCATTCAATCTATACATATCAGTGAAGTCACAGCTACAACACAGCATAATATTTTTTTTATATTAATGTATCTCTGTCAGTGACAACACCATGCTCTCAGTGTGTGAATGAGGTTAGTAATTTAATAATTATGTCAAAGCCGCGAGCTGGTCGCTAATATTAATTAATCTTTCTAACTATTATAAAGTGTTATTCCACACTTTTTAGAAAGGTTAACGAAATTTTAACAGTGTTACATGAATCTACACCTCTTGGAAACCATCCAACCTTGGAAAACTTGGAACAGTCTTGGACTTGGAGTTTCCAGGAGGCGCGGGCAAATCCCCCTACTTTCAAATTTTTATGTTTTCTAAATAGTATTAATGATTAATTAATCTCTTTTACTTCTAGCACTGACCGTGGGGTAGGAAAATCCTTCTTATCACCATTCAGTTGCGTACAATGTACACTGTGCCATAAGCTCTTGGACAGTGAGGAGACAGCCGAGGTTCATCTCCGTACATGGAGACACCACCAGTTGTTCCTGCGAGTGCTTTCTACTAAAAGTGGACAAGGACAGGTAACTTTAAAAAGTGCTTTTGTGGATATTCATTGATTTTTTAAATCTTTATTGATTGTAGGCATAGCCCTCAGCCTGCCCCTCTAGGTGTAGGATACAATATAAAGCTATTAAAATATAGTTATGGGTAAAATTATACTAATTGTTATTTTTATCTATAATACTGTTTAAAATATAATATAGATGATATATTACTTATATTTATAATATACATTAGCAGGCACCAGAATCCCGGAAGAGATCTCACACTGAGGAATCAGGCAATTGGAAGAGACGTAAGACCTCTCCAGATGATGAGGAAGGGGATCAGAATGGACATGAGGAGACATCTAAAGGTGAATAAATTGAATTTTTGAGATTTGCATTTGACGCATTTGATTTTTTTAGTTTATATACCTTACCTTTTCCTTCTGCCTTCCCCACAGAAGGAAGTCTATGTTAAGATACTCTGTTGCCTACATACTGCGACAAGTTTCGAAATATTGCAAAATTTAGCGGCGGTTTGGTATTGTTAAAGCGAGGAAATGAAAATAATTTATTCGCCCTTCATTATACCTATACATATAATAAAACAAACTCTTCACTGTCTGTGCATGGGAGATTTGTGCTAAAAACTTGTTATTGCATAATGTAATAAAATCCAAAACAAAGATTTTTTTATTTTTGTCTATTTGCCTGTGCGTTTATTCACGTTAATCTTAGCAACTGCTTAATTTATTTAAGTGCAGTCTTCACTATATTATATTGGCAAACTTACCTAAACATGTAGTGTTTGTTTTATTCCAATTGGTTCATAAATAAAAAAATATGTCCTAAAAGCAAGCGGCCACAAGCGGATCATTTGTATTACTGTTTAGTTGTGTTGAGCACTCCCGTTAAAAGTTTCAATATAATGACAACGTTGATCAAAAAAATTACATAAGTGTTCTGTAACATTCTAAAATCATGAATAATGTTACAATATATTTTTTATTTAGCTTTTTAATATATTTTTTGTCCTTTCCCCACCAAAACAATGAGATTATTATATACTTGTTAAACTATTTGACCTTTCATTTATTGGGTGGGATTATTTTAATCGGTTTGTATTTTGTACTAAACAGATGATCAAGCAGATGCCGAAGAAGACCTGAACTTAACTTATGAAGAAGACACTCTTCATGCTGCAGATGAACTCGAGGACTGGGAGCAGTCCGTTGATGAGATACTTAATGATGTGGCAAGGAATGATGATGAGAGTCAGTTGAATATTTTATTTAGATTTTTTGTCTATTATANTCTATATATATATATATATATATATTTATATATATATATATATATATAATATCTTATGGAGAGGCCTTCAAAGAAGGGTTGAACAAAAAAATTACAAAACAATTAATAAATCCCTATTAATAAGTAGCTTTTATAATAATAAGTTGGAATTAAGAGCTTTATTATTATTATTTACATACAGCCAAATAAAGTAAGTACTTACTTCCTATTATAATAGGGAATCATTACATCTTCCACAGATAAAGAGGCACCAGAGAAGGAACCTGAAACAGAAAAAAAAGCAGAACTAGAACCAGTTCAAGAAGAAGAACCAGAGGTGAAAAAAGAGAAAATAGAGCAAGAACTAGAAGATAGTAATGAATCTAAACCACAAGAAAAGAAAGAAACAGAACCAGAAGTAAAGAAAGAAATCAAACAAGATGAAAAAGAGAAGCCAATACCTCACCAGAGTTCACCGCGGGGCCGGGGTAGAGGCAGGCGTCGGTATTAAATGAAAGTTACATTTAATATGATTATTTACATTTAAAATAATTGATTTTTATTATTATTGATACAAGTATGTATGCTTTATTGACTTTATTTTTATTTTATGATTTAGAATTATTCTTGTCATAGCCAAGCATTTTCTATAAAAAAACTTGAATTTTTTTTTGTGGGTAATTTAAACTAAGGTACTATCGTTTTTTTTAAAATATTTCTCATTTCTGTTTGGTCAATATGAGAGAATTGTTTTTGGTATTATTTAAGTACAGTTAAAAATAATGAATTTAGATAATAGATAGTCAAAGTATGCACAAAAAATTCAAAATTCTTCCCTTAGATGTATTCTAAATTAGTTATAATTGCATAGACTAACTTTTAGCAGAGGCTTTGTCCAATTACTAAGAGTTTTGTTATGTTTGAGCCTTATAGCCTTCCTCAATAAATGGACTATCCAATACACAAGATGATTGATTTTCAATTAGGACCAGTAGTTTTTGAGATTAGCGTGTTCATACAAACAAAACCCTTCAGCTTTATAATATTAAGTATAGAATACTTTGTCTGAGTGAAATTCTCACCATTTATATTTTTTTAATTATTTTAAAAAATCTGATTTAAAAATTATTTTATTTGCCATTATTCAGTTTAAATTAAATTTTATTATTATATTTTTTACACATTCAGTGCACTAGACCCACAATTATCCGAACTGACTGGGGGACAGATTTGGGTGAGTAGTACTTTTTGGATATGTATTGTATGAGCTAATAACATTTATTCTTAAAGTAGTTGATCGTCGTTCGGATATTTGGCACTTTTTAATATATATTTTAAAAAAATGTACTACCATGCTGCAAACAAGTAAATAAACATTATTTAGTAATCTATATGTCTTAATGTTAATCCTGATACAATGTCTAACTTTGGTATTCTACTAAATGTAGTTTATAATGTATGTTATTCATATTTTTAACCGACTTCTGTAAGAAAAGGAGGTTATCAATTCAACTGTATTTTTTTTTTAATGGATTCATTTGACAGTTAGTATAAAGATGATTAGACTTACATTGGTAATATTAATAATATAGATGGATATTAAAATTACATATAAAAATTTTGCTGTTATCTGTGTAAAAAGAAATGATACACACTATCCCATATATATATATATATATATATATATATATATATATATATATATATATATATATATATTGCAGGGTAGCCAGAGTGAACATAGTGTTCAGACTATCCTGCCATATGCGGGATACAGAGTGAACCTAAAGAAAAGGTCCATAATAAAGGTTAAAATCCTGTTATTATAGAATTTTAATATGTAATTTTAATATATATAAATAAAAATATTAATGTTAGAATTTAGCTTCTAGGAATGTATTTAGCTTATAGATATTTATATATTAATAAATATTGTTCCACCACTTCAAGCTTTGTCATATTTTTATTTTTGTATTCATATATGGGCAGTCATGGTGCTGGGGCACAAAGTGTGCTGCAAAATAGAGGGAAAAGGAAAAGAAATATTTATTTAAATGTATATTTTCATTTCTTAGCTCTGTTGTCAAAGCAAAGCGCAATGTTGAGTCCTGCTTCTCAACATGCAATGCCTCCCCAGAAAGTGAGGAATAAAGTGTCTTAACAAAAGGTTCCCTCTGCCTACCCTGCTGTGTGCGGGATACAGCTGATTGAATGGACTGATGAAGCTGATTTGTATTCATATAAATAAATTAATTTGCAATGAAAGAAAATATGTGCAATATGTATAAGTATATTTAGGTTTTCATAATAACTTTGTCATTAAGATATTCGTTTCTTTTTGTCAATATTACAACATATTCATTGAACTATTAGTATTAAAATGACCTAATAAAAAAATTATTAAAATTTAGTAAAAAGTTATTAGCTTGTTTTCCAAATCAGAAATTTAAAGTTTAGTTCAATCAAGTTCAGAAATAAATACTATTTTAAATAGAATAGTTTTTACTTCTATTATATTAATGATACTGCCCATTCTGTGTAACAATGACGTAATTACACTTTAATTTATTTTCTTCAGTTGTCATATCTGTAAAATAAAAGTGACTGTTCATCATGCCATCTTTTTATGACCTATTGGTATTGTAAGATTATCTAGTGATTTCTTACAGATTTTGTTGGTGGTGAAACAATAAATGTAGAACAGTTAAACAAAAAATATTATTTCATTAAAAATCATATTAAAATGTACTTGTAAGTGAATTATGTACTTGTTTAAGTTTTAGAAAAAGAAAACATTTTTTCATACATGAAATTGCAAGTTTTGGATTTATTTCATTTTTATTTGTACTTATAATACAAGGTCTAAATAATATGGATAATAATTTTACTCTAACTATTGGACACTCTTTAAAACCATTTTAGTGATAAGTTCGTTTTTCATATGTATTAGAGTAGTGTTTCCTTGTATTTAGTACAATTACTTTACAACTTCTATATTCTTAATCACAATAAATATAAGAATAAAATGCTTGTGGTTTTATTTTATTACTTTTATATAATTTACGTAAAAGCAATTTAAAAATGATTTGATTTCAAATAACCTCTAAACATTATCTATTTTTAACTATATTTTCCTTTCCTCACTTATAAAGATATCAATGAGGTGTTCTATCTTAATATTCTATTTTGAGGACAGAATTTTGTGGCCTGCTAATTAAATAATTGCAATCTAAAAAACACTAAATTTTCTAAGTTTTTTGTGCATATAATAATATAAGCAGGCAAAAGTGTCAACCTAAAGAATGTAATGATTCTGTAGTAAATTTGACATGGGCAAGTTTTTAGAAATTAGATAATTATACTATAGATGTACACTTTATTGAACTCAACTGACTGTTTTTTAAAATGTTCTAACAAAATTTGGTATGACAGATACAATAATGCATAATCATTATAAATATAAAACAACCGATTTTCAAGTATATAGGTAATCATATAAAACTATTTAATGTATTTTTTAAATTAAAAAGTACAATATGTTTTACTACATAAGTACTTATTTCCTATCTTTGAGTACTTCTGTAAAAGTCTTATTAAACATTTATTTCTTAAAAAAATATGACATGAAGACAATATAAAAAATCATAATTTTAGTATTGTTAGTTACACACTTCTATATTTATTATGCATAACATTTATATAAAAGTAACCTAAAATGTTTTTATACAAGTTAACTTTTGTTCTTCATCAAGTTAAGTAACAATTTAGTATCACTAATTTGAGTTTTTTGTCTTTTCTTCTGTTTTTCAACACCTTTTTGTTTAGGTTTTTTACTTTCATTCTCTATTGATTTAGCTTCCGTCTTCGGCTTTTTAAATAGATTCTTTAACGCAATATCAGTTTTTGATACTTTTTTAACAAGTGTTTCACTTTTTGACGTCTCCTTCAGTAGTACTTCCTTTTGAAATGTAACTTTCTTCTCAGCGTTTATTTTCTTCTTTAAAACTTTATTACTAACGTTTATCAGTAAAGCATTTTGTTTTTTTGTCAATTTGTTAAGCGCTTTAAGCTTATTTTTTCCAAATTTCACCATTTTATTTGTTTTTACTAAATAAAAGTTTTATCAAATGAACACATGTAATTGACATAAAATATAAAATATTAATTATTTTCATAATGTCAACAAAATATAACACAGATTAACTACGCGTAACAGATTATACTCAGCAAATGAAATATAAAATTGTAAATGAAAAATAACACATTAGTGATGTACTTAAGAATATAATTTTTTTAAACATCGCGAATGCTAATATTCAATATTGTTTTCAAATTTGGCACCCAATTTAATTGTAATTTAGTAGATATTCGCTTTCATTAATCATATTCATCGATACTGCGCTCTCTTTCCGTCTAATTATTGAGGCATTGCATGTTGAGAAGCGGAACTCAACGCAGTATATTAAAGTAAATTACAATCGGTGTGTCCAATTTAAAAATTGAAAATATCTTAGGATGCGTGCATTTCCATTTAGGACGTTATAAAACCAGTTGAGTTTTGCAAACGTTATCTACATTCTCTGAAGAATTGGATCCCCTGAAAGGAAAACAAATACAATATCGCGTTTACGCTCAAAAAGAAAGGCTTTGAGTAAGCGGTAAATGAAATTGTAAAGTAGATAAAGGGAAATTAAATAAAACGCATACAATATTATATATGTAATTATATTATTGTCACTTTGCGTCTGTAAGACAACGCGTAGCGCGTAACAGAAACAACGACACAAAATACACATCCCTATACAAATACAAGTTACACAATGACACTGACGTCACTAAAGCATGAGCAAATAAATGCATTATCTCACTAAAACTTACTCAAAATGACGTACAAAATATTTACAACAGTCACTAATACGCTTAAAATGTATTTTTAAAATTAAAATTCATATATTATGTTATTATTTCATAAAATAACCTCATTTTAATTCGATTAATAAATGATATCGCAATAAAATAATAGACTAAATATAGGAAACATTATTAGGCAATAAATTGATACACAAACATTTAATTAAATAAAAATAGAGAATACCCAAAGCACAAATAATAAAGCAAATAGTTAAATCTAAAATTATGGTATTGGCAGTTTAAATGGGAATGTTAATTACCAGAATTTCATGATTCTTAAGAAATAAATAACAAAAAAGGTTTTGTTATGAAATGTCACAGCCTTTTAAAACAATAAAATTATAATTATTTTAGATTATTGGAATTAACTAGACTAATGTAATGGGAATACGTTAATATTTTTTAAAGTGTTATGCATACTTAGGATAAAGAATATATTAAAATTCTGTAAAAATCTTTTAAAAGGATCGAAGCCTTTTCAAAATTTAGACATTTTTTCGACAGACAGAACTTAAAATGCACAGCAGATCCTTAAAATGATAATTTGTGCTAAATATAATTATTACGTTTTTTAATGATCAATATTCAAACTTCTACTTCATTATGAATATGTATTTATATGTATATAATCTATATATAAAAGCTACTGCTAAGTCCACAAACATATTGTCTTTTCTAGGAGCTGTATTATAATATAAAAAAATAAAGCTGTAATGTTTTTTTTTATTTTAAAATAAACTAATTTTATAATAAAATTAATGTTGTAAATTATTGTTCATAATTGCACAAGTTATAAATTAATATTTTAAATCGATTATTTTGACCATACTATTTAAAAATTAAATAATATTGTTTTAAATAATTAAAATGGAAGCAGCGTTATTTTATATATTATTATCTATAATATATTTTCAACATTTCAATTTTGTAAACATTTATATGAACTCTTATATTTTTAATTATATAGATAATACATATATAAAGATAATATCGTCGTTGTGCTTTTATTAACGATTTGAATCGATGTTTAAATAAATAATTTAAGAAGAAAAAATAAGAAACACATTTTCACATTTATATTTTTATGATAAATATATATAATGTTTATTCATATATATGATAAACGTACATATTAAAATGGTATATCAAATATTTTTTCAATTTAATTTTAGTTTTATTTGATTGGCTGTTAAGCGTACATCATATACTTGTGTAAATTCCACAAATAAAATGGCTAGCTAAAAAATACATTACAACAAATATAAAGCACAACGACAATTATAATATACGAACAACTTATTTTAGAACAAATCGAATGCTTTCATGTATATAGTTGCAGACACAATTACTAATGAACATTTTTTAAATATTGGTCATCAACTATAGATAGATATTTGATACCATATATGAAAAATTTCATAGATGGCATTTTATTTTAAGTCTTAATTTTTTTCAGAGCAGAGTTATATGCCGCATTTTTCGTAGATTTTAAAATGAAATTTTAAATAACATTTATACATTTTTCATTTTCGCAAAATTAAATCAATAATATCTACTTTAACTCTTCATAAAAGCAAGCACGTATATTTTTAATTTAACATTCATATATATGTATATATAATACATAAATAATAGATTGTGTTTTTTATGTATATATTATTATAATAGGTCTAAACTAAATACTGAATTTCTTCGGATATGTCACGGCATACTCCGGTGGTCCTTTATTTTGCCTTACTGAAAAAATAAATAAAAAATATTTTTAAGATCACTATGTACCCGCATACAGCAGCATAAATAGAGGGAACCCAGTGTTATGACTACTACTACTACATTCATACTACACTCATCACGCGCCGTCTGTTTTCGTTTCCATCCGTTTTGAAATTTTATTACATAAGTTGCGTAACCGAACCGGGCTTTGACTGAGTGGGGATCGAATTCACACATAGCGTTCATAGTAGGAGTCTGTTCCGCTGCGGCACTATAGCCTCGATATATTTTTTTTAGCTTCGCGTAATATCCCGCACATAACAGGGTAGAAAGAGGGAATGTGGGTGCGTTGTGTTCCGTTCCCCACTTTCCGCCGAATTCAAGAGGTATAGCTTGTTGAGTGGCGGAGTGGCAGAACTCAACCCCGCGGTTTGTCTCGCCAAAGCGAGGATATGAAAATATGAAATAATTCATTCTCTCGACTGGGAATCGAACCCGCAACTGTCGCTTTTACGTCGCCCGCTTGTGCCTCTGCGCCACGACGGCCTCTAATTATGTTGTGTAGTTATGGGTACATTATATATTTTTAGATATAATATAATTATGAGAAGAAAATTATAAAACGTATATTATACCTTCATCTTCGGTCGTACAGAGAGCGTTAGCTTTTGCATTAAACGAGTTGCAGCATCTATAAATAAATTAAAATAAATCATTATTTGATCAGCTTCACGCTGTATCCCGCACACAGCAGGGTAGGCAGAGAGAACCTAGTGTAAGAGTAAGTCACTCCGTTCATAATTTTCCGTGTAACTTAACGCCGCGTATTGCCTCGACACCAGACCGAAGAAATAAAAATCTCAAAAAAAACATACAACATTTATTTAAGTAAAATATAAAACATTTAAACTATTTAAGTAGTGAGGTATATGTTTGCAGTATAACACTTATTTCAGCCTACCGTACCGTATGCAACGTAGGCCTCCGTCATCAAACACCACTCATCTCGGTGTAGGGCTGCAACCTTCCACTTCTAGCCTTCTTATATTCGCCTGTTCATCGCCAGGCCCTCAGCTCAAGGCCTTTCAGCTCCACGGAGTGAACGAAAAATTTACCAGTAACAAATCCCAGCCCCTCGATCCTGGTGCGCGGCTCAAGCAGCAACAGGTATACAGGCACGGCCGTGAGGATCATGAGGCAGCCCACACCCGTCTCCGCGGGGGATGCCACCGCCGGGAACGCTATCACCAGCAGCGTGCAGATTATGTAGATTACTGTGGGCAGTGTAGTACGTAAGTGTTAGTATTGTTGTTATGTTACGAAAAATGAATCAAAAGGTTTTTTGCTTCACGATTTATCCTCGAATCGAATCGAATCGAATCTATAACTGTCGCCATTACAGGCACACGTTGTGCCTTAAAATTTTGGTACGAAATTTTAATAGAAAAGTGTAATATATTTCTCTATATATTATCTTAATAAAAATGGCAAAAGTTAAAAATAATATATAAGCTAAAATATATAAAATAACTCACTCGGGAAGAACAGGTTGACTTTAATGGGTCTTTCTAAATCAGGTCTTGTGTAGCGCAGTACCGGGAGGCACAGCACCGCTGCTCCTATACTTAACTGTAAGTAACATTACAAATGTGAGTTAAGTATCGTAATTTATTGTAAAAATGGTAAATAACGCACATACTTATCTATTATTTTTTTATTATCTTCAAATCCATTTAGTATTTACAAATTATCAAATTTTATGTCACATAAAAAATATAGAAAAGAGATCTAGGAAATGCAAGTTTTTTATAAAAGTATGTTTTATATATAAAGGGCCTATATAAATATGAGTTCTGTTACATTGGCGTCGGGTTAGCCATAGATAGAAACAAGTCTAAATTTCAATAAGGAACTTAAATAAACATACATTACATAACGAAATGACGTTATGATTTTTATAGACACACAGTTTTAATTAATGAAATGAAGTATAATACACGCTATTTAACCAAAACCGACCCAAGTGGCGAACCCCACGTAGTTAATGAGCGCGTAGATATCGGACACGGTGAGGTAAAGCAGCGACAGCAGCGCCACGGCCAGCACGGCGGGCGCCGGCGTGGCCCGCGCCGACACCATCGTCAGCATGCCCGGCAGCTGGCCTTGAGCTGCGCCCGCGTAGAATAATCTGGAAATGTTATCCTTTTTTTCTCGAACTTGAGGTTAATGCTGTCAGCCCTACTGGCTTTTACAGCGACAACGGGTAGGGAGGAGAATACTCTGTCCCTGGAAAAATGCAAGCACTATATGGCTGCCTGTGTAGACAGTGTTATATATATTTATATATATATATATAAGCAACCTTAACTACACACCTCTCAAATATAATAGGGATTGATAATGGAAAAATATTTCACTTCATTTCACTTTCCAATTATTTTCTAGAGAATGTGCAAAAAATATTTTAATTTATAATTTTTCCAAATGTAAATCTCACTAAGGTCTAAACGGTCTACGAGATCTTGATATGTGTAAACCCCAAATTGATATTAGTTTTCTAAATTGCTAAATGGTCTAAAGAGCCAATCCACAAAGAATTGACTTACAAGATAATTAAGTTTTTTTTTTGATTCACGTAAATTCAATTACATTTAATTTGATTTCCTTTGAAATTTATGTAGTTAGATAGTGATTAATATTTATTTTATAAATACATTTTTTTTAATTTAACTAATTAAAAAGAAGCTTCAGGTTACCTAGAAGAAGTCAGCAAAACCCCATTAACAGCGCCAAACGTGGAGGCCGCCACGAACAGCGGTATAGAGAGGGCGAACCACCCGAACAGGCGCTCCGCAAACGTCACGGCCACTGCGGCCGAGCCTAACACCTACATTTCAGATTTGACATTAGAGACAGGTTAAAGTATTTATTTAGGAAACGTATCAAAATTTGAACGTAGCAGGATTTAAACCCGCTCCTCTTAAAAGCTGTCCAATTGCTCCGACCACTACTAAACTACGTCAAAATTCTTAAACGTTTGTTACAACTTAGCTTAACTTAGTTTTTAAAGTTTTTTTTTGAAAAATAGATGTCAGACACGGTCAGATATAATAATGAGAGTAGAACATGAAGTACTGCGAGCGCTGACACAATGCAGAAAAATACAACGCTGAAAGTTTGCTGTACAGGCCGAACAGCTTTTCTTCTCGAGCGAGTGGACAATGCACAAAAGTTCAGCAAGAGTAACCTGGGCGGCCACTTCTCATCGACCGTACTATAATATTTTAGAGATGGATTATTTTCTCAATTGGAATTTAATTCAAATTATAAAACTAAAAGGAAGTAAGTACAACTGTACATAATTATTATTTTTTTTTAAATATTACAATAAAAAAAATGTTTAATTATTTTTTTTTCCAGTAACAAAAATGTCCATACATTTCACTTATGACACCATAAAATTTGGATACAGATAGGACTTACCTCGGTAGGCGACAGAGTGGTGTAGAAAGCGACGTTTGTAAACGTATACACAATAGTAACTAATGCACAGGAAATTGCAATAGCTCGTGGAAGATTCTTCACTGGATCCTTTAGTTCTTCTATTATGAAGTTGAGATAGTTCCTGAAATCGAGGAAAAGAAATATTTTATTTTCATACATCTGCCAGCTATAGCAGGTGAGCAGTGAGTCAACTCCCTACTCTCCGACCAAAGAAGTTTAAATAGCCTGTCATTATACGACTATCGGGAGAATAAAGGGCTTTTTTTTCTATAGTACGAAAATGAAAATGATTAAGACAATCGAACTTGCAACCTACGCTCACGAGACAGTGTTGTAAATGCGAAAAAAAAATATTTAAATATTTTTAACTAATATTTACCATCCGTTATAGGCGAAGAGTCCTGAGTAGAAAGACAGCGCTATAGATGTAACATCGTTGGTCGTGCCTTCGAAGGAGAAGTGCTCCACTTTACCTTAAATAGAAAAATACAACTGTACCGTAGACCACAACATGGAAAACAACGGATCACTAAGGATTGTATTGCAACTTGCGCATATATATTATTATTCAATTTTTATTCCAAAAAGTAATAAATATTTCCAGCCAGATAAACGTTGCATTCAAGAACGTCATTTAATCTGTAACTTTCATAAAGTTTTATTCTATGACACTCAAAGTTGTCATTATTAGAAATGCTTAAAGCAAGTACAGCAAACATGTTTATACACAACACTCAAGAACGTCAATTACCAGTTAAATTACATTACATCTATGTATGTAATATGTACCTATCTAAATGTGTACCAAGAAGCGAATTATTAAGATAAATGAAAAAATCTAAATAAGGTTAGTAAAATGAATCACAGGAACTTCCCAATTAAGTGTCACCTTCCCTTATCTCTTCTACCAAACAGCAGTTGTAGTCAAAAACGATAATTATACTTAAACTAACATTAAATCCTTACAATATCTAAGCAAAAACAACAAAATCAAAGGAAGTTCTTCCGTTTCTCAGCGAATTAAGGTCGATCCCCAACGCAGCTATTGCAGTATTACGTATAAGGTATGCTTGTATTGTAGTAGCTCGCATTACATAGCTTTTTCACATGAAATTAAATAACAGCCGGCGCTGACCGGATCGCGGCAATCATCTAATAAGATCGCACTGTCCGTCTGTCCGCCGACGCCTTCCGAGAGGAAGGACTAAATTTAGTTTTTTTTTATTATATATTTGTTATATTGATTATTGGACTTTTTTATTATTAATTATTTATTATATTTTAATTAATATTTAAACAAGAATATTTTTTTATAATGTAAGAAAGTTTTTTTTCTATAGGTAGATATCATCAAAAAGAATATTGGTAGGAAGTCGGTTTACGTAGTTGTCCCATATTTTTCATTTATTACAGAAAGCGAAATAAGCCTTTGTACGCTGGCGAAGTAAACATTGGGCGGGGCATGTCTATTTTTATTAATTTTCAACATCCGTACATATTTGTATCAAAATTGCGTTTTTTAAAGAATACATTTTAGAAGATTTATGTTCCATCATTCGCTAAAGAAGCTAGAAGCGTATTATTGAAAATTTAATTGAAATAAACGTCGAATTAATTTTGAACATAGCGGGATTCGAAACTCTACCTTTCTTTTCTTTTAAAAGTATTCTTCTTCCCTAAATCAAAAGTGGATTTACACTTTAAAATATATAAAAAAAAACTTAAATTCATAAACACATAATCTATTTTAACTGAAATAACTAAGAAACATTAACAAATAAGAAAAAAGAACAAAAACTATTTAACTCATCTATCGTGTCGATGTTTTATGAACGTCGACCAAAGAAATAAAACTGAAAATTAAAATCTGGTCGCTTCAGAGTATATGAGAGACAATGAACTTAAGGACTGTAATAAATCAAAAATTGTATGTACGGAAAAACAAACGAGTTTGGCTCGAAGGACCGGTCCTTCTAAAGTACTAAGAATTCTTATAAAAATTTCCAAATTTTTTTCTTGACAGACGTCCGTCTGATTCTTGGTTAATGTATTGAATGTTTCTTATTTTGAACTGTCTGATATGTGTAATTACTTGGAATTTTAGTTTTTTAAATTTATTTCTTGAATTGAATAACGTGTATACTAGGTTTTATTATTTTATTATCTGTGAACATTACTTTGGTCTGAAAGCTTTGATGAGATTTTGTTTAAAATTTTGATGATTTAAAAATAAAGTTATTTTTTATATTCATAAGTCTATTTAAATATATAAATATAAACCATAATGGCGTAAGTTTTAATTTTACATTTAAAATAATGTTATATTAAATATTTTAGGCAACGATATCATATTCAATTTTTCGAAAATGGGTGTAACGGAACCAAATTTTATTAAACGGTATTTAAAAAATATATAGAAACCTATGTGAATCATCCCGCTCATTTACTGTCTTCTAGGCTAATTAACCAATAAAAACAGACAATCCAAAACATTTTTTTCAAATTTACTCAAAATGAATTTAGTAATACCTATAAAAAATCAACTAAACTAGCCAAATGGCTTAACATTTGGTCAATGGGTATTTATTAGTTAGTTACACATATCCGTTATTTAGTTCGACGATTCAATATTCCTGTCGGCACAAAGGACCAATTTGCTGGCAAATTGATTTATCTCGAGCCATTGAGAGGCGATCCTGCAGATGACACCGAATAAGGAACCTCTTAGTGCTTCAACTTGTGGAATCTTTTTTTGTTGTTGTTGTATAGAAATTAGATGGATAATGGAGGTTATTAAGTTTGTCCGTAAACTTTAACTTTTCTGTACATACATGACTCTTTCTAAGAGCCCATGGCAAGTTGATTCTAGCTACAATTATTATTATTAGTGCCTTCTGCCAAACTAACATTTTAGTTCATAATTTAAATTAAGCAATCAATTTAAAGAAATCGAACTCCACACTCTTTTAAGTCTAACCTCGGGTCATAGAGAACGTTCATAATCCGTCGGATTCTGTATCTCACAAATAAGGAATCTCTTCGTGTGTTGTCGTTGTTTTTGTTAAATACGAAATTAGAATAGAAATTTATTAAGTGTAACTTACTGATAAAAAATATATATTAGATACTAGCGGCCCGCCCGCAGCTTAGCTCGCTTGAAACCCACGCCACGTTTTGCCTCGTTAGCAGAGCTATTAAATTATTATATTATATAATAATTACTAAAACACAATATTTACCTCTGCAAAGTTGGTAGATCCCAGCTGCTATGATAATGAAGAGAGCAAGTAGCTTCGCATACGTGAACCAATCCTGTACTCGCGTGGCTGCTCGAACTGACCAACAGTTGACGAATGTCAACAGTACTGTTGAAGATAAAAAAAAATATTAGTTACTAGTGCCCGCTCACAGCTTCGCCCGCTTCAACTATGGTAATATTTTAATATGCAAATATTACTATAAAAAATTAATTCATTCTCCTAAATGATTATGTCTATAAGTGAAAACTGCATTAAAATCTGTTGCGTAGACCAAAAGTTACATTTTTCTATAAGTTATAAAATATTTTACAAAAATGTAATATGTTATGACATCCTGGTGTAGTAACGACGTTTTCAAATGTGCGCGTTTATTCTAAAGTTCTTTTGTTTGAATTTTAATAATTGTATTTATATATGGTTGAACTAAAATTTCAACCATAAATAACGAAGGTTACAGGGATACTAAAACAAACTTTAATATTAAAAACAATATATTAACAAAAACAAGTGATGAGTACGTAAAGCAAGGAATGACTTATGACTATCACAAATAGATTTGGTCTCTATTAACTTCATAAAAATATAGGTACTATCGGATTTTGTAATATTCTTGATATATAAGTATAAAGGCGATTTAACACTTGGATAGTATAAAGTAATCCAAGCAAATATAGCAGTCTAGACGTCTGGTCTCTTACTAAAGTTCTCTATTGCGCTTAACCCGTCCATTTTGTATATCAGCTTGTAAATTAAGGCACTCCAACGTCTACCTTTCGCTTTTTAGCGATATTACGTGTTGAGTGATGGAACTCAACGCCGCGCCTTTCTTACTAGATTGGAGAAACATTATTAAATCTTGATATAACCATAATAGGTCATAATCTTACAGACTTTTAGAAAATTGAAGAAGTGCTTGTATTTTTTTAGCTGTAGCTGTACATATGTATATTAGTGGCTAAAATATTTAGCACCATATTCGCAGAAGAACTTGTTATATTATTCTATTATCCACTTTGCCCATTTAAGAGACATCCATTGGCCGTTGGAAGATAACTCCATATTAGGCTAATTAATTTATACTCGTACTCGTATTTAGACCAAAACGTGCTATATGTAGAAGGAACCTAGTGTTAAGATATTACGTTCCCCCTGCACTGCTCCATTGACAAGACATTACTCACCCCGAAATCTCTTCTTTAAACATATAGATTGATAAAAAAATATTCTATATATAACTTACATATACAGCAAGCAGCGAGTAACCGCGTGGCGTCCTCAGGGGGGTCACATTCAGGGAATATAGGCTTCAGCACGTATACGCTGAACGTCAATGCCACTATCGCCTGTTAATAAATTTATTTATGATTTTAAAAATATGTTGGAAATATTATAAAGTATAAATTAACTTAATAACTAAATCGTAAAAAATCACTTTTTCTATTATGAAAAAAAACACACGAAAATGGCACTTCTGTAAAATTTCTACAGTTCGCGAGGCGTAAGTTGAACATTGCATTTGTACGAGTGATTATAAAAGTAGAGTCAGAAAAAAAGCATAAAACATTTTTTTTTACTCTCGTCTGATGTCTCGTTTGAGTTAATAATGAATCCTTCCGTTTTATAACCAAGAACACATTTGACCAAGCCAATTTATCCAAGATCACATTTTGCTTCTTTTTTTACTGCTTGGTCAGATTCACAGTATTTTTAACAATTTTAAAATATTACTCTATTCTACAGTTAGGAAAGAAAAATATTTGTTTAAGAAAACGTACAAAAAAATCAATATAACGTGAATTTGAACCGTTCATCCTTTAAATATATGTCCATATATAAACAACTCAATCCCACGGAACTAGAGCAAGCAATAGACGTAAACTGATACAATATCTTCCCACATCACGTCAATAATAACGTTACTCTAAACAAATGGGCTGCGATACAGCCTTTAATGTGCAATTGGAAGCTGACACAGTCCCACATCGGACGCCATATTTTCTTGTTTAACTATATTGCTGTTTATTGAAGGAAATTGACAATAAACAGTCGTGGTGCAGGGACTGTAAACGCAACAGGTTATAGGTTCGATTCCCACTCTAGGAAATGTATATTTATTTTTTTTATTTCTTTGTTCTGGTGTCCAGGCAGAGGGCGGCGTTAAGTTCTGCCATTCAACACGCAATGCCTTCAGAATTCAATGGAAACTGGGGAACGGCGCCTACCCTGCTACATGCGGGATAAAGCGAGAACCTGAAAAAAAAATACAATAGCTTTAAGAAACTTTTGTTCTTAAAAACTGTCATATAACAATCGTATATCAATTAGGTCGAAATACATGATTCCAGTGTGATCTTATATTGTACTAGTGGACCCGGACGCCGCTACGCCTGCTTGAACTATAAGAATATTTATTAAATATATTTATTAAATTATTTTCAGTTTTCAATACAATTAGTAAGAAAATATAAGCCTAAATAATCAAAAAAATAATAAGTAGAGACATATTATTAGAAAAAATATCTGAGTTATTGAAATGATTCAACAAAAGAAGTAAAAGTAACTAAAGGATATTCTTAATATTAGAAAAAGTACCTAAAATTTTCCGTGCGTGTGTACATACTCCTAGATATCGACTCTAGGAGAAAACTAATTTTTTCCATATATTATTATTAAATAGGATATTTTTTGCGACCAATATCAAATAAAATAAGAAGAGGACCAAAGTGTATTTTAAATAAATTATAAACAACAAATAATACATAAAAATTAACAATAGTTCGAAAATGTATGAAAATTTATAAAACTGTCAACATCATCTGCCCGTTCGCGTCGGTCATACTCATACGGTACGTCGGTCATTTCGAATCAGTGACATCTCAATTATTTATTAGAATGTTATACTGTAAACTATAATTTTAATCTAGATAAAATTCTGAAAGTGACTTTTATATTTATTTTTATAAGGATGAATATCAAAATATAAGTTCATTTTGGGTGACGTTTTCTTAAAACAACAAACAAACTTTGCAAACCGTTGCTTAGCAACGACGATTGTTGTTAACATGGGAGAATAAATTGCATGTCAAATTAGAAAGTATTTTAATTTATTAGTACATGTGTCTAATGTAATGTTATATAGTCTATAGCACTTCTGAAAAATGCAGCTTTCATACAAATCAAAATATAGTAAATCAGACCAATAGATCCAGAGATATTAGCGTTCAAACAAACAAACAAACAAACAAACTCTTCCGCTTTATTATATTATTATAGAGTATAGATAGTATAGATTTTACAAGCAATCTATTCTTTATTCATCATACACGACATGACGACAGTGGGCAGCAGCCCACTGTCGTCATTTACGCAGGACGTGAACAAAAATAGGTTAAGATTATTCCTAAATCTTAACCTATTTGTGTACCTTGGGTCAAAGTTGAAATCATTTGATATTTGTTTTCGAGACTAGGTATCATAGCACAGTGGGAACCGTAATTTCTGCGTTCTGGTCAAAATGCAGCGTTGAGTTCCGCCACCCAACACGTAATGTCATGGAAAATCGGCGAGAAGGAAGTGGGGGATAGAGTGTCTTAATACTAGTTTGATAAGTCTCTTGTGATAATTTCTATACTGAATCGATTAAATAGTAAAACATTTCTTATGTTACAGTTAAGACTGTTAAATCCAATACCGTAATGTATCGATGTTTCTGATAATCGTATTATGTACTCAGTTTACGTAACAATCCGACTTCGATACAAATCTAGGGCAAAGTTTTTATAGGCTCACAATAGTAGGGTACTCTTGGCCTTGATATACTATCGATTTGGATATATAAAAGAATTATTTGGGGTAAAGAGAGCGTTCTCTATTTCTTATCTATTCATAGACATACCTCTATATTTATTTCTGATTATCGACTAGCTAAACTAAAAGTTGAACTTTGTCAAATCAGGCTGGGAAATTATTATAATATTTTTTTATAAGCTTCATCTGTATATTCAATAAATAAATAAAACTGTACCTGTACCGCACATAATAGGATAGGCAGTGGGAACCTGGGAACCTAGTGTTAAGATACTGTGTTCGCATTAAGACATTTCTGTTCCCCATTTTCCTTCGTATCCAGGAGGTAAAGCGTGTTGAGTGTGCTTTTACATTGAATGTGCACTTAAAGTCTTGCTTTTCCCGTAATGGAAATAAATTACTGCTCTACAATCCCTAAGGAATCTACATGTATGCTTTCTGTGCGGCTAGCGGCTAATTCGTCAATTACTCAGTGTAATCAATAACAGATTTATGAAATTAGTTAGGTATACGTAAATAATCCATAAAAAGATTTGCGAAGCTAGAGTGTGTCGTAAGAGAAGCAGAAGAACACAGCTTTGATGATATTAGATATGGATCTACCCAAAAAATATATCAAGAACATAGCCATAAGAAGATAATTACTATTACCGAGAATCGAATTCCTGGCCTCCAGGCTCCAACAGATTTTTTATTACCAATAGACATGTAACTACTGTTCAAAAGGTTTTGTCGCTAAAGAAACTAAAAATATTTGAAGTAAGAATACTAAAAGCTTGTATATTGTCAGTCTATTGTAGCTTGTTTATAAATGGTAGTACCGCACAGCATTGTTAGTGTTAGGGTTACCATACACAATATTGTAGCGGGAAAAAAAATAAAGATAAAAGATAGTGGATTGAATGGGAACATTTTACACAACTTTAGTATAAGAATTAAAATCATCTTCGTTGAGGCTGATTTGCGAACTTTTTGCGGAATATGCAAAAAACGGTGGAACTCAATTCATATTTTTCACGATATATATTTTTTTTTAATGAGATTTGGATGTATTGAAATTAAAGTCTAACATCAAAGATACACAGCCTCTTTAATGTACTCGGCGTTAATTACTTTTATTATAACTTTTTTAAGATATAAGAATATAAATGTAAAAGGTAAAATCAGTTGCTTAATTACATTTAAAAACCAGTTCGAGTTTCATCATTATTTTAAGTTAACTTTTTGTGCATTCCTAACGTATGGTTACTCTAGTGTAGGGCGCCTATAGTCGCCTCTTATCGTGTTGAATGGACGTTGTAAGTAGGAAGTGACGTAAATAGCTTTAAAATGACGTTTTCTCGTCATCGTCATTATGATTTATCTTGCTGAGTGTTTTAGATTTTAGATTGTTTAAATAGTTTATATATATATAATCAAGGTAAAAAAATACCCGAATAGACCGTCAGGGGCGAGGGCACAAGTCTCACTCGGGGGACTAAAATATTTATCACGCAACGCCTCGGGAATTCGGCGCAAAGTGGGGGAAAGGAAGGAAGAAGGAAGAGGGTACTTGGGAAAACTTTCGTTCCCACTTTTCGTCGAATTGTAGAGTTAATTGGCGGAACTCATCGTCGTACTTTGCATCGTTACCAAAGAAACTGAACAAACCTGCGAACACGGTCTAACAATCATACACTCGATCCACAATCGTATGAAGGCGGCGAAGGGGCCAAAAGTCTCCATGATGTAGGCGTAGTCGGCCCCACTCAGACGTATCATCGTCCCCAACTCCGCGTAGCAGTACGCGCCTACCTGTTGACAATGGAAAATTTATTAGATAAAGGAAACTGAAACGATTCCATACATATTTGGGCCCAGAAATTGAGGGATGAAAATGGTGTGATTTAATGCCTTCAGCTTCATTATTCTTTCCTTGAAAATTCTATAAATTTTGGCAATCTGAGATCTGAGTTATTAGAGATTTGATAAAAGTGTGGTTGTTGTTCCTTGTTCCAAAGGATGTCTCTGTTGATTTCTAGGTATAGAAAAAACAATTGATACCAGTAAGTTCATATTTGAAATATTTATTCTTTCACTATATATGGCAATATTTATATCTAAAAAATATCAATACATTCTGTAAATAGATTACACAGTCAAAATAGTCGTGTGATACAATGTCAGAGGTCTCTTTATATATATAGATTAAAAAGCATATGACTGTAATAAAATGTTGATAACAAAGATAAGCAAAATAAGATTTCAAAATTATCTTTTTATTAGCCTAAGCAACAATAGAGTCTTAAAATTTTGCAGGTGCCAGTTCAAATCCCAAATAAATGATTTTACTTAATAATATAGCTTATAAAAATAAAATAAAAATTAGTAGCAAGTAAAAGATTTAATAATAAAGATTTTTGATACAAAAACTAAGAAATGAAAATATTTTTAACATAAACGGTCCCCTGGCCTGGGTGAAAATTTTACTATTATTGTCTGTACAAGCAATCCTTAAGAAGGTGCAATTGTCAACTGCACCAACGTAGCGTTTTATTTATTGTCTAAACATAAAAGTAAAAATACTATTTTCCTATATTAAAAAAATATAAAAAATAACAAAAAATTCATAAAAATCTAAAAAAAATCCATATCATTCTCTATACAAAAATCACGTTTATTGTATGGGAGACTGTTTAAATATTTGTTTTATTTTTTTTAAGTAATTTTAATTTATTTATGTTTATATTTCCATTTCTTCGCTATGATGTCAAGGGCAAGCGCGTTAAGTTCTGCCTCTCAACACTCAATACCTCCAGAATTCCGCAGAAAGTGGGGAACGGAGTGTCTTAACACTAGGTTCCCTCTGCCTGCCTTGTTGTGTGCGAGATACAGCGTGAAGCTGATTTTGATTTTTTAGTAATTTCAAATGTCTAACTATCACTGTTCACGGTTGTGACCAACGGACAGATAGACGGATGGACAGACAATTGAACCTTAGTAATAGGGCACCGTTTTACCCTTTGGGTACGGAACCTTAATAAAAAAGAAAGGCACAGCCGGGTTAAAAAAATCAACAACTAACAGAAGCTTATACCATAATTAATAAACTATCTCTCATTAACCCATTTCTTAATTCTAATGACTGAACAACCTAACCAGCCACTTCGAAGAGTCGACCTTGGCGACTACAATCGATAGCGCTAAAGATTGATTCTTTGTATGATATAGGAATATCATACAAAGTAATATATATATATAGGTGGTAAGTAAATAGTTCAACTCTATAACAAAATATACAGTCTATTGAATCCGCCGTGACCCATTGACGCAGTTTCGATAGTTAACGCAAAGGTTGCAGGTTCCAGTCTCATTATGAAAAATGTAGTATTTTTTTTTTCGGAAGTTGCGAACAAATAAACTAGCTATACTTAAATGAGCTTGACGCCCTCTCAATTTATATTTATTAATACAATCAGAGTATGCATTATATAACAGAAATAGCTATAATAATTTGTTCCTAATCTTTTATTTCTTAATTTTCATATTAAAATTGCCATCGACACAAAAAAATGAAAAAAATATTTATTAAAAAAAAACCCTTTTCAAAAGCAAGCTTTTACATTTTCTCATGGTGTATTGTATTTGACATATTTCATCCCTTTACCATTTACCATGTGGAGATTGAACCCACTACCTTCGTGTTTACATTCAGACGTAGCGACACTGTGCCTCGATGGCCTCATCGTCTTATCATCATGTTATTATGTCACCAATTATCAATACACTGTTATGGAAGTAAATGGAGATAAAGCGATGTGTGAAAACAATTGAATGCACATTATATTAATGAACTTTAACATATAAGATTGTAATACTAATTTGTTTTATATTAAAACTAGTGGACCCGAACGCGGCTACGCCCGCTTGAACTATACGAATATTTATTAAATATATTTATGAAATTATTTTCAGTTTTCAATAGAGAGATGCGTTAAGCAAGCTCATTTTGGGTGACGTTTTCTAACAACAAACTTTGCAACATCATTGCTTAGCAACGACGGTTGTTATTAACATGGCGGAATAAATTGCATATCAAATTAATAAGTATTTTAATATATTGGTATATGTCGAAAATATTACAAATATGAGAAAAAAAGTATCCTATGTTCATCCCGAGACCCTCAAATAGCTCTATATGAGTATTTAATCACAATTAAATTAGCGGTTTGCCCCTGATTGCGTAAAAGACAGACAGACAGGCAGACAGACAGAGTTACTTTCGAATTTATAATATAGGTATGGATTACAAAGATGAGGCCAGTGGTGGCTCAGGGGCACGAATTGTGACCGTTTGTGGGTCCGATCCCCACTCGAGGGGATGAAATATTTATATCCATTTCTTCGCCCTGATGTCGAGGGAAGCGCGGCGTTGAGTTCTGCCACTCAACACGCAATGCTTCCAGAATTCAGCAGAATGTGGGGAACGGAGTGTCTTAACAGGTACCCTCTGCCTACTGACTGACTAAATATTTAATTAAATAATTACATAGTTTGTTAATTTTATAAGTGGCACAGCGTTTTAACAATTTTTCGCGATTAATAGTAATATTTAGAAATATAATTATAAATTATTTTTTTGACTTTGTATAGAATTGTTGTTGTTTTGTATAGAAAGCGAGTATAAAATGTCTTGGCTTTAGTTATTCATTTCCTAACTAACTAAGAAACGGGTAAAACTGAAGAAAATAACAGTAAATAATATAAATAACATCATATTAATCCCTTCAACGTAGCCCACTGTATCTGCTATCAGAGTTTCCTATTGCTAATAAATAAAAAAATAATTGTTCATTATTATAATTTAATTGCCACGCGAGTTAAGCCATGGATAAAAACTAGTCTAAGATATGACTAGGAACGAGAAATGTGAACAAAAACACAATCACAGAAGGTAAAGTAAGTAATGCAAGCAATGCAATAAACATAATTTATACCTTTCAACACTAAATACCAATCACATTAAAGAAATACCAGACTGCATCTCTAAGGACTTCTATAGCAATTTAATAACAATTTCTAAGAAGCCAGGCTATTTAAATTTAATCGGCTTTTCTCCTTCATCTTCTATTAATGAAGTGTCATGGGACTGTTCAAAGGTATTTATCTCTGTATATTATATAAAAAAAAAATTTATGAGATTGATATTTAAATGTACTGTATAAATCTTTATAAATAATTTTATTGTGTACGGTCTAATAATAAATAGTCATTATACATATTTATTTGAACTGTAATTGCGACATTGGCTGTTCTTTCTTTGCGCTTTTGGGAATGAATTTATTTATTTTAATTACCATTTTTTTTTCGCTTTAATTCAAGATAGGGAGAGAGAGGGAAGGGGGCAGAGTGTGTGTGTGAGAGAGGGAGAGAGAGAGAGAGAGAGAGAGAGAGAGAGAGAGAGAGAGAGCGGTGATTTTTCTCGGCACTCAATTTACAATGTCTCTAAAATTAGCCTTCAAATTGGAAACGCCTTACCTTTACGCCAGGTTCTCCTTGTATTTGTGCCTATTTATAGTAGTGCAGCTAACACCATATTTAATTGTGACCATTTCTTGGACAATTTATTTATTATATTGGTAAATTAAAAAGTTCTAAAATATATGAATATAGTTCAAAAGTGGAAAATAAAAGTGTCTGCTCTTTTTTTCGCAAATCATAACATTATATCCACATACTAATAATATATGGAATGAATAAAAATAATTTAAAATAATTAATGTTAGAAAATAGTATTTATATAAGAACTTACTACTTTTCAATATATCAAGTATTGGTTTATTTGTTTGCGACCACCTCTGGTCTGCCACCATGCGGTTGTTTCCGAGAAGAAGTACAATATTTATTATTTTTGACTGCTGGATACCGAAGTTAGCGTGCGTTTAACTTTGGTATCCAGCATTTAATGATTATCTTTGTTTTGTATTGCCAAATATAATTTTGTTATTTGCATACATAAAAGGCTTACTTTTATTACTTTTTTAGCTTCCGAGAACCTGGGAACCTTAATGTCAAGACACTCCGTTTTCATTAAGACAATTTACTTTCCGTCCAATTTTTAGAGACATTGTAAGGAAATAAGGATTACATAGATTTAATAGTATTTTTTTATACCTTGAAAATGTCTTCTATGTCTTTTTTTTATAGATTTAAATATTGTTTACTTATTGCGTAAGTAATTATTTATTTGTACGTCACTAATAAATATATTATCTTTTTCCTTAAAAATATTATTAAAAATCGATTACGCAAAGAGCTAGCCTGCACTCCCCAAGAATTTTATTTGCAAATTCTCAGCGTTCTACGTCGCGTATAAAAATAAAAACTCTATTAAAATTTCGCGCTGTATATAGCATATAGCCCGACAGGTACCTTCTCCGCATAAATTCGAGACGTTTCTGTTGTGTTGCGGAACTTAGCGCCGTGTTATATCTTGGCTGAACCGGCCAACCATAGTATTTACAAACAGATCATGACCAACGATAGCCTTTAAATATTTATTTACCTATAGAAGCATTGGAACCTAGACCTATGGCATTCAATCTGCACCACGGTGACGTATAAACCAGAATAGTAAATTATAGTAGCTAGTAGTTACCAACAAGCACTACTCATTCATTCAATAGCATAATTTTAACCGGTTGTGATTATTGAGACCTGGCCTTATAACTGTTTTATTTTCACGGTCAAATATATTATTTATTAATTATTATTAATAAATGGTTTATTATTTTTAAATATAAACATAAGGTTATAGATTATCCTCTTTTGCTCAAGCCTTTTTATATATTTATTGGTGCCAGAGTGGAGAAATGAAAATATTAATAAAATAATAATTCATTCGCCCGAGAGGGGAGCGAACCTACAATCTAGGCGTTACAGTCGCACCCTTGTGCCCTTCTGCCACGACGACCTCAAATAATTTAAATAATCAATAAAACAATAATGTAAATCCCTCAAGTAAACTTTGAACCCACGACCATTGAGTTAAATCGCATACCTGAACCTAGATAAAATACATGACAATTCAATTAATAAATAATAAGAATGATGTAACACTAGTTATTTTTAAATCACATACAGTTTGCAATGTTGCTAAGTAAGGTTTTAAACATTCACGAGCCTTGCACTAGACCTCGATGGCCGCCAATCGAAATTCTTAACATTGTGGGCTGTCGTGTCAGTAGTGACAGTTATGTTAAACGAGGTCATTATCAGAAAAAATGTGCATATTACTTCTTAACTTACTGCCTATTTAGAAATTTAGTAAATTTCAAGGTTAACCTTAGGTAGATTAAGGTATATATTATACTTATAAATATTCCTGGGTGTTAGGGTGGTGGAAAGTTACGAAAAGGTTCCCTCTGCCTACCCAGGTATGTGGTAGAGACACATACCTGGGTAGGCAGAGGTAGGCGTGATGATTTACGGATTTGCACGTTTTCAGTTATGTCATGTCACTCCTCTCTACATTCTCCGCTTTTAACCTTATTTAACAGAAATACCTATTGAATGTTGCGTTGCGGAAACCAACGTCGCGCTTTCTTATCAAAGGCTAAGTGACAAGATTTTAAAAGTGTGCCTGAATTCAAATCATATACAATTTCAATTAAATATCAGTTTAATACTAATATGTAATTACTTTAGAATTATTTGATTGCAACTAAAAAAATGCTAGAAATAAAAACTGTACGCAAAAAGTGAAAAGTATGTCATAACTGATTTTTAAAAGCTTTTTACCATAATTATAGTTTAATATTAAGAACAGACGCGAGGACCTACCTTGTTTTAGGTTGAAAATTATTTATTTCATATTTCATGTATAAATAATATAGGCAAAATATCTACATGTTTATTATTTAAAAGAAATGCCATAGGGATATGCCAATGGTTGTAGGTTCGATCCACACTGGAGAGAATATAGATTTTTTTATTTTGTTTTTGTCAGCTGTATCTCGCACATAGCAGCGTAGGCAAAGACGGGGTATCTTAATGGGAAACAGAGTGTCGTTAAAACACTCCGTTCCTCACTTTCGAATCCCACCCACTACGTTCAAATCTCTAAATGTCAGTAAGACAAGACAAAACTAATTAAGTATCTTACTTAAAATAACCTTTTACCGTTAGCGTTGACATTTTCCTTTACATAATAAAAACGGTGGCTACCTATTATAAGTGAATGTGAACTAATCTATAGCGAAATCTGTCGAAGGCCGTATGACAATATTGTGAATTTTTGCAAGTGATTGGGCCAACGGGCCATGACCTGGCACGATCTATATTATAATAATATAATAAAAAAACGCTATATAATTAAGATTTATTTAATAAGCTGAATTAACTAATCTGGAATATTTAATATTAGTTTGTTACAGTTACACAAATGACAATTATATTTTGATATTCGTACGTAAAGATACAAAATTGTTTCACCCTAATAAAAAAAATGTTTTCAGTTTTTTTTTTGCCTTCACGCTTTTGTCACGAACATAGCAGGGTACGAAGAAGCAACCTAGGAACCTAGTGTTGAGTGTGGTGTTACTCACTCGTTTACATCTATGAAAATGAAAATCTCATCTCATCTCATCTCCTCTGTCACTTGTAGCGTGCACTGGCGCGTGGTCGTGGGTTCGATTTCCATGTGGGGAAATTAATAATTTTCTTTTTCTCACTCTGATAACAAGACAAACCGCAGTATTAACCTGCCACTCAACACGCAATGTCTCGAAAATTGAGAACGTGAGGAACGGAGTGTCTTAACACTAAGTTTCCAGGTTCCCTCTGCTATAATATAACTATTACTATAAACAATAAATAATTTAGCACAAATATAAAACTGACACTACATAAAACAAGTTTTTTTATAATTGAGCAAATCACAGATAATTTCGCGTATTCAGATTAATCTCACGCATCATTAGCGATGAAAAACACTAATTCCATTTCTCTCGTGGAAATAATTTCTTGAAGATTACATTTTTTTTACGAATCAATCTAGCACAGATGGTTTATTTAAATATTTTTTTCCTCAATTAATATTAGCATCAGAGTAAATATATAATTAGCATTGTTACTATTTGACTGTGATTAGTTCGTTCGTTTTATATTAAAGTTATATTTCTATCCATTTGTTTATTTTCAATAATAAATACTTTTAACGGCGCTTAGTTCCGTCACTAAGTAAGTAGTGAATCCGGACAGAAAACGGAGAAAAGTGTCTTGACACTGGGCTCTTCCGGCCTATCTTCTTATGCAGGAAAAGCTGCTGCCAATTATTTGACATATATCATCTGTACTAGTCTATACGTAACATAATGTTAGTTACTCTGATGAATTACGGATATTAACACCGCGCTTTCTTTAGTTAGAAGGTGCAAAAATATTTTCTTATAAATAAGAATCGAACCAGCAACTATTTAGACATACTATGTATAGATATTTTCAAACTGCGACACGAGGCCGTCTTTCTTAAGAAGATTTTGATTAAATTTTGTTTAATCAACGGATAAACCTTTTATCGAGTTGAGTCTATAAGGTCACTTCAAATTGAACGCAGAGTATTATATATATTTTTGTAAAAAGATTAAGTTAAAGTTTTATTAAAACAATTATTATATAAATCAAATGTTGCTAATTTAATAAAAGTAATCTATAGTAATATTATAAAGGCTAAGAGTATATTGTGTTAAACGTGGTCATCTCAGGAACTGTTATTCTAATTGAACATATTTTTTGCACTGAAGGAGTTAGTTATGGAGGAAGGCTTCAGGCCATTACATCACGTTAGGAATTTTGACGTAACCCATTGTACCTGCAGAGGGACTTGGGCACTTAAGCTCGTATTTATAAGCCACTCCCAAATCTGAGATCGATCTTGAGATGATCTAAATTGTGTGTCATATGCTAGTCTTAATTATTTGAATTACACAATGAAGCCGCATTTAAAAGCTGGTATAAAATATAAATATAACTTACCATACTGAAAACTCCCGAAGCCACCCATACTAAAAGACTAGCGTTCACCGATCCCGTATACTTGAGTACACCAGTGGGCGAAACAAAGATGCCACTGCCGATAATCGAACCCACTATAACTGTGATACCGTTAAGAAGTGACATCTTAGCTTCCAAAGCTCCGCCATCTTTGTTCTCCTCTGGCTGTTCTGTGTCTGATTTGAGAGTTTCAGGATTGCAATCATCTTCAGGCGCTTTTTTGGGTGACCTGAAACAAATTAAAATTATTTAACATTTTTATTATTATTATGCATCTTTTAATTATTCTGAGTTATATTATTTGTAGCATAAATGATGCTGTTAACAGGATTTAGCGGTTGCAATTTATATTAATACCAAATCACTCTATTAAGTTTTTTTTTATTAGTTTGTGATGCCTCTCTGTTTTATCCGCCAGAGCTTCAAATCTTCTTCATAACACGTTAACTATCCCGGACCTGAGTAGATTGAGTATAAAGAGGGTCGTCGTAAAGTTTGTTTTCACAAGAAAGATTATAGAAGATAAATAATAATTAAAGAAATAGAATAATATATTAAAATAACAGGGTTTTAAAATTTATTAAATACTTTCAACACTAGTTTTCCAGATTCCCTCTTCCTACTCGCTATATGCAAGAAACAACGTAAAGCTTAAAAAAATGCTATGCGGGACAAGGCGGTGAAGTTTAAAGAAAGTTTAGTCGCCATCCAAATCAGTGCTAATTGTAGAGTACAGTGAACTAAAACAGAAACAGATGTACACGCGCGTTATCACACGACCTCTGACGTTTGATAAGAAATTAAAATAAATATTTTGTTTTTATTTACATACAATCTAACCTTTTACTGTGTTCCTGTTATTCCATTTGAATAACAGGAACACAACACAACACAACGGAGAATAAAATTTGTTTATTCAAATGGTTTTTTTTCAAGCCTCAAGCTTTATTCTTCATAGTAAGGTAATGAGAACATTCCTTGATTCCTTCCCCAGTTTCCGCATAAATAAATTTAAACTTCCAAAAGTGTAAAGATTAAAAAATATGGACCCCCGTGTGCGTCCTTGAGTGACCCCTGCTTTACAATCACGTTTCTATAAAGGTTCTTTTGAAGTTATTGAACATCTGGAAACTCGCCTTATTCAATGGTCTGAGATTTAAATAGGTTTACCTTTACAAAGAGTTCTGTATAACAAGACGATCATGTTTTTGTTGGGAAACAGCTGAACAGTATTTGTTTAAAGCTAGGTATAATAATAATTTAGTAAAAATCACTCTATTTATTGAAAAAATGTGATGAGATTATCTTTTTCCCATAAGCAAACAGGTCGTCGGTTGCATCACATCGTGTGACTGTAAGCGCAGTGGCGCAGCGGGTAACATGACAAAGCTCGGCGTTCCGTCATTTAACACGCAGTGTCTCGGAAATTAGGCGGTGGGTGGGGAACAGAGTGTTTTAATATGAGGTTCCGTCTACCTCTCCTGGTATATTCAGTAGGTAGGGTGAAGCTGCTCTTTTTAACCGAGTTCTATAAAAGGAGATGGTTATTAATTCATCTGTATTTTTTATGTGTGTAACCTCAGTCAGATCGTTGGACTGCGTGAACCAATTTCGTTGTTTCTTTTTTTTTAATAAGCTAGTCTATTTCTTACAATGATATCCTTGACAAAATTACATAAATCTTAAATTTGCATCGTTTACTGCTTAAAGTTTTTTTTTCTTTAAAATAAAATCAGAATTATTTATAAGTATGTCAAGTTTTAATAAAAAATGTCAAGACTTAATTCCAATGTTTAATTTTGGACGATGTAATATGTACACAAGAATTTTTACAATCACTTTATTTTTAGACACGATTAAAGTAACTTTAAAAAGGCAAGACAAGTTTAAGAACGGAAGGACGTACCATTTAAATTTATACAAAAAATATTATAAAAAAGTATATTTGCAAATCAAAGTTGTTAAATAAAGTCAATGTAAACGTTAAATGAAAAACAGAGTGATTATTCACAATCCACCATATAACAAAATTGTGATCTGCTTGGATAAAAACAGTCGTTTTTTAATAAAAATATAATAGTGCCTGATATTAATTTAAAAACTCTTTATTTATTTTTTCTCTAAGCATATTTTTTAGATTTTACTTATTCATCAATGCCTTCTTTACCTTTGCACATAAAGAAACGAATTAATGATAAGTACATAACAGGTTTGCTATATACTTATCAACAATAACGGACCACATAGAGTAATCGACTAATAATAACAATCATAATTTATAAGAAAATACTGTTATTAATAGTAATACACTACCTCTAACATTATATGGATATTAAAACTGAAAAATAAGTTATTTATTTTGTAACAAGCAACAATCTATGTCCAGCGACTGGCAACATTTGTATAAATAAATATACTACAATTCAATATATTTTTTCTCTGTATATACTTTTCGGGTGTATAATGGAAGCCCTTTGCTATTCCTAATCTGATTTCGCTATTACGCTACGCAACCACTACTGAGGCCGTAGCAGTGCTACGACGTATTCATAGGGCAAGGCTATTTCAGTGTACTTTCTTAAAGATTGTTAAGTAATCTTTTATCTTTGTTATGTTTTCTTTTGTTTTGTTTCATTTAATCTTCATGCATATTGTGGAATTGCCATAGTGGGGACGTTGCATTTTTTTTTTTCTTCATTCGTTCACATTTAGCTGATAGCAGAGAAAACCTAGGGTCCTTGCTATTTTCGCCTAAATTCGAAAATATACGTGTCAGGTTACGGAACTTACCAGAGAAAATAAATTAAATGATTTTTTTATTCTACAACCATTGCGCCTAAATATTTTATTGTGAAAATTGTTCATTATACCTATTAGGAAATAATAATATTTGGATATCCCTACTTATATAGTCAAGTATTATTTGTTTGTATCTATGTTCTTATAGTTTAATGGTGTGTACCATGTACATACTCGTACACCGCCCTAGCAGGAAAGGACAAGCTAACATGTTAACGATATGGTAAATGTGTGTACTTGATTTGGGGATAGCATCGTAGTACCATTTAGGTCAAGGTTCTATTGACAATTTTTTGTACAGTTAGTTTTCCAACAAAAGGTGTATTTCAATTTTTTTTTATAGCTTCACGCTGTATCCCGCTGTATCACAGCAGGGTAAGCAGAGGGAACCTAGTGTTAAGGCACTCCGTCCCCCATTTTCTGCCGAGTTTTGGAGCCATTGCGTGTTGAGGGGCACCGGAAATCAACGTCGCACTTTGCCCTGTTACCAGAATGAAGAAATGAAAATAATAAAAAATCATTCCCCCGAGTGGGAACTGTGCCACTGCGCCACCACGGCCTCGAATGATTTAATATCTATAAGGAAATCATTTTATAACTTAGTTATTTAGTTTTCTATAATTTATGACACAATAATGAGTATTATCGCAAATAATGCATATAAACATGGTGTATTTATGATTAAATATAACAGTATATTAAATAATAATAGCTCTATGAACTTAAGCACGAGAACAGGTGTCTTTAGGATCTACCCTTAACTGGATGTAAATTTTTTAATCGACTTTACGTATGTATTAATCATTTTCTAACAATACGCAACTAGCAATATATAGTACATTTCTAACGAGATATACATAAGTGCTGATATTATATTATACACTTCGAGCTTAAATGGTTGTAATGTTCAGCCTGTCGTAACGCAGTGAAAGTAGCGGTGAGGAGTATGACTGGAAGGGCGACGGGTTTAGGTTATGTCCCAATTCGGGGAAATGGTTATATTTAATTTATTTTCATTTCACTGCTTAGGTTAGGTTAGATTTCTACCACTGAACGCGCTATCTGACGTAAATTGACGAGAAAGTGGGAAGCAGTGTCATAACACTTAGATCTCTGCATGAAGCTGCGAATGAAATAGTTTTTATTATAAAATCTTGTCATAGATGATTTATTCAGCGTGATAATCGTGATCGCGTGGTTAATTATTTACCTAAACTGCAACTCGGTGATTCTGATAATTATTAAAAATTTGTGCTATTGTACAAATACATTAAAATATAATCTTTTTATTTACTTGAAAAATTGAGTTCCGAGTTCAATATCCAAGATTATTATAAATCACAGCGTCAGATTCCTTCACTTTTCCCCTACTTTGCCCCGCACAGTTACGATTAATTAACTGATACGTTTCAAGACCAAATCTACCCGGAATAAATGCAAGATGTACAAAGCTAAAGAAATATTGAGGCCAATCGTGGCGCAGGAGCACAAAGTGTGACTGTAAAATCGACTGGTTTTATTTTAAGAAATAAGTAGAAATTAGATATTGCTTAAATTACATTTTTAGCAATTCTAAATAACAAAACAGACATAGAAATTTATATTTAATATTCTTTTGTCTATTAAGATCTTCTACATAGATGAAATAATCTAAACACAGATAGCCAAAGGTCATGAGGGAATTGGATGTGGTTCAGGTCAGAGGTCATCCCGGCTCTCGTGCACCGACGATCGATGACACCTTATGTGTGATAATTATCTAAAATACTTATAAGTAAATATTTGTTTTGGAAACTGCATGGCCTATTTAAATTAATTTATTGTTAGATAAGAAATTATTATAATTACAGAATATTTCCTTGAAAATTGCGTAGGAACTGAACGCGAAATAAATATTCACCAGTTTTTATATTTCATATGTTTCAACTAAATGTTCTATTGCCACTCAACACGCAATCTTCTTCTCCTTTTAAAAAAGTTTATACTATTACTAATAACTTACCTAATTAAAAAACTTCATTAGCAAATGAGAAATATTGGGCTCATCACTTGTTCGGACTATCAGATTTAAAGAAGACTCTATATGTATGTATATAAATGTTCCTATGAAAACAAACTTACAACCTATTTTGTTAAATAGTATAAATTTATTTTAAATTCTTTCTAAAAATTAAAACGAAAATTATTATATTAAAGCATAAACCTAAATGAAAATTATCGTAAAATAAACCAATTCTTTTTTTTACTAAATTCATTATTAAATAATTATAACCAATTCAAAGTATGCTATATAATTTAAAGAAAATAAAATTCAACAAATAACAGATATAAGTACGTAATTTTCACCCTAACATTACATTTAAATACGTATTTTGTGTAGGCGGAACACAGACTCCGGGCACAGATCGATACCACGTGGGCACAGTGCCGCTCAAGCTGGCTTAGCCGCGAAATAAGAAAAATGCTTTTAAAGGCACAAATTACATAGAATATTTAGTAATAATAGAATATAGAGATTAAATATTACGTAATTATTAGTGTTGATGGAAAAATCTATTTATATTATTCAATATATTGTTTTCATTAAAAAAAAACTCAAAAAAGCTAAATGAAAAAAAAAATTATATTTTCAAATTATTTTAAAAATGTTTCTACTAAATATCGTGTTTATTAATAGAAATTCAATAAATAAAGACAACTTAAAAAATTTAATCACTTCAAAATCTATATACAAATCATTTAACTTTTTTTTACTTATTATTTTTTATCTATCTTTACATAGATTACAAATAAATATTATATTAATATCGATTAGCGGCATTTTTCTTTGACGTCACACATTTGTAAAGTTACACCGGGTGTTGCGTCATGTCGTCCGTATTCTTTTCTTACTCCGTTAAACTTGAATGTCAGCTTTTTACAATCTGAACTTTTCTCAGAAAACAGCACCGGTGAGATAATTAATGTAATTTAAAAATATTTAAAGGTAAAATGCCTCAAAGAAAGCATTTAAAGTTAATATAACTAAGTTCAAATTAAGTTCTTTCTAAAAATAATTTAACTCCAGATAATTTCACAGAAATTACATAATAGAGTCAGTATTATTTAAAACAACATGTTATATCTAAATATAAACTGCATTGTTTTTTTTATTCATAAATTCGTTGGAAAATTATTAAAAAATAAGGCGTTATTTTATGAATAATTTAAATTATATACTAATTAATATGCTTCAAACTTTCTTTTGATAACACGTTGCGGTCGATCTCATAAAAATGCGGCCATTCAGCGACAAATTTTGCTTGGTATAAAATATCAATAAAGACATTTAAATATTATAATTATTTTATAGCAATATTTAAAAATAGATTTTATTAAAATGTTTACTAGATTTAACATATTAGTGTTTGGTATAAACAACATGACGTAATTGAAACAAGCGGTCGCGCTGTTTCGAAAGCTGCTTATTAATTTCTTACTTTTACTATAATCATAAAGTAATTTATTACCAATTGATATAATAATTTACATACTATTTTATTTAATAAAAATACATCTAGCTTACCAGTACATTTAAATATAGTACAAACATCACATTTATAAAAACAAGTAGTTAAAAATATATATATTGAATTAATAATCATAATAAATTACTTACATTATTTTTTATTTATATAATATTTTCACTATTAATTAAAATATAATATAACAAAACACAATTTTCCCGCGTTTTTTCGCTATAAAACGACTAAGCCCGCCAAGTGGGATCGCGAGACTGCCGTGCGCCAAATTGAAGTGAGATGGGGGAATGTGTTCGAGAATCGAGAGTAATAGAGATACACATACGTATTGAACGTTGGGGTGGCAAGGGGTTGTATGACGTTTGGTGCTTTTTTTTTTGCTTTGTGCCCCAGATGGACGTTTGTAAATCCAAATCTTTTTTTAATCAACATTATAATATTATATTTAAACAGCAAGGTAGGCATAGGGAACCGTTCCCCCCTTTTTTCTATAAACCGTTCTCCCCATTCTGGTGGCATTGCGTGTTGAGTGATGAAACTCAACGCCGCGCTTTGCCTCGGCACCAGAGCGAAGAAATGAAAATATAAATTTAAATAAATATTTCATTTCTGCGAGTGGGGCTCGAACCCACAACCAGTCGTTTTTACATTGACACTTTCAACGCCACGACTCATTATTATAATAGCAAATTTCAATGTTTTTGTTATCAAAAACATTAGGTAGAGCCTCTTACACGTTCCTGGAGAAAGTAATTAATAGAAACAAAACAAAGTATTCTTAACATTGGGATGGTAACGTTTTTTTCCTTTGTATGTGTACGACCCTTTTTTTTCTAATTCCCTGTTTTCTATTGTGCAGATCTTTTTAAACGATTTTTGCAATAATATTATAATACCACGAGTTGTCGCCGGCACCTTCGTGTGAGTGTTGAACAAGTCCCGCTTGATTTCTCTTTTTGTATAGGAATTCCAGGAAATCCTTTTTAATATTCCTCTGCACAAATACTTTCTTAGAATTTTAAGAGTTTTATAAAGTCAATTTAATAATTAATTGATTTGTAATCAATTAATTGATAAGAAAATAGTCCGACGTGACGCAGCGATGTGTGGCAGCATCTGATTATAAAGGATGGTTGCGAGTTCCTCTCGCACTTTCCGCAGAATTCTGGAGGCATTGCGTATTGAGCGCCGAAACTCAACACCGCGCTTTACCTCGACACCAAAGCCAAGAAATGAAAACAAAAAATGTTTCATTTTATCGAGTGGGAATCGAACCCACAAACTGTCGCGTTTACTGTCACATACTTGTGCTTCCGCGTCATTACTGGCCAAAACTAATAATTAACAATTAATTAATTGGTGTTTAATAATAATAAAAAGGCATTGGACAAAAAAACAAATTAAAAGTCAAATATTAACACAGGGTTAACAGAAAATCACAATTTGTACTCAACTGGCACGCGAGGAACGCTATAGCAAAAAGAACAGAACAGAAGTTTCTATTGCAATTTAACTTTATTTTAAAATATTAGATATTAAGTTTTCTAACCATATTATAAAAATAATAAAAAGTTATACGAAATTACCTACCGTATGTAAAAGACCTAATGCGTAAATTGACGTCGACTATGACGTGACATAACATGTGTCATTTATTTGACATTTAAAATTATTCAAAACAAGATTGTTTTATAATGATCGCCATAATTAAAGAACAACAACAACAACAATTGTTTTATAACCATAATTCTCATAAAATGAATGAAATAGGTAGGCTTCTGGTTCTTTATGGAAGCCAAACTTTCACCGCACAGGAAGTGGCTGAACGATTATGGCGGTTAACGAAAGCTTTAGGCTTCAAAGGACCTGTTCAGGCGATGGACGATTATCCCATATCTCAATTAATTCACGAAGAATTCGTGCTTTTTGTATGTGCCACAACGGGCCAAGGTGATGAGCCAGATAATATGAAAAAGTTCTGGAAGTTTCTTCTTAGGAGGAACCTTCCTTCGAATTCTTTAATGAAAGTCAAGTTTGGAGTACTAGGCTTAGGGGACTCTTCGTATACTAAATACAATTTTGTAGGTAAAAAGTTACATAAGAGACTAATCCAACTTGGAGCTAAACCGCTAATTGACATAGGTATAAATATGGAAATATTACCATTGATGTGGATAAATATCAATAATATTATTTTACATTTCTATATAAAACTAATTTATTCAAAACATTTTAGGATTATGTGACTATCAACATGACCTAGGTCATGATGCAGTAATAGTTCCTTGGATGAAAAAGTTCCTAACCACAATGAAGTCTAATTTTCCCAAATTGCAGACAGATATACTCAAATCTTCTTTCATTCCAAGATGGAAGGTTTCACTACTTAAAAACACTGAAACTGTCAATGGAAGTAGCCTTTGTGAAGATATATATTATGGTAAAGGATGCAAAGATTCATTTTTAGATCCAATATATTTGGAAATAAAGGAGAATAAAAGAACTACTCATGAATCACATTTTCAGGTATTTAAAATTAAATATTATGTTTAAATGATATTTTAACACGGTTCTATTGCTATTAGTTTGATATGTTATGTGATAATTTGTTAATACAAATCTTATAATCTATATATATATAAGGACTTGTCCTCACTGACTGAGGTAAGACGCACGCACAGCTGTAACCGCTGGTGGTAGAAACGTGAAATTTGGACATATGTTTACTTTCGTAATCTGGACATCCACTAAGAAGGGATTTAGAAAAAATTTAACCCTAAAGGAGTGAGATAAGGGTTAAAAGTTTGTATGGATTTTTTTTAAAATCTGCACCGATTTTTATAAAATTGTAAATTCAGACTCTTAAAAATATTTAATTGACCACGTGTTTCACGGTTTTTTAGAATGTACCCCCTAAGGGTGCCAATAAGGGGTTGAAAGTTTGTACGAAAAAATCTTTTAAATCGCCACCGGTTTTTATAAAATTTGAAATTTAGACTCTTAAAAATATTTAATTGAACACATGTTTCGTGGATTATTTTAATTCACCCCCTAGGGGTGCAAATAAGAGGTTGAAAATTTGTATGGAAAAATCTTTAAATCGCAACCATTTTTATAAAATTTGATATTTAGACTTAAAAATATTTCATTGAACACGACGTGTTTTATGGTTTATTATAATTCACCTCTTAGGGTAAGTCAAAATAAAGCCTCAAATAAGCAGGTGAAGCGGCGCGCGTCCGCTAGTCTTTAAAGAAAAGCAAAGATTTGAGTAAAATACATGATATCTTTAAAAAGTATCAATATCTTAGATATATAGATATAGACTTAGATTTCTTTTCTTGGCTGTGTGTTTCAACCTATTTATAAAAGGATAAACAGAGTGACCCTAGTGCTTAGCACTTGCCAGTACTAAAATTATGAAATGATTTTCAGTGCTTAAAGTATTTTGTAAACATTATTTTGTAAGTAAAAAATATTAAGATATTTTGGGACTATCTGTTGTAGGATGTTAGATTAATAAAATTAAAAACTGCTAATCAGAATAAAATTCAATATAACCCTGGAGATGTTTTTAATATAAGACCAAGAAATAGCAAAGAGGATATTGATGACTTATTTGATATATTTTTAACTCACAACCTGGATATAAAGCCCTATTACCGTTTGCTAGTGGAGGAATGTCATGAAGGTATGTATGTAGTAACCATGGTGGATAGGAAATATTTTATTTTCAATTTAATTCTGTTTGAAATATATTTTATCGCTTTTATATGTAATGTTTATAAAGACGTTCATATTTCTAAGTTTGATATAATATATTTTATATATTTTATTTTATTTTACACAGTTGTGCGGGATACAGCTTAACTCTGTACCCCGCACAAAGCAGAGTAGGCAGAGGGAACCTAGTATTAAGACACTCTGTTCTTCACTTTCCACCGAATTCTGGACATTGCGTGTGGAGTGGCGGAACTCAACGCAGCTCTTTGTCTAGATACCAGAGCAAAGAAATGAAAATATAAATGTTAATAAATATTTTATTTCCTCGAGTGGGGATTGAACCCTCAGCCGTCGCGTGTGTTTCAGTCTCACCCTGAACGTTGTGCCGCTGAACCTTGAGAGTTAGTACGATATATATTTTCAAATATTTAAAATTAGTTAAGTCACAACTTGGTAGATAATATTTTTATACGGTACGGCTATAGATCTCAATTGACATAAAATAAATATTGATTTATGATAAATATTTTAATCGATTTGAAATATACAATAAAGATATATAAACTAATTCTATACAACCAAACACACAATAAATTTAAACGGAGCAAAAACAAAACGCTGATGTCAAAGCGACACGTGCCTGCTACTGTCAAGCTTTATTTGTCAAACTTCTTGTCAATTTTATGCCATGTGAATTTGTTTTCTAACTTAGAAAGTTAGAAAATATATAAATATAAATATATTATACTCGGTATCCGGTAAAATAAATAATGCTTCGACGGCAGGCGCGTTTGCGCCGCGAGTATTTATACAGAAAATCCGCTGAAGAAAAACAAAAGAGTATTCAAGCTAAAAAAGATCAATTGAAGAAAAGTTTGGAAGAAAATATTCCTATACATGGCGATTTACGCAAAGAAGCTATTGCTTTACAGAGACGAATTGAATTTGAAGACAAAGGTAAGTTATTAACTTACTTATTATTATCAGTATTATCATGAGCTTTATATTAAATTTTGCTTTGTTTTAAGATATTTTTGACTTGAAATTCACATACAATTCATGTTTCTAAAACATTTTCAAATAACTTAAGGGCCTGAAAGAGCAGCAGTAATTGGTGGTAAAATCAGTGGTGGAACAAATACACTCAATTCTCAAGATGATGAATACAGATTTGCTGGAGTGGAGGATCCAAAGATTATGATAACTACTTCTAGAGAGCCAAGTGCGAGATTGAAGATGTTTGTGAAGGAATTAAGGTGAAATTCATTTCATTGAGTGAATTACATTTTCCTTTTAGCTTCATGGTAGTGAAATTTATCTTGTTACCAGAGCGAGTGTAAAGTGGGTCCTTTACCTTAAATATGTAATTTACATGTTCTTACACAATGAACAGATTACCAATAGTTCTAATCTTGCCAAGGACTGATTAGTGGTGGTGGTACACTTGCCATTGTAAACAATACTAGTCAGCGTATCTATGAATGAGTGTCTGTATGAAATGCATGATTGTGTGAAGGATGAGTTTATAAGATAATATTTTGGGTTGTAAATATAATAAATTAAACTTATTGTACTAGTTATAATAGTAATTGAAGCTATATTCAAGTTTAAATTATTTATTTTTAGACTTATATTCCCAAACAGTCAGCGTATGAACAGAGGTGGCTATGAAATGTCACAATTGATACATGCTTGCCGAGCCAATGATGTTACAGATTTTATAGTTGTCCATGAACATAGAGGTGTGCCTGATAGCTTGGTAAGCTTATATTTTATTACATTTTTAAAGTGTTATTCTACACTATTCTTAATAGACAAATATTTGTTTGAACCTGGTCTTTTTGGAAACTGTATCAGTGCCCTGTCCACATCTTAAACTTAAGTTCAATTTTAAACTTAACCTTTTATACACAACATCTTAAAATTAAACTGAAGTTTAAGATTGGGCAGGGTGATAGCATTTAAATTCCATCCTAGCTATGTTGAAATTATACAAATGCTTACTTACACTCAGTTGTCGCTGTATTTGCGACATTAAAAAGCTAGCAGTAAATCCAGCTGGAGTGCAAAGGTTTCAAAATAAAGTAAATACATATGTAATATGAAAGGTTAAAAATATAATTGTTCGTTTTTTTGTAGGTCATATGCCATCTTCCATATGGGCCTACTGCTTCATTCACATTATCCGGTGTTGTGATGCGCCATGACATCCCAGATATAGGGCCTATGAGTGAACAATATCCTCATTTGATATTCCATAATTTTAAGACAGACTTGGGTATGTCACTTTTTATTATTTAAATTATTGTTTTTACATTACAAATTTTAATTTAATGAAATAAATTTAAGATGACAATGAATCAAAACTTTGGTGAAAGGTGGGGAACAGAAGTGTCTTAATGGGAATGGAGTGTCTTAACACTAAGTTTCCAGGTCCTCTCTGTCTACCCTGCCATATACGGGATGCAGCATGAGCAGCAGCTAAAAATTACTATCTGATTTTTATATTAGATTTTGATTATATTTTATTTTTATTTCACAGGTTTAAGAGCAATGAGTATATTGAAATATCTTTTTCCCGTTCCGAAAGCAGATTCTAAAAGAGTAATAACTTTTGCAAACAATGACGATTATATTTGTTTTAGACAGCACACTTATAGAAAGGTATATTCATTTGTATTTAATTATACTATCATTTATGAAATATATTAGCTTATGATAAAATAAAATTTTGTCGTTTGGATCTAGACAAGTTTACAAGAGCGCGAGTGGACTTTTTAAAAAATAACTAACAAGTTAAATTCAAATTTATTTTAATTAAAACTAGAACAGAGTTGTGTGTTCTTTTACAATTAAACTTAAACTAGTGAATCGACCAAACAGAAACGCATGCTCTTGTCAATTGAAAAAATAAAATATAGAAAATTTAATACTAAAACATAATGTTTGTTGCCCATAGCATGAGAGGATTCGCATTACATACTCCGAACGCTGATAAATGGTTTACCTGTGCCGTTCTCATGCCATGAGCCAACATCTTTCAACAACAACAACAATCTTTAAAGAATAATAATATGATTATTTATAACCAATAAAACAAACTTTCAGATGTATAAATGTCAGTTTTGTTTTCTACAATTATTATAAAAAAAAATATTGTTTGCATTGCTATAGTTTGGAAAAAAACACATAAAAATTTTATTTATTTATTCCAGGCCGGCAAAGATGTTGAATTATCAGAAATAGGTCCAAGATTTCAAATGAAATTATATGAAATTAAACTCGGAACATTAGAAACGTTAACCGCAGCAGACACCGAGTGGGCACTCCGCCCGTATATGAACACCGCGGCCAAGAGGAGGTTCCTCAGCGACGACGATGGCTGGCAGGAAGATGAATAAATGTGTTTTTTATATGATTTGGGTTTTTTTATACCTTTCCTTGGTTCTATCTTGGATGTTACATGTTTTTTTTTTGCAATACAGTTTAATTTTGCTCTTTTTGAGAAAAAATTAAAGATGTACAATTGAGACACCTTAAGTAACAAACAATCAGTATATTTCAGTATTATTTTTAATTTATATCAAATAGCTTGCGTTTTAAATAAATTTTATAATTTATTTAAAACGCAAGCTATTTCCCATACATAGCTGCGATGACAAGACGTCATACGGTCTTGTTAAGAAAGAGTCAACTGATGGATACAACATTTCTGCATAAAAAACAGTGCTTAAAATCTAGTGTTAAGACACGTTCTTCTAGTAAAGCTTCTAATTCTTGAGGCATTGCGTATTGGATGGCGGAACTCAACGCCGTACTATACCTTGTTGCCAGAGCAAGGAACTGAAAACAGTCGCAGACTTGTTCCTTTGTGTCACAACATCCTCATTTTTTATTTATTTAAGCAAATATGTACGTAGAACTATTTAAAGCTTTAATTTCCAGAAATGCCAGTGCCAGAATTTCTCAAACAACCACTAACATTATACGCCATAGCGGAACAATATTGGGATTTAAAAGCATATCCCACACAGTATGTTTTCTCTCTTCTCGCATTCGTATCTGAGGACCAGTTAGAGAGAGACAAATGTATAGAGTTAAGTTCCCCCGAAGGCCACGAGGACTGGCTCAACTATTCTAGGCGACCAAAACGGAATATTCTAGAAGTAATTTTAGAGTTTTTATTTTTATTTTATTCTGAAGTCAATTTTATTTTCTTCTCAGATAGACTATACAATTATTGGTTTGGTTTCGAAACCCACTCGGTACAATTAATCATTTAATATTTTAATTTCCTCGCTTTGGCAAACACAGTCACACACACAGACAGTATAAAGCACAGCGTTGAATTCCGTCATTAAATACTCTGTCTTAAAAACTCAGCTTCGAGTGGGGAACGGCGTATATAAAAAGAACATTGAAATTTATATTACAGTTAAACACTATTAAAAACTGAGTGACTGTAGTTAATGTCATATAGCGTAACATATCAGCGCAATTTTTATCAATCTTCATAAACTTTACTTCCCGTTAACCTACTATCCTGATATTGATACGGAACCCACGGTGGGAAAGTCGGCTCCGACTAGATCCGATTTTTTTTAGCTACACGCTGTATACCGCATATAGCACGTTGCATGGTGGAACTAAACGCCGCGCTTTTTTTTGTTTGTATGTACATTTTTAATTTGCATATATACTCTTGAACAACTGTGCCACGATGACCTATTAATACTTTAAATTATTCCAGGTACTCCACGATTTTCACAAATCTGCCTCAAAATTAACAATTGAAATATTATTTGAATTGTTCTCTACAATTAAACCGAGATCATTTTCTATAGCAAGTAGTTGTTTATCCTCTAAGGGAACGGAAATAGAACTACTAGTGGCCGTCGTGGAATATTATACCAAGTTAAAACAACCAAGGCTAGGTCTAGCCTCAAATTGGTTGAAAAGCCTAGACTTAGGCGATAAAGTATATGGCTGGATAAAGAAAGGCACTTTTAAATTTCCTACTGATGTGGTAATTATTATTAATTTAAAAATTGTATTTGTAATTTTGTGTACGACATTAATTCGGTCCTTTTGGTTGAAGAATTGTTGATTATTGGGTGGCGGAACTAAACGCTGGCATTAAGTGTACTCATACCTCAACTGTTACATAACATGAAAAATATTTTATTGTTCATTCTTTCTAAGTGCTTTTATTGAATTAACTATGCGATTTATCCACATTTCAATTTTTATACTGAATTTGTTTTTTTTAAATAATCCTAATATTTATATTTTGTTTTTTATTTTCAGGATATCCCCCTAATATTTATAGGTCCAGGCACTGGCTTAGCACCATTCAGAAGTTTTATCAAAGAAAGGGAGTACCAAAATACAGCAAATACAGACACGTTACATCTTTTCTTTGGTTGTCGGTACAAGTATAAAGATTTTCACTGTAAAGAAGAATTGGAAAAAATGGTAGAAAACAATAAATTGGCGCTATATTGTGCGTTCTCAAGGGATCAAGATAATAAAATGTAAGTTTTTGAATATAATTATTTTAAAGGCCATTGTGGCGCAGAGAAGTTTCTTTAACTTGTATTTTTTTTATATGCTTATCTTAGTTTCATCTGTCTCTAACTCTAAATGAATAAAGGATAGAGTCACTATAGAAAAATCTTGTTGTCCAAATTAGTGTCTCCAAATTAGCACAAACGTTCGAAACTGATGACTTTCCTAATAAGGTACCACAATAGCGGTGTTATTTAATTTCAGATACGTGCAACACAAAATAATAGAATACAAAAACAAAATATTTTCCTTAATAAATGATAGAAACGCGTTTACATTTATATCGGGTAACGCAAAAAATATGCCGGACAACGTAAGAGATGCTTTAGCAGAAGTTTTATGTGAAAATAACATTGAAATGGATAAAGCAAAGGCAATAATAAAAGAAATGGAAAAAAATAACCGTTTACAACTTGAGACTTGGTAATATTAATAAAAAAATCGCATTCCACCAAAAAAAATGGCCTTATCCAATATTTGTGGCCGTAAACGCGATGTTCTGCCACTCATTGTATGGGAAACGCAATTTTAATACTGGGTTCCCTCTGCTAACCCTGCTATATGCGGGATAAATTAAAATCAGTTTAGCCATTTTAACTCTGAGGATATGTAATATTTTAAATTTGAACAATTTACTTTCATTATGTATTTTATAATGATAAATGAATTACATTTATTATATTTTTTTGTCGTGGATATTATTTTAACTGTACATTTTTGGAATAGAAAATAAATAAAATTTTGACAATAATCTGGTCTTTGATTGAAGTTTCCTTAGCTTTCAAGCTATACAAAAAGAATCATTTATAGTGTTTACATATAACAATGAATTTTAATAAGTAAAGAATTTAATTCATATCCTAAATTAAAAAACAAGTCTCAAAAATAATCTAAAAATCATTACCTAAATCCTAATCTTAAAAGTCCGGTTTCTACTGCCAACGAGAAATAAGCGGGTAATACCTAGGCGGAACGGACTTCTTTAAAACAAAATTGGTTTATATTTCCACCAATAGAGTTTCGCATTTTGTATTACAACACTCCGTTCCTTAGAGTCGAGTTCGTCGGTTCACTAGAATTGCAGTTTTCTCTTAGGAGTTTAACGTAGTCCTGGCGGTGGAAATTAGGCCTTATAATGTCGTTGCTTATAGTCTCTTGCTTAAAATACTTTTATAGCTTATAAAAAAATTGCGATATTAAAAAAAAATTAAGAATGTATTTGGAAGAAGCTTGTTATCGAGTGAGAATAGAGCAAAAAAAAATATATTTTACTCATTTAATCTATCAAAATAATACAAAAAATCACTTAAAAAAACATTTATTTCTAATTACTACTAAGTCCCCACAATTTAAGGTTTCCAGCGTCCCTCTTCCTCTCCGGAGGTTCCTTGTCCTCGCACGCGAACGCCACAAGATACCTCGATGGATGCCACGCCACTGTGAACGTGGCGGCTTGGACGGGGATTTCTGCTACTTTTTCACCTAAAAATATTAAGATATTTACGAACTTGTAGTCATGATGGATGCACTTATTAATATTGGACTTACACTTACTTTACTTACTTACACTTATTTTTTTTATTTCCACGTTAAATTGGAATTTAAAATTAATGGAAATAAAAAAATAGTGAACCATATAATAATTAAAAGTTACCTGTCTGTGTATCACCAATATCGATGACGTGGTCCTCGCTGGCTGACGCGAGCAGGCGCCCGTCGAAACTGAAAGACAGCGTACGCACTGGCCATTCCAGTCTGAAAAGACGTTCAAATATTAATTAAATAATAACTCTAAATATGTATACAGTAATATGTATTCTTGTCAGTAGGCTGGAACGCATCGGTATAAGATGTACAGCGCTATCACTTTTTACCAGCTACCTCCAAAATAGGAGCCAAAAAGTAAAAATCGATGGGTACCACAACGATTAGTGTAAGGTGATATACGGCGTGCCGCAGGGGAGTGTCCTTGGTCCAACGCTTTTCTTAATATATATTAATTAATTGTGTAATCTTGAATGCGCTGGGGGAAGGATATTGTCTTATGCGGATGACACTGCCATAGTATTCAGTTGAAAGAGTGGCAAATCAAGTGGCACATAAAGTTAACAGATGGCTGACAGATAACCCTTAATATAGAGAAAACTAATTATGTCTGCTTCTCGACGTACCAAAATTTTCAACCAAAGTCGAACTTTGTAATACGAATTCATGATTGTTTACATTAGGAGACTGACTTGTAACTGTCCCTCCATAGAAAAGGTTAGCTTTACCAAGTACTTAGGTGTCATCATTGATAAAAGGTTGAGTTGGCATCCACATCTTGAATTGTTAATGAGTAGGGTGCGTAAACTTATTTGGATCTTTAAATCACTCCGACATATTATGGATAGGCAATTATGTAGGAAGATTTATGTTGCCTTAGCACAGTCCGTCATCACATACTGTATTCCTGTTTGGGGTGGAGCGACTAAATGTAACTTTATAGACCTAGAACGTGCCCAGCGATCTGTGATAAAGGTGATCTGTTTTAAGTCCTATAGATTCCCAACAGACCACTTATACATGTTCAGTAATTTGTTATCAGTCAGGCGACTTTATATAATTAACCTAATCTTAAAATACCACAAATCGTTGCCGTTCGATCCAAAAGCTCTAAGTAAAAGACGACATGACATCGTAGCATGCGTCCACTCTGTTCGAACAGCTTTTGCTAAGAGACGGTACGAATGTCAGTCACCTTTCTTATACAATAAAATTAACAAACAATTAAATATTTATCCTATGACCTTATTCATGTGTAAAATTACCCTAGAAATGGCTGAAGAAACTTACGTTTGAAGAAGTTGAGCTTCTCTTACGTAGAATTGTCTAATTCCGGCTTAAATACCGTAGATATTATGTACAATAACTGGCTGGTCCGATATGGGAGTTGCGAGATACTCCCAACACAAGTGTCTTCTGACCACTTACCGGGAGTTCTCTGTGTAATAATTTGTATGTGATATTTCAAAATAAAGATTATTGTTATTATGTTTTTCTTTAAAGATTCACGGGTTCAAAAGAACCCGGTCCTTTGGAAGGCTTGCGTGGGGACACAGGTCCAACACGTAGAGGCCCCTTCGAGAATATTCAAATATTTTACTGTGACGCATCAGCCGGGATCCATCTCTGGGTAACCACAGGAAATTGTCTAGAGATGGTTGCCGGTTAATGCGTAGGAACTATGGAAAATGTGGAAATCTAAACTAGGACTATGGAATGGAATTTAGATGGACTGGCTACTGGGCTATTGAATGAGACTAAAGGACGTCCGCCTTTACAATAGTCTCAAATTGAATGGTTGGCGGACGGTGACTCGCCTCCCACTAGATGGGCCCCCACAAAGCGGCGTAGTGCCTTGGGCGCAACATCGGCGTGGTCGGCTAAGGGTGTAGAGAGGTGTGCACCGGTTTCACCATCACGAGGAACTCGTGAGCGGGTTTCCCCGCTATTACGCAGATTGAGCACTTCCACACTTTCGAGCATATAGCTCTTGCGCTCTACTCTGCCGGCCAATAAAGGCAAGCCAGAGGCGGGGGATAGATTGCAATTCCCCTCCGGAGGTCTCAAGTCCGTGAGGTCGCCACTCTCCAACAGCTTGCCACAAGCTGCCCTGCGGCCTTATTATTATTATTATCAAGACACCCAAAAACTTTTTTATTTAGTTCTAGTAACCCGCTTGAAGTAGACAATCATTTATTTACTAATCTGAATTACTTCTTCTGTTCTTATATTTTTTTGTGTATTCATGGATCAATTAATATAAAACAAACACTTAACATTATGGGGAGTTTGACAAAATACAATATTTAAAACGTATTTTATTTAGTTACGCCGTCCTTGAGATTAGCGTGTACAAATGCACTGACGATTAGAAATTATAAAAATTATTGTTTTAGATTCTATTACATTAATAAAGGCCCCCAATAAAAAGTTTAAATAATATATACAAAAACCATAGACTTACCTAGAAAAAACCCTCAAACATGCAAGTTCATTGACATCCCACAGTGAGACAAGGGCATCAGCGGAGCCTGTGGCGAAGTAACGACCCGTTGGGTCGTGTTCTATACATATACATGTACCGGGATGCGCTTTTAGTACTGTTTGGAGGTCTAGACCTGGATACCTGGAGACAACAAGGGAATATTAGTTATTTGAATTTAGATATTTGAAAAAACGATGTGTTGATTACTTGATTTAAATTATTTTTTAATAGTCCATTTGAAAAATGCTACAAGCTTAACTTTATCACGTCAATAGTTTTCACGTAACAACAAACTGCACTTACAGTTAGTTACTTCGGGCACCTAAGTGTCATACAACGTGACTAAAGCCCCAGGTAAAAATTAGGTATTTATAATAGCTACTCCTACTATCAACATTATTATTGTTATTTATACAAAAACTAATATTAGATTTGAATACACTTACGTCAATATATGAACGCATCCTAATCCATTAGTCAAGAAGAACAGATCTGATGTACTGTTCCATGAAATTTCATTCACTTCAAAATTAAACTGTTCTTCAACAACCTATAACAAGCACATCACAAGTAATGTTATAACAAATGTCACTGAAGTTAAAAAAAAATATTTAAAAATCTTCAAGTTAACTGTAATTGTTGCAACAATTTTTTTTTGTAAATATATGATTACTTGGCTTGTATTAGTCTTGGCGTTGCTGGACTTCAGCAATGCCTTTGGCTCCGTTGACTTTGATATCATGGCTACTTTAAAGTTACTTAACATATCTCCTGATGCAATTAACTGGCTTCGTGAATACCTGTACGGACGCCGGCAACGTTTGCGAATACAAGATTCGTACTCTGATTGGTCTCCTGTCGTTGCTGGTGTTCCGCAGGGTGGCGTGTTGTCTCCTTTGCTATTTTCTATGTTTATAAATACTATTTCTGGTACTATTTCTTCTCTCTACCATTTATATGCAGACGATTTGCAGATATACAATCAAGCTAAAATATCCGACTTACCTACTGCAATCAAGGACATTAACAATAGCTTGGAGAGTATATCTTCTTGGAGTAAGTCATTTGGTCTACATCTTAACTCAAAAAAAACTCAACTGATTTTAATTGGTAGTTCAAAACTTATTTCAAAAATAGATGTATCGACTTTACCACCAGTACTTATTAATAGTGACATTATACCATTCAGCAAAACTGTAAAAGATCTTGGTATCACTCTGGATAATAATATGTCTTGGGATTCACAGGTAAGTGAGGTTAGCAGAAAGATATTTGCATCCTTAGGTTCTCTTAGACGTTTGCGTAATTTTCTTCCTATACTTACTAAGATTTCGTTAGCAAATACTCTCCTTCTACCGATTCTTGATTATGCTGACACTTGCTATCTTGACTTAAGAGAGGAGCAATTAAATAAACTTGAGCGTATTCAAAATTTATGTATTCGGTTCATATTTGGGCTACGCAAATTTGATCACATCTCTGAATTCCGTAAGAAACTCAAGTGGCTCCCTATCCGCCTTCGCAGGAATACTCACATCCTTCATCTTCTTTACTGTATTCTGTTCAATCCAATTTTCCCTCCTTACCTTAAAGAACGTTTTGAGTTTTTGGGCGAGACACATTCTCGCTCTCTTCGCTCTGAACGTAATCTTATCCTCAAAATACCTTCTCACACTTCTTCATTCTACAGCAGTTCATTTACTGTAACTGCGTGTAGGTTGTGGAACGCCCTTCCTTTAGTTGTCAGAAATGCAAAAACATTTCTAACCTTCAAACATCGCTTAAAGTTACACTTTATGTCACTTTAAGATTTAGTTTTTTTTTTTTCCTCTGCCATTTCACATTTTTATTCTTACAATTTAGTTCTTATGTTTGTAGTAGTTATACATGTATATATATTTATTTATATGTATGTATATTGATACGGCTATATTTATTTATGTATGCTTTGTATGTGTTATGTATGGTAAATATATTCTTATTTACTTATACCCTTAATTATATTTTTTGCACCCTACCCATATCTTAATTTGCTATCTCCTCTGCCTTAAAGTTGCCTGGCAGAAATTGCTATTAAGCAATAAGGCCGCCTTTTGTACATTTATTTAATATTATTGTATTTTTGTGTCTTTTCTTGGGTGTACAATAAAGAATTATTATTATTATTATTACTTGAATATTCACTCTGTCTGATGTAAAAAACATATTTTTGCAGTTAGAAGGTTGTATACTGACGATAATGTTATAGTATACAACTCAGTAAATAGTTTAAAACACATCTTTAAATAAAAATTTAAATATCAAGGAATATGGTGGTTAAAATATACATACAGTGTAAATAGTACCTCTTCTACAACTTCATGAGTACTAAAGAGTGTACTACTTTGACAACTAAGCCAGCCAATACATTCTCATCAAGCTACATTAAAATTATTATATGCAAGATTATAGACTTACAACATATATTATACTTATACTTACAACTTTATAATTTCGAGCATCAATAAAAGAGACCAAATCTTCTTTATTTCCAACAGCAATGGTGGCACCACTGGGAGACCATGCTATGTTTATATTTTCACCTTTTGTCGATATTGCTGCGGCACATTTGTGTGATCTGGAAATAAAAAACGCACCATGCTCTATCCCACAAAGCTAGCTAGCTAGGCTAGCTAGTAGAGAAAAGAAACCTAAAGTTAAAAATGGGGAGGAATGGCGCATTCTTCCTCATTTTACACATAGACATTACATGCTGGATGGCAAAATTCAATATTGCACTTTGTTTTGTTACCAAAGTAAGAAAATGAAAATAATTCATTCCCCATAATGCAAAAAAAACTGTCGCGTTTACAGGCAGGTTCTGTGCTGCTGTAATACAACGACATATAAGTGTATTGTAAAACAATGTTCATTCATTAAATACAAACCGAGTATCCCATATCCGAACTGACTTATCTCCACTTGCTGTACTTAATAAATCGGGATGTGAGGCATGCCAGCACAACTGATCCACTGATCCTGTGTGACCTTTGAAAATGAAATCCTGAACCTACAAACAATATATATAAAAATATAGTAAAAAAACATTTAAATGTATTGTTAACTTTCAAAATAAATAAATATAACCTCAAAAACATTTTTTTTGCTAATTGTTATAAAACAGTTGTATTTACCAGTCTATTTCTTTCTAAATTAAATATAGCAACGCTCTTATCAAAAGACCCTGAAGCTAGTTTCCTTCCGTCACAGGACCACCCCACAGAATGAACTTTAGAACTATGAGCAATGTATTCGCGTACAACGTTATGGCTTGCAAAGTAGCTCCGCAATTCAGCTAAATCTTCTATAGGCGTTTGAGCTTGCTTTGATTCCTTCATTTTTATGATTTTATTTCCGAAATACTTAAATTTTGAGATCCATATATTAAGATTTAGTAAACAAATATTTCACGTTTGACTGTCAATGTCATTTAGCGATTTTTAAAAAGCAGTACAAATAGATTTTATATAAAAAAAGGTATATAATAATAAAACGAAAATTTAAGGAATAAATTATTTATTTAGTTTTAGATTTAAGATTGTACATATTCACGGCGCCAAACTTTTATTTGCGTCAAAAAATAGGCCACAGGGCCCAGCCAAACGACGTGCAGAAACGCGATATGTAACAATTTTTCCTGAAAAAAAAGCAATTATTGTTTTTTTTTGCAGAATTATTATAAAACAGCATATTTATTGACCGACCGACATTATTTATTGCGTATATAAAATTCTAAAGATGCAAAAAATTTAAGAATAATAGCAACCTTTAGTTTGTGAGTAATCTCACTATTTCAATTTTATTATATGTAATTCATACAGTAAAGAACTTAATAAATAAAATACTCACGCCATATGAAACAGGACATCTAGGTGGTGTACTTATCGCTAAGCCAACTTGCGCAAAGGTTTTTTTAGGAATATGGTATGGTAGAATGGGCGCCTTACGCAATACATTTACTAAATGCCTCCCAATCATTTTGATCTCTAGTCTTGACAAAGAATAAAAGTATAATATTTTTTTGAAGTAATGTATTCGTTATTTAAACTTAAAATGCTATTTTTGTCATAAGCCAATAAAGAAAAGGTTTAATATAGTTTTAAAAATATATGTATATGTAAAACTGCAAAAAAAAAAACAAAACTCTTTTTGAGAATAATATAAAAGTAAATTAGCCTTAAATATTTTTATAATTCGTTTAATAAACCGTTAAAATACAACAATAAAACGATTTAGAATTAAACTTTAATTGTATATTTTGGTAACAAAAATAATTTGACCAGAAATGAAATGTATGTTTTTGTTACATTCTTCAATACATTACTTGTACCTAACAAATAAAATAAATAAATATTATACGTAACAACTAAACAATTAATTACATCTTAATAACTTTGTACCTAAATAACAATTAGGTACTCAACATTTAACAAATCAATTTATTATTATTTTTAAAAGTTCCGTTTTCAAAATTGGTTTCTCATTAATGATACAAAATATATAAAAAATAGTACACATTTATTCCACTCCAGACTTACAAATTAGGTCTAGACATAATCATATTATATTATAAATACAACGCTTGTAAATAAAAATTACCATCTTTAATTAAAAATAAAAGTAACATTTAACTTTTTTTGTTCATAACCTGTAACCTAACAAAGTTTCTTCTAAAGTCTGCATACACTTGTACAGACTGAACGTCGTGCAGTCCAAAATAGCCGCACATTCGCTTATAACGAAAACAAAACTAGTTGGACAATTCTCAGTTAATTCAATATCAAATTTTTGAGTCATATCCAAACTCCGTGCAACAGACTTCGATTTATAATGCCTTACCCAATAATTAAATTTTTTTATTGTACTGTTCTTCACTAAGTTATCTAATAAGTCTAGTTTCTTTCTATTTTTTTTATCCATGTACAACTTATTGTACGTTGCCACTTCACTGAGAGGTACGTCGTCTTCTGAATCACTGCTAGCACTAATATTTTCTAGATTTTCATGCAAATTTTCTTTGTTGGAAAATTCTTCTACTTTCTTCGCTAATATTTTTTCGATTTCTACATCGTCTTCGATGTTAAAATCGTAATTTATTTTTAATTCTTCGTTTAGTTTTACATATAATTGTTTAGTATTGTGCGTTCTGGCATCAAAATTAGGATTAGTTATAACAGCCGACTCATCTTCAATTTCTTCTTCTTCTGAATTATCGTCATCCAATGTGTTGTTTGGATGTATGCTGCTGATAGCCGAAACGTCGTTGTCAAAGCGCGCACTATCATTTTGAAAATCATTTGGGGCATAAATATTACTAATATTATCAACTAAACTTCTGTTCATTGGACTATCTTCCATATTTTGGACATAGGATCTAACATTTTCTTCTACATTATTCAATGAATCTTTCTTAATTGTTTCGTAATAGATTGCCATTAACTCTTTACGAATACGCTTAGACTCTCTACTCAGTTCTATATTGTATTTCTGTTTTTTACCACTACTCTTCTCAGCGTCATCAATGAGTTTTCTTTTATATGATTCTTTTTTATTTTCCTTAGTTTCTTTTGGCATTCGTATTTTATATTTTTTGCAAGCTATTAATAATAACTCATTTATAATTTTATCTTTGTCAAATGATTCAGGATCATAAGAAGCTGTCTCATTTTTTATGCTATCAGAAATATCATTAAAAGTATCTTGCAAATCTAGTTTACTGTCATGAAAATTTGAATATTCTTGATTATCATTCCCATAGTTTGTGTCTCCATGAATAGTGTTACCCTTCATATCTTCGTTTATTGTGTCTCTAATCTCGTATAAACCTTTAAAATCATCATCAAATATATTTACATTTTCGTCTTCTTCCTCGAATATTTCTAAAACATTTTCTTCTTCATAGTCAACATTGTTTACTTTATCAGTTTCAACGGATTGTGGCTGATCATTATCGGGAGGCGTGCATTCAATATTAGATTCATAACCATAATCACTATCTTTGTCACTATTCTTCTTTCCATTCATTGTAGTAATGTGTTCCGCAGCTGGTGGTTTAGTTGTAAGCCAATTGCTATTTTCACAATTTCTAACAAACACCATTGTATTATCTCCTTTTTTCGTCGTCAAAGTACCAACTACGAATGGATTGAAAGTCTTGTTCGTATTTTCTACACCTTTTATTAAATTTAAGCTATCAATTTCATAATCTGGTAGGTTTAATTCTTCAATGGCATATTTAAGAGAATATTGCGTAAAATCTTCACAAAGTAGTAACCTCAACTCGGGATCTTGAACATTTTGCAATATAACGTCTGTGTAAGTAATCATAGGAGTGAGAGTCCTAAGAAATTTACTTTTAGGTATGATACATATTTTGTCATCAATTGATATTTTATTAATAATGTCCATTGTGACGTCATCGCTTAGTTTCTTATTTCTTGGACGACGATCTTCTAGTTGCTCCATGAGTACGCAATCATCTACATTCAAATTATATATACGCGATATAGGTAAATAGTTTTTGCAGAGTACGTTTTTTCTTAATTGCAAATATTTACACCAGTCATAAAAAGAAAATAGACGTTTGGTGGAATCTGAATAAAAACCTAATTTATATGACTTAGAATGATTCTGCGTTTCATTTATTGTATCGACTGCTTTTGATAATTTTATTTCGTACTCACAGTCGAGGCCAAAACACATTTTTAAGGCAATAAGTATATAGGACATACAGACACCCTCATAGTCTGGTATACGGACTAAGCTTTTTATAGATTTTGAATCCAATTTGAGAAAATCACAGGGCATGAGATACATTAGAGACAGAACTAATTGTTTAAAATCATTGGGAAGGCATAGCTCTTTCGTAAAATTAGTTATGATTCTATTTAAATTAGGAACTTGAGGTACACCTAAATATAAACGCTTAAAAAACGTCATTGCAAACTCACGAATACTTTTTGGCATGTATTCATTTTGACAAGACAAAAAATTTCTCCCATATGGTACTAGCAACATATCAATTTCTTTTGGAACAAACTTTGTACAATTATATAAACTTAACCTTCCTTCTTTTATGAAACGGAATAAATGGGATAATTGTATATCACTTCTATCTAAATTCAATGCTATATATAAAATTGTTAATAAGGTGCCTTTAGTTACAATTTTTATATCACGTCTAAACTTATTGTCTTGCTTCGTTTTGTTTTTCATAGATTTTTTCTCATCATTTTTTTCTTCATCACTGTCATTGCTAGTGTCTAAGTCGAGTCCTTTTTGAGATTCATTAGTTTCATTTGGGCTTTCCAGTTCAAATTGGGTTTTATTTCTGAAATAAAGAAATATCCATGTTGACATGATATTTGTCTAATTTCAATAAAGTTATGACATAAATGCCAAAAAAAATTCACTACTATTTTACATACTTTATTTTAAGCAATTATTATAGTTTTACAATATAAAATTAGGCCCAATAACAGAGCTGAACATAGTTTGTCTATAAGCACAACAGTTGTGGGTTTAATTCACACAATGCATTATTTTTATTTTCTCGGTATGTTAAGAAGACTCACTATGTTATTGAACTCCATTAATTACATGCATCTCTCACAATGTATTGAAAATGGGGAAGTGCATTGGAAACAAATACAATTAAAAAAAATAAATTAAGGAAATGCAGTGTCTTAACACTAACCTAACTCTAACCTATCTAAATGTATGAGCAATACAGCATGAAGCAAAACAAATCAATATCTATACACATGTTAAAATTGTACCTTACTGTTCATGGAAGATATAAAGGAAATCTGATATTGAGGGCATTTATTAATTTAAATACAGTTTGCATTATTGTATTTTGGAAAACTTTCTTTAACATTCAATGCTTGCTTTATTTCCACTGGTTCATAAATGAAAATAAGTTACATAAACATTAAGTACATGGTTTGATAAATTGCTACAAAATAATTATTTTATTGCAATGTCCGAAACATTAGTATAAAGTCTTCAAAATAATATTGTTATACAATCAGGAAAGTAATTAAAATGTCATTATATATGTACCTCATGGAGTCTTTGTCTTGAAACATTTTAATATATTTTATCCAGATCCAGAGTACTACATTTTTTATTTTAGGTTTAGCTCCTAGAGATATCAGCTCCTCAGTTAAGCCAGCAAGAATGAAATTATAAGCATGCCATTTCATCCATTCTCCACCCACTAAAAAAATATTTGTACATGTTATATTAATTGTATTGTTAAGATATATTATAAGTTATAAAATTACTCCAAGTTCATTTAGTAAACATTTTAGTAATTTAAGATGAATATCAAAATCTACGTAAATAGTTTAAGTCAAAATATATAACAATACCTGTTATAAAAAATTACAAAATTACAAATGAACTACTCGAATATTATTCTTACTTCCAAGTGAATCTTTCATTGCTGTAGTAATTTTTCTGACTGCAGATTGGGCAAGGGTACCATCAGCAAGCAAAGTTTTTTCCACGACGGTCTCCCTCGCCTCCACATCTTGAGTGCCGCATTCAACACAGTAGTAGAAACCGTCGACGAGACTTAAGTCTGTGCCTCCGCAAATTTTACATGGATTTGTTTTCATGTTTATGTTATATTTTCACATTATATTTATATTTTTTATGATTATTGCTATAAAACACGCGAAAAGTGAACACACTGTGAATGACAGAATGATAGCTGTCATTCACAGCTGAATTTAACGTTTGACAGTAATTTCTTATGTGTATAACTAAAAGTATAAAAACATTATATTTAAAAAAATAGTTACAAAATATAATTTATGATAAGTACAAATAAGCACAAAAACAATAAAAAAATCTTTAGATAGTAATAACTGTACACAAAACGGCAGTTTTTAAACGATTGTCTGTCACTACTGGTATTGTCGTAGTAACTAATGTGACATAAATGTTATTGCCGTATACTGAAAATTATTACCAAATTAGTAATATTTTATAGATCATCATCATAAGGGTGTGACTGTAAGTGGAACCAAGTCGAAAGCTAGGTTTTGACTTCGGTCTTTCAATACGCAAAGCATCCAAAAATTGGGCGAAAAGTGGGGAATGAAGTATACATGAAAGAATGGAAGGGAATGAAGTATACATATATACACTATGTATGTGGGATACAGTGCGAAGCTAAAAAAATATTTATATTCATTTACTATTTCAACATAGTATTATTTTGGTGCATCACTTTTTCAAATTAACTATTTTTAATCTGTAAAACTTTCAACCTTAATAAAAGCAAAATAAAATAATTATGTTAGTACTTAGTGATTATTATCTGTTGGTATTAATATATTTGTCTTGAAATTAAATAAAAATCTGTTTTGTTAAAGTATAGTAATGTGTTTTTCCGTTTATTATTTTTTTATAAAAACATGTATAATAAAGTTGAATTTAAAAAGATTGCTATGACTGAATTAATGTTGAAATAAATTGAAACGAATATTTTACTAACAATAAAAATAAAATATTCATATTCCTTTAAGATTTAGGTTCATAAAAACATTATTAAGGTTTTGATATTTTGAAATGTGTATTCTATTTTTTTTTTCTATTAGTTATTCTACATTATTATAATAATTGCATTTAATGATATAGTTTGCATTAAAATATTTTTTATCTAAGTAAAAAAAAAGGTAATATTACTAACTGAAAAATAATAAATGTCACAAATGGTAGAAAAATAACAAATAATAAAATTAATAAATTTTCATAGTAGTAAGCAAGTATCAAGTGATGGCAACCGGAATTATACTGTACCTTGCGGTTGTGGTCATTTGTAGCGTATCGCTATCTGTCGTCAATAACTCTAACCGGGGCGTGTTCTAACCGAGAACTGAGAGAAACCGACCGGCATTTGTCATTATTGTTACTTATATTAGTGTAAATAGTCATTTGCTAACGCTAAACTGAAATGCTAGTTGCGTTTGAGTCGTCACACCCCTGTGTTATACCGTGAGACCGTGTGCGTGTTATATTCCGTCTTGTGTCCCGCGATCACTCATAAGTGTACTCTAGTCACTAAGTCCATGGTGTGCAGTGTCAAGTTCTGTGTTTAGATCGCGCTTTAATCATTGATGGGCGGCTTTTTGCACGCGGTGACGGCGGCAGATCGGCCGCAACGGCGGATACCAGCTTCCCGGAGGGTCTACATTAAAATCCGCCACACTGGAACTAATGGAATTAGAAAATATCGTAGCCAACACTGTCTACTTGAAAGCCAGAGAGGGTGAGTTACTTACAATTTATATATTAATATCGTAGATTATTCATGAGGCATAATGCGTTTATAGTAAACTTTGTTTATCGTGCAATTTGTAAACAGGGTTTAGTTCAATGACCTATTAACAAGAGGTTTTTATATAGTAATAAATTGGATCAATCGGCCTGCGCGTGTGAACGTAACGTCGCGGCTATCGCGAAGTAAATAAATATTAAATGATGCCATCTCACACATTAGTCACACTCGGTTACATTCGGACTGTAATCAGCTGTAGAACATTGTATATGTTATTAACCATTTAATTATTGTGTACACTTGTTTATCTCCCTTCCTGCTTTTATTACATTAATAAATTTATATTTTGGTAATCAATAATTATTTATACATTATACATTATACAACATATTTATACATTATATATACATTATACATACATATTAATAAAACAATACTGATAATTTCTTTAAAGTTTTTTATTACAACTTTCTTATAAGTTATATGTTTATACCATGTTCCTTATGGCAATAGTTTTAGTTCAACAAAAATTCCCATAAACTTGTGAACATACTATAAATAATTAAATATTTCCTTGTAAAATGAGTCAAATAAACATTCGAGTCTAAGAATAGTACTAATTAGTGTATTAATTACTAATGATCGGCTGTTCATATTATGTAATATATTATTTTACATTCCTATCTAAAAACCTAAATCATGTAAAACTCTTTGAACTTACTCTTTGATGGGAAACAAATCACACTGTCTCCCACAACTAGCAGGGTAGGCAGAGGGAACCTAGTATTAATGCACTGTTACCCACTTTCCTCCAGATTTATTTGACATTGTGTGTCAAGCAGCGGAACTCAAAGCCAACCAATTTAATCTATAATTGAATTTAAATTGGAACTTTCATCTCCAATCACTATATCTTTTAGAGACAAGCAATAGATTAGAGAGAGACAGGTATTAAGCAATAGATTCTTATAAAGCTTTGCAATCAAGGCAAATTTTGCCATCCGCCATTAGTAACTATTACTGTCTAAAAAGTTCAATAACCATTGCACCTATGCAATTGTCTCCTTATGCTTAACATACAAAATGTGTAACATTAGCTGTAAAAGAATGTTATCTTAATTGTTTTTGGTTTATGTAACTGACTAACCATAGAAAGTGATAAGAAAAATACATTTATTAAATAATGTGTAGATATCTTGTGTTATTATTATGTAATGATATTATTTTATATTATGTATATGAATATAGTTAATAGTAAACATATCCTGTTTTATTCACACTCCTAAGCATGGGCTTCAAAAGATGCCATAAAATTTATCTAAAAACAATATTAGAGGCAATCTTAGTTCAGCTACACAGTGTCTTAGAGACAGTTGTGAATTCAATTACAATTGTGTAAATTAATTATTTTTATTTCCTTACTCTGGTAACAATATTAAGTGTTTGAGCGATGTTGAATGAGCAGCGTACCACTCAAAACAATCATCAATAATGTCACGTTTTACCCTATTTGTACTGAATCCTAAAATATACTTAAATCAATTGTGTATGAAATTCTTATTTATTCTATTTATATTTTCTATCCAACCGTCATCACCTTAAATAGCCTTAAATCTAAAGTTGAGATAAACGTGTGATCTGGATGCCAGAACCCAACGTCGCGCGTTGCCTCGACACCAGAGCGAAAAAATTAAAATATGAAATATTTCATTTCTTTTACACTCACACTTTGTGCCCCTGCGCCACGACTGGGCTTATTCATCTATTCAACCCTCTGATTTCATTTACCTAGACGGCAATAAGAGCTTTGTCCGAAGAAATGAACAAATACGAACATAAAACACCCCCCAACGTAATCGAACCCGGGACCACCTTGACTTAACTGCGCCAATATGGCATTTGTAATATTAAAAAGTACTAATATATGTATAACATTAAGGTAGGATTTGTTTTATAAATAGTAACTATTTTTTTCCCCCACAAGCTCCTTTGTTCTCATAATGATTGCAAATCTAAATTGATTTGAGATTGAAATGAGATCTTATCAGATCAGATCCAAGCATCTTAAGTGTTGTGTAAGACGTTAGATTCTTGGCGGTGCCATAACAAGTGTTTTAATTGACTAACAATGAACTAATAGTGAGATAGGAGGCACATGAAAAAGTTGTTTTATGTACCTAATACCTATCGATATATGTTAGTAACAACTTGTTACTCAGTTTTGTAGGCTATGGTGAATTTTGAGCGATATTATCTTGATATTTCATTTAAATAGATGATTTGTGGATAAAATTAGATAAAATTATGGGTTTTATTCATTGTTGAGCAAGCGTGCGACTGTAGTAAATATGACAGATTTTGAGTTCGATTCCCACGCGAGGAAATGAAATATTTCATAATTTCATTTTCTTGCTGCAGTAACGAAACAAACGAGAGTGTTTGAGTTTTGTCACTCAACACGAAATACCTCCAGAATTCGGTTGAAAGTGGGGAACGGAAGGGTCTTAATAGGAAAGGACTGAGTTAACATTAGGTTCCCAGGTTCACTCCGGCTACTCCGCTATGTGCAGGAAACAGTGTGAAGCTTAAAAAATACAAGAATCGTAATGTATTGACGCTCTCGTTTCGCGCAGACAATTAATTAAAGCAACATCCAAGTACGGATAGCGATAACTAAACTAGTTCAATTAGTGTATGCGGCACCGGCGCCGACTGGCCAACTATGAAAGACCTGTTAATTGTGAACGCTTAGCGCCCTGGCGATGATTGTTTTGTGATTAATCTGTCTGTAGCATCGTAGCTCCCAAACGGATGAACAGGGTTTGATCGAGTTTTTATGTTCAAATAGTGACTTAATCGAGCGCGAACCCATGCTTTAATAAAATGTGTCCAGCCGTTTGAAGATGATCAGCTCCTTAATAGTTGATGAAGGAAAGGAAGGAAAAGAACGTCAATTAAAGTGTTTATTTCTATCGAAAGCGTAAATATAGTGTTCAGACTCTTCATTTTATAAATTATTACTTGTTTCTGTTTCTGTTTCTTGTAATGTAAAGCTAGAGAAGCAAAAATATGTTTTTTTTTATATATATAAAATTTTCTCGGATGGGGTAAGAACTTAGAACCATCAAGTGCCCAATCATATACTTTCTAACTTTCAATATCGGCATCTATAATAATCTATCTAGAATATTTTTCTACATATTGCGGTAGAGAAATTTAGAGGCCGTCGTAGCGCAGCGGCATGGCACCTGGCTGTAAACGCCATGTTAGTGAGTTCGACACCCACTCAGTAGTATAAATTATTATTTTAATTCCCTCCGTCTGGGTTGGTGCCACTCCTTCCTTTCTCTCCTTCCTTTCCTATTTTTGATCTTGTTAGATTGCTGCATGCTGGGTGAAAGAACCAAAAACTACGTCTATATTTTTTTAACCAATGCCTTTCGTGAAATCATTAACAAAACAGTATAAAATTCTACTAGAACCTTGTAATCCTTGATAGCAAGGAACAAAGTCACGGTCACGGCAATCGTCGATACCCACGCAATATGGCGGTACGGCATATCTACCTAACCAACATATAATACTAGAACGGTATGAAAAAATATATCAGAAAATGTTGTTAATTGTTTCAATTTCTTTAAATAAATTAATATAATGCAAATATTATTATCCTTTGGTATATTAGTGTATAGTAGGTACCCTATTAATTTTTATTAGGTAAACATATATGTTTAGAGCTATAGCTCTATATTACATATCTCTCATAAAGTAGGTGTTACATTAATTTCTTTTTTGATATACTTTTTCCCGAATGCTAAGGAAGGGTTATGTTTTTATTTGCATTTCTTAATCTTACATTATATATAGTTATTTAACAGAACTATTTTGACCTACTATATATTTACAAATTATAAATCAATTAAACCTAAATCTAGTTTTATACATTTTTATCACCCAAAGTGCCTGGGCCTACAAAACATCTCTTATTCCTCCTAATTTTAAGGAAAGATAGACCTCGGAGTTTGTATAACAATATCCTAATTAAAATTGCTATCTAGAGAGAAACCGGATACTGTATTAATATTTTATCTTTACGTTATAGTCGAATTTAAGGATATTTAATGCGACAAGAAGTAGGCTCGAGTTTGAAAGCTTTATAGACCCCAAGCCACAGGGCCATCTCTGTCATCCCTTAATATCCTGGAGGGAAACCAAGTCAAATCATATTATTGTTATTATGATTTTAACTTAGGAAGAAACTTGGAGGCTATCGAATTCCAGTGACACTAACGTAAACGCGAAGGTTGTGGTTGATTCCCGCTAAGGGGAATTAATTTTTAAATATTTTCATTTCCTCGCTCTGGTGCGGTGGTGCGGTGCGGTGCGGTGCGGATTCAAAGTGCGGTGTTGGGCTCCGCCATTCAACATACAATGCCTCAAGAATTCGTTGAAATTAGGCAGCGTCTTTATACTAGGTTCCCTCTGCCTACCCTGCTATGTACGGGATATAGCGTAAAAAAATAACTTTCATATTAATTTATTTAATTGTATTATATTAACAAGTTAGCCTTCGTAATGTTAAAATTATAAAAATGAATAAATATAATTATTAGTTCTTTTAAAATTTATAAATGTACAAAAAACTGTGATTTGGTTTGCTTAAAACTATTTTAGATAAACAAAGTCGAAAGAATGTGCTTCTATTTATATCTGGGTAATACAAAAATGTATTTAAAGCTATCGCGGCGAACTGACAGACTGTAGGATCGATCTTCAAATGGGGGATTATTTTTATTTGTTCGTTCTTGAAATTCGCTTAAGGTAGCCAGTCATGTGTGTAGATGCGTGAAGCTATAAAAACAACCATATAGCTTAACCTCCAGAAGCTGGAGGCTTAGAACTGTCAGCATGTTTATTTATAACATACGTATACGAAGCCGGAAATAGATATTGATCTTATAACAAATAGTAATTGATCATTAATAATACTGTGTATTTCGTAACCGACCTCTTACTACGAAGTCAATTAAACTTAACAAGTTAGCTAGAAATTAATCATTATTATTAAAGTTTTATATGTTAGAGGGGGAAGCCGTTTATAAAAACTGTTTGTTTGTGATATTGTAATTACAAGTGTTTTGAAAACGTGGTATCTATATTCATAAATATTAAAAATTACTTGTAACTATAAAAAAACCTTTTTTTTTTAAGAAAATGGACACAATATTTAAACAAATCATTCCATTATCAAATTCTCTCTTAAAATGTAGTTATGAATACTGTACTGTGAGACAAATGTAAGTTTTATAGCTTCATGCTTTTGCCTATATGTATAACAGGGTTGGCAGTGGTAACCCAGTCCATCCCATTCCTCACGCCACGCCCAATTGCAGGGACATTTCGTGTTTAGTGACGGAAATCAACGCCGTGCTCTGTCTTGCAAAGCGGCAAAATAAAAGTAATTTATATGTATATAAAATTATTTCCCCGAGTAGAGATCGAACCCACATCCATCACGCTTAGAGTCAGGCTAATATTAAAGAAAAAGTGCAGTACATGAAATTTTAATCTACAAAATTTATATTTACCACGATGATTAAATGAGTATTTGCTTTTTTTCGTATTTGGTATTATTAGGTTGAATAGTCTAGTATTTTTTATGCTTTTTAAAAGCAAGTAACATTTTATATATTTTTTTAAATTGCTAACTGTTGCAAACAGGTTTTAAAGCATCGAGCTCTTTATATGGGCAGGCAAAAAAAGCTTATGATACAATTACAGGTTGAATGAACGAAAATTAAATAAATACAAATAAATGAAACAAAAATCTTATCGCCATTATGTTACTGAGGAAATTCATAAATTGTAATTAAAATAATTGAGAATCATCATTCAATTTACGCTGTCATAGTACAGCAAATATATACGTAAGTAGCTAATCGCTATGGTTTTTCCCACAGGCAGCCACACAGTGCCTGCATATTTTTAGGGAGAGAGTACCCTCTTCCCTACCCACCCGGTGTCGCTGTAAAGGCCGCTAACAGCATTAACCTCAAAACCGAAAAGAAAAAAATGCTATGGTTACGGGATTTTAATACCAGTTGAAAAATGAGCGACTTCTCACTAAAAAAATTGTATCTCATCGCTGTATGTATGTGAAAGATATTTATAAGAAAATGTATTATTAGAGGCATTCAGTATTTATCAATGTTATAGATCCCATAACAATGTTTTTTTTTATTTTCTCTCTTTAATTTCTCTCTATCTGTCATTTAGTTTTCTATATATGGAAATTGTCTTCAATGTTATTAGATCACAAAAGAATTTCAGATGCGAAAACAAATAATAGTGTAGTTGAAGCGGGCGAAGCCGTGAGCGGGTCGGTAAAAAATAATGCGGTTTTTTGTAATGTTTTATTTTCTTATAATTGCTTTTGTTATTCCAAAGAAAAGCCTACAAAAATTTCTCTAAACACCGACTTCATTGCACAAACTTAATTAATTAAATAGGTCGTGTACTTAAAACTTTTCGTGGTACAACAAATATACAAATAAATAATTCATTTTGATCATTAGAAAAATTCTAGTTTCACTGTGACTTCATATAAAATTGTGGAACACAGTGACAAAATAATTGCCTTAAAACCTAATATGGTATAATTACATTTGCCACTGTTAGATATTTTTTTATCATCCACAGTATCTCTGAGCTTTGACATGAGTTTACGAATTGAAACGTTTGCTATGAAATGAAAAAAAAATTGTCAACCTCGAGTTGGTCTTGCCTTCCGAGGGTCCCGTACCAATTTCGTGATTGTAGGACTTCGTGTAGTATAACTCCTAAAGACTAACGAACGTTTTGCACTATTATACAAAATGAACTATAACTAACAGGTTGTAATGGCTTTTCCTATGTTTTCTTTTATTTTATTATATATCTTTTATGTACAGAATTGGTAGGATTTATTTTTTTTACATTAAAAAAAAACAAAGAACTTTAGATATGGATATTTGATATTAATTTCAACGTGATATCTCCAAGGGTTCTTGAACAAAGTGTCTTAGCAGTGATTTGTTTCTTTTCTTATTATTAGTATTCGTTTCTTTTCTTATAAAAAGTACAGAACCCTAAAAACGGTGTGATTTGATGAGGTTGGACACTTAAGGAACTTTAATTACTGTATTAAGGTCTTATAAGGGTCTAAAACGTTATTTATACGCCGGGTTGGCCAGTAAAGTCTTAATTCAGTGGCTTATGGACTTTACACACGGACCGGCTGTCGCAGCGTGTTTGTTTTATTTACGCGTATTCTTTATCTGCACATAACAGGCGTGTGGACATATTATTTGTTTGTTTTTATTTATTCGATATTTTTTCGTTTTTTATTAATTAAACTTTAGTAAACCAAGTAAGAACATTGTTTACGTACCTATATCTCGCATTAATCTCATAGTGTAAGGTAGAGAATCTAGAGATAGACATATTTCTTTTTATTTTTTTTTAAATGTTGATGACCAAAGTTGTATTTACTAACCAAAGTAAATTATTAAATTGCGATACATTTGTTATGTTTTATTTATTGTTACTTATTTATTTTAGCGTCGCGATGTACGTACGTTAGTAAATACTGTGTTTTTATGTATGGCTAAAAATACTGTATTTGCTACGTATAATTTAATAAAATTAATTACTTAACACGATCATATTTTAAGCCCATTTTGTAACCGCCCATTAATTATACCGAAACAGGCGTAATTTAATGAAACAAGTTGGACGCCAAAGTTTAAATCTTCGTTGATTCAAAAACATAATTGCCCTTATTTCAAACCGACATAATTTAGATCTATTTGGATAATGTTTAATTATAAACATTTTTATTTATAAACTTATTTAGAATATATATTAAAATGTTGCATTTAAACGGTATTTACATTGCTTAGACGTTGCGTAGGCGGACGTCAGCGATTACATGGCCGTGGCCTTAAATCCTCATAGTGAGACTGTTTATACAATATAGACTTATCTTGATCTGGGTTGTTAAGGAACTGAGTTAAGTTTCGCGACCCTATATGTAATGAATCGATCAATCAAAAAGTATTTTATATATCCATATATTGTAATGGGCAACAACTAGCCCTAGCAACACCTATATATAAGTATGCTTTAGAGAGAACGATAAGCTAATCTCGTTTTGCTGACTGATAAGTCAGCAATAAGCGCTTAAGTTTTGTATTGACATGTTAGTTTTAGGATTTTTTTGTGTGAATTTATAGACATACAAAAATACACTAAATGATACCTATTAATTTTTATAATGAGTTTAACAAAAAATATACATTAGCGATATAATATTATATGGCAATTACCAAGTTATAATAGATTATTTTGTCGATTTATATATTATTTTATATTTATGCGTCTTTCACAGGTTTTTACAAGTACTTTTAGCTTCTCGCTGTGCATAACATATAGCAGGACAGGTATAGGGAACCTAGCGTCCTCTCCTTTCCTCACTTTTAGCCCTATTTTCAAGACAGTAGCGGAACTCAACGTCGCACTTTTTCTTGTTACCAGTAATAGAATATGAAAAATAACTGATGACCTCAGAGGAAATGGAACCCACAACTGTCGCATTCACACTTAGATATTTCCCTGATAAGTGTTGAAACGGAAATCACGTGTAGGTACATTTTTCAGCTCGAACCTTTTCGCAATAAAACCTTTTATAGTGAGGTAATATCAGAGACGTTTCGAAAATATTTTAAATAATAATATCGTGGCGTTTAAATCAACGTGTGAAGTGGCTTAATATTAGGCGTTCAGATTAGAATTAGTTACGACTGTACGCGATCTAGTTGATCTTGTTAATATTGAAATTTATTTGTATTATAAATCTTTGCGCTCGAACAGCTGTCTACGGAACGTATGTTGAAATATATATAAAGGTATTTTTATTTAAATATATTTGTATGTATTCGGGATGCATATAAACAAGGCAGGTTGATGAGAGAGACCAATAAATAACTCTTTATTTATGATTCTCATACGTATTACAAATTTATAGTTAGTTGCGTCGCTTCAAATCCTATAGAATATACGATGCAGCTTCTGCTTGTGAAAGCGACGGTTGTGGATTTGTGACCCACTGGGATTTTATAAATTATTTCTTCGTTCTGGTAACTGGTGGTAAGCGGCGTTAAGTTCCGCCATTTAACTTGCAATGTCTAGAAAAGGTGGAAAGTGGAGAACATGGTGTCTTGACACCAGGTTCCCTCGCTCTGTTAAAAAAAAGCTCTGTAAAAAAAGTTAATGCAACAATGGTCTTGAAAGAAAACTATGTATAACATTATATTGTTATATTGTTTTGAAATATCAAGTTAAGTAATTCTCTTTGTATGTGAATATACATACAATAGTGATTAAATCAACAATGAAGAATATTTAATGACTATATTCGTATGCGAAACGAGTGTAGAACAGAAGATCGGGGGTTAATTTTTAATACATGTAGACCGTTGTGGCGAAGTTGATATGTGATATACGACGATTGTGGATTCGTGTCGTTCTGGGGGAACATTATAGATAGAGGATATGTAAATAGTTTTTTTATTTGGAAATTGGAACGGAATAGAAAGTATATGGAATAGTATACTATATATAATAAGTATAATTTGTATTACGCAAAAACGGCTCACATAAAAGTCACCCAAGTCCTCAGACCAACAAGCATACGCGTGCTTGGTGGTCAGAGCACTTGAACGGTTTAAGTCAATTTAAGATTCAAAATAGAAGAGTTAATTATAAACGGTCCATTTATATTTCTCGTCAAGAACAATTAAGGCGGCTTAATTTCAGGCCTCTCAGTCGAGTGCTTACAAAACAATAGTGTTGGCTTTAATTAATTAATAAAAGTTGTGCACCTGCCTATACATTCGTTAAGAGTGGAGTGGAGTGAATCTGTTGAAGTCGCTGTATATTTATTACAAAAGGGGGAAATTTAACTGAAAAAATGTGTCCTTGTGGCACAGTGTGTGACTGTAAAAGTGAAGGTTTATGGGTTCGATTGCTACTCGGAGGAATAAATTCATTTCCTTTCACTGTTAAAAGAAGATGAAGCTGAGTTTATGAAGACTACGTTCCATTGCATATCATCAGTCTGCACATACTTCTATTTTATAACAATTCTATTAAAAATATGAGATATCAAATACGATATAAGGGTTTTATTGACGGAAAATACGCGCATATTTTAAATTTATCTTTTGTTAACATTTGCAGCTTCTAATTTGCGCAACTTAACAAGACAGAAATAAAGGGTTAATGGAGAAACAGAGAGCAGAGAGCAGTCAAATGCAAAATACATAATAAGCTAATATATGAAAATACACTTTTGCATAATATTCACGGATTTACAAATTGAATATATTTTGTTTGAGTTTAACGAGATACAATAAAAACAATTAATCCGACGCTACACAGATGAGAGAACTTTCTCTGCAATAAAATAAATACACGCGAAAGTTTTGCTTTTAATGTTTTGAATCATGAATTCACTTTTTTAAGTGAATGTGTGTTTAAATATTAGTTGTAAGGAATTTTATAATGTTTTTCTTGTACCGTGCTTATTAGTGGGTATGTAACTGTACAGTGGTGGTTGTATACAGTATAGATGTTTGCGCAAATGTTGTCTTACGAGTTCTTAGTTTTGATTATTTATTTCCCGACAGTACATAGCGCAAAAGTTCAGGAAGCCTAACTAACGCGGCCATGCCAAATCGGGCGTACTGTATACGAGTATTCCTTTGATTTTGAGATATTGCGTGCAAGGCAAACTTCGCGGTTTCTTCTTCCGAACTTCTTCTGTACTTCCTTCCACGCGCCACGCAACTGTAGAGTGGCCTACCTGGGGCAGTATTTCTAGGTCGATATAGGTACCTTTAAAAAAGCGCGTCTATATCCACCTTAAAGGTCGGCAATGCACCTGTAGCTCCTCTGATGTTACATGGGGTCGTGGGTAGCGGTCGTCATTTATCATCAGATGACTTCTACGCTCGTCTGTTCCCCACAGGCAGCCACACTGTGCCTGCAATTTTTCAGGGAATGAGCACCCTCTTCCCTACCCACCCGGTGTCGCTGTAAAGGCCAATAAGGCTAACAGCATTNAAAAAAAAAAAAAAAAAAAAAAAAAAAAAACGCTCGTCTGTCTTATCTTTTCCATAAAAAAAAAGAGCTCAACGTTTCACGAGACATGTCAATCGGAGAATTCCGATAATAGCCTCATGTTCTCGGAAGACTAGATTGAGAAAAACAAAAATATTTTGTATTTATATGTATCTACTATTGAAAGCAGGAATATAAGCACGAAAACTAATAGATTTTTTTGTCCCCAGGAGGTTCCGATAGCAACAAAGGCAAAAGCAAAAAGTGGCGGAAGATCCTGCAATTTCCTCACATATCTCAATGCTTAGATATAAAAACAAAAATAGGTAAGTTTTTTTATTATTATCACAGTTTTTGTGCCATATCTAGCAAATTTAATGTGGTGTAAGGAGAAAATGTAAATAAAAAATATTCCGTAGAAGTCGTTGTGGCGCAGTGGCACAGCGTGACTGTAAACGCGACAGCTAAGGGTTCAAATCCCGCTCGAGGGAATGAATTATTTAATATTTTTGTATCCTTGTCCTAGTAATAAGACAAAGCGTACCACTGGGTTCCGCCATTAGACATAAAATTGTGAAAGATTCCGCGGAAAGTGGGGAACGAAATCTATAGGTTCCCAAGCCTACCCTACTATACGCAGGATACATCGTGAACCTAAATAAAAATCGTTCGAATATTCTATTAAAATACTCCCATTTCTTCGTACAATTGGCTGAATCAGCTATTTTTGTTACCAAGAAAATGAAAATATTAGAGTGCCTCGCAATATAGGCGAATATCGTAAAACTACAAAGTGTTTTATTCATGAAGAGCGAAGTTTATTACAGAAAAGGTCGCGTTACGTCCCCGTCCTATCAAGACGTATTGTTCGAGAGGCGGATGTGAAAGAATCACTTTATAAACGAATCGATTTGTTTGTGTTTTTCTGTTTCATATATCTTATTATGTTGTTTTATCGAGACATCGCTTGTTGAGTGGCGGAACTCTACGCCGCGCGTACGTTTTCTTGTTACCAGAGCGGAGAAATGAAAATGTTTAAATAATTCATTCCCGAATAGGAATCAAACTCACAGCCGTCGCATTTACATTGCTTCACGGCGGCCTCTTCTTTTTTTGTTACTTACAAATACATTTATATTAGGTTTTTATTTTTTTTAATTTATAGTAATTACATCTTAGATAACGACATTGTGTTAGTCAGTCAGTCTATGCTTGCAACTACTAGGTACCTACTGGTAAATCCATATTTTTTTATGTATTTCATATTCTGGAGGCGTTACGTGTTGAGTTAGCTTAACTAAACGCTGCATTTTGTTCCTATAGTGTCATAAAACCTTTGTTTTTTTTTAAAGTCTAAACTGCCATCCTATACTTTGTAATGCTAAAGTACCAAAAAATAATATCTAAAGAAATACAAACCTTCATCCAACATTTTATAGGTTCATAACTATTACAGTTACGAGTAGGGGGCATGTTATTATGAACGCACAGGATATAAATAAAATAATAAAACTGGATTGTTAACTACGTTTAGCTTTAGATATCTGTTTGACCTAACCGTTATTTATTAGAATGGGACCTCTGAGCTTTTTTATCTGTAATCTAATGTCATGTATATATACGTAATATGATAATATGTTTTCCTTCTAATGTCAGTTGGGTTTTACTATATTTTTAGTGAGTGGAATTTGTTTGTTTTTGTTTTGATATATTTTTATTTTTTTATACGTTACAAACAAACATTATACATTAGTGGTCGCCCGACTTCACTTTACTGGAAATTCTTTATTAGTGTTCTCCTAAACTGCAAGGAACTGCCGAATTAATAAAATGTAATAATAATATGTAAAATAATTTTAAAAAAACCAACTTCTAAACTACACCTAAGTTATATTATAGTTTTAAGGTTGTTTTCATATATATTTTCATTTTTTTACTACTTATATATTATAACATTCTATGTTAATAAAGTATAAAATCGCGTGTTTAAATCTAGAAGGTAATGAATGTTCAAGTTGTTTGTTCAGCAAAGTAAATCGTAAAGATGATATTTACATACTCGTGACATAAAATTTGCTAAAGAAAATGAAACGTTTTTTTTTTCATATTTTTTTATGGTTCTTATAATATGCGTATTGACATAGAGGAACCTAGCGGAATGCTAAAAGAAAACTTCATTAAATTTCCGATTAATATAAAAATGGTTGTTCTTGTTATCGAATTCTATTTAGTAAATAGATTTTATATGGTGTAAATTATTTGAATAATGAATGTATAACATAATTAATACACATCATTTAAAAGAGGTCCTAGTTAGATGTCCGATTAATTTTCAGTATATTTTAAAATTATTATATTATAAATATAAATAAATAAATATTATCGGCTTAAACGGAATAAAAGCAGCTAGCTTTTATACTACAGGTCTCACGGATCAAAGTATTTATGTCGGCGAAGAAAGTTTAGACAAAACAAAAGCTATATACGTCCCATATTCTCGTTTACACATCGCGTGTTCATGGTGTTCGTGGTCAGACAGATGTTTAGATGAGTTAGATGAATTTTTTGATGAGTTGATATATTTGAAATATTTTTTTTATAGCTTCATGCTTTTTCTCGCGTAGCAGGATAGGTTGAGGAAACCTAGAGTTAAGGCACTTCGTTACCCAGACCATATATCAGAACTCAACGCTGCAATTTGTTTACGAGAGAAACGAAACACTGTCGTGATGGAGTAATTTTTTTTTTTGTATGGGGAAATACATATATAATCCAAAAAGGAGTGTTTAATGTTTTGTAGTTTTGTGAGTGTTTCTTGTGCAAATAGGTAAAATGTATCTTAGTTTTTTACATTGAATTAGTATAAAAATAAAGAAAAAATATACCCATTTCTTAAAAATTGTATATATTATACAATATATTATAAGCTCACACATTCTATATCGGTGCATCTCATATTTTTTATTTCATAATCAACCCACAAACGAATATCGTTTCACATTTATCAGACCAGAATCCCTATACGAACATCATTACAACTGTCATCTGTGCTACAGTTTTTTACATCAAACGCCTGGAACGCCTTAAACATGAATATGGGAAACTGTAAATTCTTTCACCATACCGTCCATTATATAGAATGAGTATGAAAATACAATTAAAAAGATAATAAACAAATATTGTTTTTTATGGGTGTGTATGTAGGGTGACCTTCCTAAATGTACAATCGAAATTTTTGTGTTTTTTTTTAATAATTTGCTATTTACACCTATTTATTGCGTCGTTTTTAAGGAAGTTAATAAAATTTGGACATAGCGATAGACGGACAAACAGACAGACGGACGAAAGAACAGTAGAGTAACTTAGTGATAGGTATATCTATTATTTTACTCTTTGTAAAATAATAGATATACGTAAAAATTAAAATACAAAAAAAAATAATAAACGGCTCGTTCAAAGATAAATAAAAAAATAATAAGAATTGAACAATTAATTCTAGGTTTTACTTAGACACGATTCTCATTGCTTAATCCGTAATTACAGACGGTGTTGTCTTCCTACGGCTCGAGTAGGATGTCCCTACTTATTACAACGCCGTAGGGCGGCTTAGGGCTGTCCAAACGGCATTTTACATTAAAAAAAATATAACAAATTACACTCGAAATTGGTATTTTATTACTTTACGAGATTAGCGAACGTCTGTAGATTCCACGGTGCGTAAATGTTAAATCAAAAAATTTTCTTTGTTAACATAATAAAAGCTAATAATATATTTTTTTATATTAAATAGTTGATTCGTTTATCATCTCGTTATTTTTCTCTTTTTATGTAGAAATCATTTACTAATTGTTTTTATTAATATATGTCGATTTTAAGAGAAGACGTTTCAGATCCTAATAAGTAGATATTTTAGTCATGTGTGGTATTTGTATTGTAACTCCTTAATTGCGCCTTTTTGGATACCTGTGAGTTCGAATACCACAATGCTTTGCGAAATTAATGCGGATTAGTTTATTTTAATATAATAACAATAACTTGCTAAATATTTTGTTTTCCTGCCCTTGCTCTAGTCTGCTGCAGCTCTGTAAAGCTTCACAAGCATGAGTTTTTGCAGTAGTACCTATAGGTATTTATAAAATTGAAAATGTAACATATAGAAAAAGTAATATATAGCAACACCAAATCTGTGTAGTAGAGATGTAATCAAGCTTGAAAATACTAACTGGAACAAGACGTATTTATATAGCAATAAATTTAACACCTAACAAGTATACACGGTTTCATAGTTATTGCACCTAAACCACACTGACAGACTGACAGATTGACAGAGTTGCTTACAGTGATTTTACTGCGCCTTTAAAGGTAAAGTTTTAAAGTAATACATATATGTATTAGCGGTCGGCCCAAAAGTGGTAAGAGCTTGTCGCCGTGACGGATTGCGTACGATGGAGATGCACGACATCACATACTATTATAATAAATCACAAGTGCCATATATTTACGAGTTGCTATCGATTATTCCAGTTTCATTTTATTTTAATTTACGTAATGCTTTTGCGGGTTACGTGTCCGTTACTGTTCTACAAATCTGAAGAGTTAGTTCGGCTGTCATTTAATTGGTAGATTGTGTTGATGAAACAAACTAAAGTTAATTAAGGAATTTTTTTTCAGGAAATTATATACCATCTTTCGAACTTAAAGGTGTTTACTGTTTATACTGCATTGAGACCGTCGTGCCCTCCACATATAAATTATTTACATTTCCTCCCTCTAGCAGCAAGCGCAGTGTCTCGAAAATTTGGTGGTAAGTAGGCAACGGAATCTAGAAAAAGCATCATCATATACATTACTATGTAACATTTATAAAATACTAGCGGACGCGCGCAGTTTCGCCTGCTTAAAACACGTCGTGTTATAAAATTGGTTGCGATTTAAAGATTTTTCAATACAAATTTTCAAACCTTTATTTGCACCCTTAGGGGGAGAATTCTAGAAAGCGATGAAACACGTGTTCAATTAAATACTTTTAAAAATGTAAATTTCAAATTTTATAAAAATCGGTGCCGATTTCAATTATTTTCCATACAAACTTTCAACCCTTATTTCACCCCTTTAGGGTTAAAATTTTTCAAATCCCTTCTTAGTGGATGTCTAGATTACGAAAGTAAACATCTGTCCAAATTTTGACGTTCTTACCATCAGCGGTTACGGCTGTGCGTGCGTCTTACCTCAGTCAGTGAGGACAAGTCCTTTTGTATATATATAGATAATAATGAACACGCTTAGCGTAAAGTTGTACAATAAGTTTTTTCAGTATTTTTCTCCAATTAACTATAATAATATTATCAGCTAAATATCTAAATAATTGTATGCTAATTTAGTCTTGCTTTAACAATTTTACCTAAGGTGGTAAAGTAAAAATAATTTAAATATTCCAATAATTAGATGGAATCGAACCGACAACCATACATTTTCAGTCGGACGCTGCGCCACGTTGGTCTACTATTTAACCATTAATTAATAATTAGATAATCTATATCTATACAGCCGTAACCGCTGTGCGTAGAAACTTGAAATTTGGACAGGTGTTTACTTCCGTAATCTGGACATCCACTAAGAAGGGATTTAGAAAAAAATTATCTCTAAAGGGATGAAATAGGGGTTGCAAGTTTGTATGGATTTTTTGTTAAATCGGCACCGATTTTTATAAGACTTGAAGTTCAGACTCTTAAAAATATTTAATTGAACACGTGTTTCATGGTTTTTTTATAATTCACCCCCTAAGGGTGCAAATAAGGGGTTGAAAGTTTTTATGAAGAAATCTCTAAATCGACATCGATTTTCCTAAAATTAGAAATTCAGACTCTTAAAAATATTTCATTAAACACATGTTTCGTGGTTTATTAGAATTCATCCCTTAATAAGCAAGCGAAGCTGCGCGCGTCCGCTAGTATAATATATGTAGCTATAGTATATAACTTACTCTTAGTAATTAATATATTAGATGCTATCAGAAACATAAGAGCCATCAAAGGCAAACGTTTTAGTTTCGTTTAAAGCCTTTAGCTTTTACAATTTCTATATATATAGACGTATCTATATTTATATTATTATTTTATATAATTTATTTTACAATTTATATTGGGGGCTAAATACACTGAAATAATATTTTACATCACATTACAAGCCTTTGAAACTCTGTTTACTTCAAATATAATACGAATGTACGAATATAAATATTATTTCTATGAAACTTTCTTAGGAATAACTTTATCTATCTATTACTCGAAACGAAATTTAAATGTTTTTTAATATAAGATAAGATAATATAATGCGAAACTCGTAATATGAACCTTGGACTACCATCAACCTGCGTGCTTTACGAATTACGTGTGTAGTAACGCGTAATCACCTCGACGGGCCGAGCCTATACGTTGAATAAATAAATACAATTGAATGTTGAAATGGACGTATTGCTATAAACATTAAATATATTTATACTAATACTATAAAGCGGTGTTAAGCTCCGCCGCTCAACAGGCAATGCCTCGAAATTTTGGCGGAAAGTGGGCGTTTTTTGTGTTAACATATGACATAGCGTAAAGCCAAAAAAATATAATGTCGCTCTAGTGTATGAGTGAAAGTGAAGAAAGGAGTGTCTTAACACTAAGTTCCCTCTGCCTACCTTGCTGTCTGCGGGATACACCGCGAAGCTGAATTTTATTTTTTTCTAACAGATAACAGCTAACGCAATAAACAGAAGCCGATACATTTAGAGCGGGGTGTCCCTGTTCCGATGGCCCCATCTATTTATAACGTTCTCTAGTTAAAATTGTTTGTATGAATGTTATGGGGGGCGCAGGGCTGTCGGAATAAAACGTAGTCGTTGAATTTTATAAATATGAATTAAAAAATTGTTTTAAGAGTAGAATAAATAATTTTTATATTAATAAAAAAATATTATTACACATACGCTTAAAACAGTGCTTGCAGCTTTTTCTCTTCTTTTATCTTTACGCTTTTTTCCATAGACAGAAGTAAGCTATTGTTAGGACATTTCGGTCAGCGTCTGCCGCTCGAATTTGAGACAAGTCTAGTGGCTGCACTCAACGCTTCTATGCCCTGAGTGACGATGGCCACGATGACCTGAATAATTATTATAATTATTCTATAGTAGTATTATATAGTACATACCACTAGTTATTATAGAGACGTCGAAGTGGCTTATATTCTGGCTTATATTCATTCAAAACCAGTTAAATAAATATAGATAAAAGATAAAAAAAATTTTCAGATAAAAAATTTAAGGCATAAATTCGATATATAAGTCCTAAATCCTAGCATAAGTCTACAGAACTTAGTCAATAATAATGTTTGTATAAAATATATTATATTTGTCCTTTTACCCAGCTTGAATGGCTGTCTAATCCACTCACGTTTATTGCTGTTTTAGTTTCTTGACAAATATTACTTTTTCATATATTATAGTAGTACATTGTACGGTATTCGTATTGTTAAATTGCAACAGTATTTCTTATAACCGACGGCGCAAACGAGGGTAATGTGTTTATCAGTCTGTTCTGTGTACTTTTTATGCGTTATAAATCATGCAGTATAACAACAATATAGTAATGTATAATAGTGTATAATTTATAAATATGTATAATAATGTATCATAAAATTTATATAATATAATTTGCGTATAAAAACTGTCATTACAAGTTAATTTCCTCCTTTTAGTTTATACAATTGAAAGTAATTGCCTTGAAATATAATATTTATATATAAAAAATAGATTATGCGACTGTAAACACGACGGACGTGGGTACAATTCCCAATCGGAAGTTGATTGATTTCCTCGCTTTAACGAGACAAAGCGCGGCGTTGAGTTCCGTCACTCAACACGCTATGTCTGAAGAATTCAGCGTAAAGGTAAAAACGATTTTAATGTGGAACGGACAGTCTTAGCACCAGGTTCCCACATTCCCTCTGCCTACCTGGCTGTGTGTCAAAAACATAGGTTAGTCTGAATTGAATCATTAATATAGCATAAAGAGGTCTATGTGGCGCAATTGGAGACAAACCACGCAATGTAGCGAATTCGGATTTCCTCCGCTTTCTAGAGAACGTAATGTTTTGACACTAGGTTCCCACTGCCTCCACTGTTATACGAGAAAAAGTGTAAATAATCTTACTTACCATATAGGATGTATGTATGCAAGTAGGTACGTACATATACAAAAATATACAATATAATTTATTTGAGAATACCATGCTCTTGACTGCAAGGACGTCACCGTGTGACGATAGTTTAATATTTATAAATTCAAAGTAGCACCAAGATACTCGATTGTTCTATGGTTAAATTCCGATTCACGTACTTTTTGTGTTCGATCATACGTAAATATGAGTTCTTAGTTGCTAAGTTTAAACTAAGCAGGTGCAAATGAATATTATACGAATATTGTATTAGGTATGTAAGCTTTCAAGTATTGCAAGTACAAGCAGGGCAACGGGGACCTGGGAACCTAGTGTTAAGGAACTCCGTGTCCGTTCCGAACGGAAGTGTCTTAATGGGAATTAAGACACTTCCGTTTCCTAGTTTCCGCCGAAATTTCGAGGCATTGCGTGTTGAGAGGTCAATACCGCGCTTTGCTTCGTTACTAGAGCAGGGAAATAATATATTTTTTTTTACATTGTTTGCCAGGTCTTGTAAAGCAAGATCGGCGCTGTGCTCCGCAATTTAACACAGATTTAAAATAGAATGTCTTATAACTATACCTAACCTACTACATAATAAGCTATACCTCCTATGTATAGTACACTGACATGCATAAGAGCTTGCAAGACGATACGTCCGCGGTTAAATCGTATCACATGAGTGTTCCCAAAGACCATGAAATTGTTCCGCGCGATTGACAGTGACGCAGTTAAACTCCGATATATTTATAAAGTTTGTTATTTATGCTTAGTACCTCAAATACTGTTTACCTTTATGGCGCATTTGAAAATTCTAAATTATCCGATTTGTAGACTCGATGGTTGTAAGTTCGATTCTGTGCAAGTTAATAGAAATATCTTTTATAGATATTATATAGTTTACTTTCGAAATCGTTCAGTTATTTATGCTCTCCGTTATTATTACATCTATTTATTTATTTTAGATTTATTTACTTATTTAATTTAGTAATTATTACTACCGTTTATTTAAATTTTACCGTTTATTAAATTTTTTTTTACCGTTTAATAAAAATATATATGTCGGAGAAGAAGCCGAGTAGGTGTTAACACCTATATATATATTTTTCATTTACGTTGTAGGTATCTATACTAAAACAGGGTATGCAGACCCGTTGGTAAGACACTTTTTTCCGCAAACTTAATTTTTCCCACATTTCATTTTAAGACATTGCGTGTTGAGTGCCGGGCCTAAGTGCAGGATAAATCGTGTTACCAGAACGGAAATGTAATTCTTTCCCCCGAGTGGGAATCAAAGTCGCAACCGTCATGGTTACAGTCAGACGCTGTTACGCTGCGTCACCACGGCATAAAATATTTACAAAACGTCTTTACTAGTAAACATAATTAAAAATGTTAGTCTTGTAGTTTAGAAATTAAGTTTTCTTTGAGTTGATTATATTTTTTCTGTTCTTCTGCTTAACGGAGCAAAATGGTTTTAGTTTTATTTTCTCTTTCGCATTTTTAAAGCTTTTACATAAATTAGTTAATAATTTGGTTGGGACCTATTTAACTTTTTTTCGCTTATTTAATTTGATGGTATTCATATCTATGTTTAGTCTCCTGAGATAAAAGTGAGTGACAAATAGCAGACTATTTAAAAATAAAAAAATAAGCTCTTCGCTCTCACCCCCTCCCTCCCCTATGGTAATGATAAAAAATAAAATTTACAACAATCAATATATATATATATATATATATATATATATATATATATATATATAATGTGTTTTATAATTATCCTTGGATATTAGGGTGAACAGTAAAACTATAACTAGAATTGAGTTGCTCTGAAAAGAGATTTATTACATAAATAAATGTTCACACTTTTACAAATATTCTTTAACCTTAATCTATTACAAACTCACCTGAAAAGAGAAACAACATTTAAAGCTATTGTTTCACCAGTTCGTATTAATTATTAATTAAATATTAAATATTAAAATATATTTTTCTCTTTAGTTTTTAAGAGACGTCAATGATGACATTGTCACATATGAATGTGAAAGAAGTATCACTAACTTCTTTTACATATATATATATATATATATTGGATTACGAGTATGTCCAACACTGACGACAGCGCTGCTACGATATCCTGGACTTTAAGCTGCTATTAAAAAAAAAATCATAATAGAAAGATAATAAATCATTAAATAATAACGTCACCTCATATTGATTAGATATTATACGATAACGTTCTCAATGGTCAAGGCTATTTGATATATTAATCAGATGCAACGTATTTTCGGTAGGCAAGGCTGTATGAAGACATTTCATGTTTACTATTTAATAAAGACAAAAAATATATATAAGCGTGTGTGTATTTACTTTTGGCTTGGTGTGTACTCACTTATGACATAATCCTTATGTATTTATTTTAGTTCTGACATAATAAAATAATATTATTGACATTATGTTTAATACAATTAAGTCTTTGAGGCCGTTCTGACTGTAACCGCGGCGGCCATGGGTTCGATTTACACTCGGGAGAATGAGTCATTTTCAACGAGTCAAATTACTTATGTTCTTTTATCGATTATCTGGATTTCGAGTATTATCTAAGAATACAAGTAACTTGTAGGACACGAAAAGCCTATGTATTAATACAAATGTCTTCAGACATTGATCTCCATATAAAATAATATTATTTTGTATGTTTCTGGTATTTTTGTAATCTTTGTTGTTATGTCGTGTTGCCACCATATTGCGTTGACTGGTTGACATGGTTCGTAATAATTAATACCATAACACGTTTACATACATACAGCTAAGCGATTAAACGTAAACGCTTATAATAAACTAGCGGCCCACTCGCGGTTTCACCCGCGTGAACTATGTTATTATTAATTTCTGTCTCCATGACTACGTCCTAGTGACGTCTACGTCGTATTTGTAGTAACGAAGTTTCATACAAACTTTCGACCTCAAAAACAACCCCTTAGAAATCGAATATTGCAAATTCCCGTCTTAGCGAGCACCTACGTCCTATAAGTAACTCCTATGCAAAATTTGAGATTCCTAGCACTTGTAGTTTCTGAGATTTCGTGATGAGGGAGTGACCTTTCGATTTTATATATATAGATGAACGGGAGTGTCTAAAGGTTGATGTTGTCGCTGTCGCTATTTTTTGTTATATATTTTGAAGTGTTTACCGTACACTTAATAAGTTTTGTTATATAAATGTATTGAAAATTGATTTTTTTTTAACCCACCTCACTTTTGGCCTCTCCTCGTTCAAAGCTATTCCTTAATATTTTCAAGCTTCTACGACGGACTGTAGCGTTAATCCCTTATAAATACACTTATCTCTTATAAATACACTTGATTCAAATGAGATCCGTGCAAGTTTTTAGCAATTTCATTTCATATACAAACAAAGAGAAATAAAAAACAAATATTGAAACACTCCTTTCTCCGCTAAAATTCGGGTTTTATCATTTGATTTAACAACTTTGTTTGTTGCACCGATATTTATCTATATCTAATCTTTGTATCTTTCATGATTTGCATTGCAAATTGATTTGAAGATTATTATCATTAATCTAATGTTCCTTCATGTTGTAAAAAGTACACGATATGACCGTCATATTTATAAATAACGTCATAAAAATTTATTCTTAACATTAAGATGGTAAATTAATATATTCTAAATAATTTAAACGTCGTCGTATACTTATATGTAGAAAGTGTCTGATTGCTCAAGCAAAGGTTTCAGATGCTATAAAAAATGTTTTCTCTGTTTTCTGTCTAAACAGTCATATTGGTAGAAATAAGTAATAATACAAACTGTCCAGAAGCTTATTTGCTTCCATTGCTATGTTCGAAATGTGCTAATCTGTAAAACAAGTTAATAGAAAAGATAAACAGATTCTCTCATAGCAACCTATACATAGGTGGTAACCAGTGTAGATTTCGTCCAATTTTGGAAAAATTGCGTGTTGAGTGGCGGAACTCAACGCCGTGCTATGTAATGTTACTAGAGTTAAAAAATAAAAATAATCAATCAATCGAGTCCACAACATTGATCATTTACAGTCGGGCTCCGCACCGCTGTGGCACGATGTTTTCTAAATGTTGTAAAATTGGATTAGGTACACTCAAAGCAATGTTTGTTTGTATAGTTATTATATCTAAAATACTCTCTACATATTATACGGTAAGTGTACTCTTACACTGCAGTAGGCATGTCACATAACTATTAAGGTATGAGAAAAAGACGAACTGAGTGATTTTTCACTGTAGCCCCTACTTTCGGTCATTGAAACCGTTAAAATAAAAGAAAAAAATATATTTCCTGGCTTTACAGATTCACCTGGTCCGTGCCGTACCGTTTGAATTCCATTAATTAAACGTTCTAAATCACTTTAAGTTGTTGTAAGGTTAATGTGTGAGGTCGTGTCCTCTGTTTCATATTAAATCATTGGCAGAAAAAAAATACATGCGTGTGACTCAGTGCTCCATATTTTACGCTTATCTCCAAACGGCATCATTGTAATTGATCTGTTGATTTTTTTTAATGCGATTTTAATCCTTATTCTCTAAGGGATAAGGCTGAATTGTGTAATAAGCATGTTGGGAATATGACCAACGTACTGTCACTTCGAGAGGATGTCAGGATTATATAGGTTTTGTAATAGTCTATTTGATTTTAGGTGATGGATTTTATAATTGTGGGCGAATACAAGTTTTTGTTTCAATGCGTGAAATATAGATAATATTTTAGATATAATTTTTCATGTATATATTTAGGTTTAGATAAAAATAATGCAATTATAACGCGATCATAAACGCGATGGAGTTGGTGGGGACGGTAATTGGTAAACCTAAACTTGCTTTGAACATTCTTTTTCCTGTTTTCCACTATCCAGTCATTTTGAAGATGATGTGTACCAAACTATACCTAAGTATTTTAACCTTTAACTATGGACGTCATTTTTTTATAACACACATATGGACGTCGGGTCTCTGAGACCCCATGTATTTATAGGTTATATTCCATTTGTTTTTTAAGGGAAGAAGACAATTTTTAACCGACTTCAAAAAGAAGGAGGTTATCAATTCGACTGTATTTTTTATTTTTTTTTTATTTTTTTTTTTTATTTTTTTTTTTAATGTTTGTTACCTCATAACTTTTGACTGGGTGAACCGATTTTGATAATTTTTTTTTTGATCGAAAGGTGAGGCTTCCCGAATGGTCCCATTTTTTTTTTATCCATGTCTGACAATGGTATCTATGAGAAAATCACATAAGTCTTAAATTTGCATTAGGTATGTGCGCGACAAATAGACGAATAACTCAATGTCGCGCAAACCGATTTTGATGATTCTTTTTTTATTTGAAAGGATATACTTCAAGGATAATTTAGTGAAAGTTTGGTTAGGTTCCGATTATGGGATCCGGTGAAAATTTAGAAAGTTTGTTTTTTTTGGTAAAAAATTGATTATACTGTAATAGTTACAAGCAAAAACTTTTTAAATTGATGTCAGAGGTGAGATTCCTGATCGTTGCATTTCTTTTCAACCAACCTCAAAAAAGAGGATGTTCTCATTTTCAACCAACTTCAAAAAAGGGAGATTCTTCATTCGCCCGAATACATTTTATGTATTTTCTTGTCAATATACCAAAATGTAACTTTGCACAAAAATAATACCTAATTAAATAAAGTTTTACTTAGGACAACCACAACCACTCGTTGACAACCACTACCACCACCATCACCACTCGTTTAAGAAGCATCATTTTAAGATCTACCCATCACTAAAAATCGTAAAATAAATTAATTTTTAACAAAAACAAAAACCGACTTCTAACAACGAACTAAAAAGTGAAAAATAATTATACAAAGATTTTATAATTTTGAAGTCGGTGCCAAGTAAAACAAACAGGCTTAGTAATTAGATATTGTAGTAAAGGTGTTGTAGCATTAGCTTGACACCGACTTCATAATTATAAAATCTTTGTATAATTATTTTTCACTTTTTAGTTCGTTGTTAGAAGTCGGTTTTTGTTTTTGTTAAAAATTAATTTATATGTTTTAGTTTACATGAATAGCCTCAAATCACACAAAATCAATATAAATAAATTCACTTTTTGTTAAACTTTACGCATCACAACGATTTAAGAAACTTAAAGTCACAATTTCAGTCTTTGACCACATGGGATGACTTAAGAAAATAATACTATAAAAAAAAAAGACAGATCATAAAATTAATATTTTTTTAACAAAATTTAAAGTCTAACAATTAAAAAAAAATACATCTTATATTATAAAATTAAAATTTTGACAACACCTCAACATAAGGTACTATTGACAATCGATATACAATGGCTTTCAATATTGTAGGCAAACAGGACGATTGCAGTCAACATAAGTATGTTTTGTCTTTCTATATATCTCTTGGGGGCAAAGTGTACATGTTTTTCAAGAAACTATTTTTTAGCTTCATGTTCAATAAATGATAAATCAGATCCTGAAACGCGAGTCAAAGTCATGTTCGATTTTTGGAGTAGTTTAGTATACGAAACGCGTCTTTTTATTTGATAAAGTGCTATTTTCTTTATAAGATCGTCGTTCAATTCTTTTGTTTGATGTTGATTATAAAGTACCAATATTTTTGTCCCTGACGTGCTTGGTCGATATTTTTTTTCCATTTTATCATAAAAACTAAAAAAAAATATCTTTTTTCGGTATATAATATTTATATTACTAAAATATATAACAAACAATGCAAAATAATATAAGGTATACAACAATAAAAACATTTGAATACAAATAATACAATTAAAATATTAAAGTATATCTTGTGTGTTTTGAAATCATTATATATGGAAAACATGGACGTCGGGTCTCACAGGCCCAGGCCCCGTTAAGAAAGTTATAAACTCACGTGTTTTGAAGCCAGAGATACAACCACTGCTATCTACATTCATTTTGTCATTAATACGAAAGGTACTGAGCGACTCAGTGGCGGAAGTCACCGAGAAGTGGCCGATTTGTAGAATTCGTAGAACTAGATGGATCTGTGGGACCTGACGTCCATACTTAAAGGTTAAATATGAAAATTACTTCAAAATGATAAAGGAACTGGCAACAATCGCGTGTTTCATGTAATTAACAATTTACCCGGAAATGTTTTAGAAAATAATTTCGGTAACTATGCAGTTTACGTGCACATACGAATTCCATACTTTACTATAATTTTATTGTAATTAGGCTATTATGATGAGTCAATAAATAAATGAAAAAAGTCATACTATATACTAATAAATTATATTTTAAGTTGGTTTCGTCAGTTCTGCTCATCTGTGCGAATAACAGTGGGTAGAGCAATCTTGTGTTAAAAACTCCTTTATCACCTTTTGACCCATCTTAGAGATACCGAATGATGAAGACAAGGAGATGGAACCCGCAACTATAGCTTGATCGGAACCCGAAATTGCACTACGACGGCAATTAAAGTAATCAATAAGGAACACCATTTATTTAACTAACCACATTATGTTGGTTATTCGTAATGTAAACATTTAACTTTGTTAACGCGTGAAATTAATATTTTCTAACATATACATTGTTTTCACAGTCGTTATTATTTTTGTAGCATTGTTCCCGCATAATGGCACATTAAACTGACATACGTAACCTAACATAAAAACGTGTACCTATTGTGCTATCTAATTTTACTACGGCCTGAGCTAAAAATAAACTTTATTTGTACAAGAAAAGGAAATGTTACATTAATTTACTACGCTATGCATATTATATTTTTGCGCGGCGTTTAGTTTCAGAATACAATACTCAATAATATACACTAAAATAATATATAAAATCATACAGAGAGCGAAGGTAGCAGGAGCGAAGCGAAGATATCAGGGACCGAGGTTCTTTATTTATTAAGTTTTATTTAACTTGCCGTGTCATTGTTAGAGTATGTGAAATTTTGCGAGCTCAATTTTACATCTTAATTTGTTTTTTGTAAAATGTTGAAAATTATTTTTTTAATTAAAATTTTCCTCGTGTATTTTGAATGACATATTTTAAATTGAATATTATGTACGTTATTTAATATCTAGCGCCAGAATAGCGCTAATACGAAATTCCAATATACATACAGCCTTTTCATTTTGACAAATTTCATTTATATTTCACGCATGGGAATGGGAATTCTTTTCGTAAGTAATTTACGATTCTGCGGATAAAAGACCAGCTTATCGTGCTTTTTCACAGTGTGAAGGGACATAAATAAAGTAAATAAATAAATAAGATTTTATATACATCCCATAACTCAATTGATTATGTGTTCGAAGCGTTTTCTATCTCCTGCGCCGGAAATGATCTCCCTTGTTACCTTTGTATAAGCGTATTATTCATATGTTATGTACTAAGAATATGGCATCTGGATATATCGCACCTTTAGAATTATAGTGACCTAATAAAAAAATAACCTTGATTTTGAGAAAGAAAAAGTATTTATATATAGATAAATAAATCAACAACTAATTTAAAAAGCATTTACTAACTGCATCTTCTGAAATGACTTTCTAAGCCTAATTTTTGTACAAAAACGTAATTGTACAGTATTTTATTTGACGTTTCCCAAAACTTGGTATTTTTAAAAGGTCATACATAGGTTTATTAGTTTTTATAGGTTATATGTTTATAAGTTTTTTTTATATTCACGCATGCAGCTAAAAATAAAATTTACCCATTTTATCTATATTAATTAAGAATATGAAAATGTTTCACTTCAGTGAGACTGAACTTACTACCATCGCATTCTACCAGGCACTCGTGCAAAAATATACTTAAGTATAATAAAAAAAACCATAAACCAAGTCGCGTGCTCAATATAGTATGATAGTGGGAATCGTAAAAATATTTTCAGAAGCGATTTTTATGGTAAAAAGAAAAATGGTTTGGCTTCCGTCCATTTGAAATGATCCAAATGGCTTATTATGTATTGGCCCCTAATCTCTGAATGTAACTGTCTGTGTAAACTATATGTCCATATATATAAAACTCTATATTGAGTGACTGACAGACAACTGACAGGCGAAAACTACGTGGCGTAGAACGCTGAAAATTGGTTTGGTATTACTTGGGGATCGTAGGGGGACTTTGGTAGCTGGAGAAAGAGAATTTTACGAAATGTCTATAGTCTATGTATTACAATGTAATAGTGTATAAACTGATTCGAGCTAAAGTAATTTTTATTGCATTTTTTATTAGTTATTTAAGAAAAAATCTCTCGAATCGTCGAATGAAAATAAAGAAGAAGAGCAGGAAAGAATCAATAAACGTTGGCCCCCTTTCAATGTCTATATTACAATTAAATTATTACATACATATTACAATGCTGCCAGAGATATCCTGCCCGAGATGAAATTCATATTAATTCCATTTATTTTTGTCCAATAAATATACCTGTTCAAGAAAGGATATTTTACCTACAAGTTTTAAGTCGAATCTTTCAGAGAGGGAGCAATCGATAGTGTACCTTGCGTTGTAGAAACATTGCGTGGTTATCGCGAAGGCCATTTCAATTTTTGGGGAACCTAGTGCTAAGATGATATCTTCTTTGTTCTCTGCCCAATTTTCGAGATGTGTTGAGTGGTAAAACTCAACAGCGCGGTCGGTCTAGTTAGCAGAGTGAAGAAATGAAAATAATTCGTCACCCTATGTAGGAATCGAACCCACAACTGTCGAGATTACTATCAGACTCTGTGATGTTCCTATTATAAATCACGATTATTAGACGCATACGTTATGTAAGAAGAATTATATTTTACTCAATGAAAACCAAGGCGGTTTTATCGATACGGTAATACTAACCACATTATTATTCATTTGAGAGACTTATTTGTTTAGATAAATACGAACATGTAACAAGTGAACTGTGTTGGAGAATTATCCTCCGCTTCACTAAACAGTGTATACATATATGATATCACTTGTAGTAGTATTTTTAACTGATTTCAAAAAGGAGGATATTTTTGCTGTGTTGGTATCAGCGTAGGCATATATGTGGAGTGTTTTATCACTATCTACACTGCTATACGCATAATACAGCGTGAAGCTATTTACTTATTTATGTTTTATTAGATTTGAACTCACTACAAACTCATAAACACTCATTAAAATAAATTGGACATAAAAAGCTTATTACATTACGTAATATATGGAGCTCCGTTGCTCCAATATTTCACCATAATCCCGTAATAATAATATTCATTCTTCTTCCATGCGGGAAATAGGAATATATTGTACAGAATTAATGGATGCTAGCCATAATTCAAGTAGGGCTAGGAAGTCACCATTAAAAATATGCAATTTAACCCAAAAACTGAATGAAAGAGCGGAATTTGTATACGATGATTGTGGAAAAAAGGGTTTATGTTTTTTTTTTATTTCACGCTTTATCCCTAGCGGGGTAGCTAGAGCGAATGGAGCGCCAAACGTTGCGTTCTCTGCATGACCCTTTTCGCCTCGTCCACTGTCAATCAATCTAGTCAGTCATACATGCCGGGGAGGACTCATGCTTTTTACGTAATTTCCCTTAATAAGTAGTTGTAATGTTAGACATCTTGAGGTATCGTCATTCTTGAGTCCACTAAGGGGCAGAGGAACAGCATTTTCCACTCAAGTAGACCAACCAACGACCTATGTCTCAGATCTCACACGAAAAAACGGAGAACGGAGTGTCTTGACAAAATCAGTATCCTATTACTTGAGTCTCTCTGCACTGACTAAAAATATTACGTTGTTTATTATACAGAATATATGTTACTCCTTAGAAAGCTTGGTCAACATATTAAGTTATATTATATTGCCAGCTTAGTATGCGAAAAATATCACCATTTGCTTTTACATATGAGCAAAGTTCGTGCCGTAAGACGCTGGGCGTTCCAGTCAATAAAAGTTATCGTGTATGATTTTATGGTTCAAGCGATAAGAGGGAGCGGGATCGGGTTTATATATGTATCGGGATATAAAATATTTTATTTGCATTTATTCATATTTATCAAGTGCGTATAAACTAATAAGATACTAATAATTTACGTAATTTTACTGTCATCTGACCTTTTTAAAATGCTTTTATTGGGTCCCCTTGATAATAAAATCTAAGAAACTGAATTTCACCAGCTTTTAATAGTTTTATCATCATAAAAATTGGCCAATAATATGTAGCCTAAGTGACAATATGATACTGTCGAGTTGGTCTGATGATGGAGCCAGGATCTAAAAAGTGGAACTTCGGAGGTTACCACTCGAATAAATATAGAAAATATATTTTTTACTTTTTTTTAACTAAATTATTTTACATTTGTGCTTGTACAGTTCTATTCTGTCGCCCGCACCACACATCGTTTCTTCGCAAGCTTCGCGCTTCGAATAACTAACTATACGTTGTAAATAAATGATATGCATGTATGTATGTTTGTTTGTAGATACTTGTCTCTTGACGACTTATTTCGCGAAATGTATTAGGCAAATATATGAAATTTGTCTACTTTTTTTGTTATTAAGGTTTGGAATTATTTATAGTCTACTGGCATATATATTTAGTGTCGCCATTCTTCGTAAGTGTTTTTTTATATTTTGTGACATAAATAGAATCAATATATTGATATATCACATCGTTCTCTATTTTCTGCCCGTGCATGATGATTAGCGGTTCCGAATAAGGCGACCATGCGTAGAAAAGAGGGGCCGTGTGAGCCAGCTCTTTCCAGAATAATTTTGTGCTCATACCAGACTTTTTACTAACAAACACTTAAGGAAGAAAAATAAAAACTTTAGACAAAAAGATTAATTCAATGTTGTGGCCACTAGAAGCCAGGCAAATGTCTCTAGACGCCAATGGCTGGCATTCTTTCAAATTACATCGAGGATTTATAGAATATATTTTTTACCTCAGTTGGTTTCAAACCCATAACTATCGGATACAGTTAGTTAGAAATGTATACGAACTAGGTAAATATAGAATAGAAAGAAAATAGAAAAAAATCTTATGGTTATAGCAAAATTATATTTAAAGGTAGGACTCGTACATAAATAGAAATAAAATGATTATTTTATTGCATAATTTTACTGCCATGTGCCATTAATTTTCATTTCTCCGGTCAGCTCTCCAGTAAGCTCTTAATATCTAAAGCTGCTTTGCTTGCTCCTCTTCTGCCTTCATTATATAGATGATTTGGTACTAGTCACAACTTTGTTGGCGTGAACCTTTAAGACGTTTGTTTGTGTTCCTGTTGGAATCTGGAAAATCCTTCTAATTGCTGCTCTATATTACTTTGGAACCTACCAACACTCCAAGTTTTTGCTTTCTTAGCCTAGTAGATTCTTTGAGCTATTATCTTTAACAATAACACTGAAAGATTATAATAAAAATATCCTCGTGAAAACCTCGAAACAGCAGTTTTGGTGCAGCTCGTAACGAATTCAAATCGCAGATGCTCATATATTGTGGGCCAATATTTGTTGTACAAGTAGAGTCCTCGTAAGCTACGGCCATGCCTACATTGCACAGTGTATTCAGTCGCGGCGTACGAGAAATTCCCTGAATATGTCATATGACGTAGTCTTAGGGAAAACAATAGTCCTTTTTTTGTCCCTTCACAAACGAGTACGCGGGATGGGTGGAGGCGAAACAGCAGCACTTTATTCCGTTTTTTAATTACTTAAAGATCTTTAGTATGAAATGGTTGGTTGGTATTTTTAATATAGCAAGGAAATAAAAATAATGCAGTCTCCAGAGTGGGAATCGAATCCACAAACGTTAAGTCAGACGATGAGCCTTTGCGTCACGCCGAGCTCATAATATATTAATGACAACCTAGTGCCATTTGAATACACTATAATTGTTTTTATTGCTAGAAATGCATATAACATTTTATTTGTGAAGGTGACGATGACGACGACTGACATGCATAGTGGTATACGGTATATATAGTATTGCAAAAATATAAACAGCGTTGAAATTGTTCTAGACAGGCGTGACACTCAACGTCACGCGTCTAGTCTAGTTTACTTGTCTACGTAAAACGTGATGAATAAACTCAATTTATGTGTAAATTAGCTGTTACCTGCGGCTTCGTTTGCATAATGAAATAGCTAAGAGTTTTATGCTAATACTGGACGCTAGTTGTGGGTTCCATTCTCGTTTTGATTTGGATTTTTTTTTATATACGCTAGTTGTATAATAGTAAATACAAATAGAATGATTCCATACAGAGTTGTAATGTTTAACATACATTAATCGTTTCGATGTAACACACTGTCCCTGAGTATGCACCTATATAAAATTAAACAAAATCCAAAATATTTTTTTTGGTCTTGTCTTTTAAGTAATTAGAAACCTTTTTCTTTTCAATTAACTCAATGCGACACCTTTTATTATCCGGCGCAACAATTATGTATTTGTACATACTACCAAATTGATAAACCTTGTTTTATATATAATATGATATACATATATAAATGAAAGCTAAGAATTTCAATAAGGACAGAAGCTCTTAAGAAACCATCCCACAGCGAAATTTTGTAACGTTTTTATTAAGAGGGTTGCGGATACATTTTTGTTATATTTTTTGGCCTATATCATTGTTTACTCTATTCTTATGAAGCCTTCAACAAGGTACAAATCACAAGAGTGTACAGTAAACGCTGTGGGTTCGATTTTCATTTGAGGTAATGAAACATTTTATATTTTCATTTTTACGCTCTGATGACAAAGCAAAAGGGTTTGAGTTCCGTTACTCACGCAATGCCTGTAGAATACGGCGGAAAGTGGAAATCCTTAACATGCCTTAACACTAGGTTCCCATGTTTGCTATGCCTACACTGTTAAGTGCGGAATAGAACATGAATAATAAAAAATATATAATAATAATTATCTACACGACCACTAAAGTTCTAGCTAACAGAATATCCTGTCCTGAATAATTCAATGTTTTTTCACTTAATACTCTGACCTATAAGCGTCATAATATCTTTCCTCCATCTCCTATAATAGTATAGTCGCTGAGACCCTGTTAAACGCCAACGTCTTTAATTATCATAATGTAACTAACTGGGTTACGATTTTGCTTGAGCTTTGTCTCGATACTAAAATGTCGAGTGGAAGCTTTGGCATTATCCGTTCGTATATGGAGTTGCTAATTGAATGTAAAGTTAGATGGAAACTAATATAATAATCTAATACGGCGTTGAGTGGGGTTAAACACTAGGTTCTCTCTGTCTATCTTAATATATGTGGGATACGTCGTGAAACTTAAAAGACAAAAAGAAGGATATGGTGTAATTAAGATATGTTTTTGGCTGTTTGCGATTGAAATAAACGTATATTGTTTAAGTGTTAGTCTAGACTAGATTAGAAACTAGGTATAGGGAGGGTATAGGGAAACCTAGTATTAAGACACTCCGTTCCCCACGCACCGCCTAATGTTCGAAACATTGCGTTTTAAGTAGCGAAACTCAACGCCCGGCCTTGTCTTGTCACTAGAGAGAGGATATGAAAATAATTAATTTTCCCGAGTGAAAATCAAATCCTCAACCGTCGCGTTTACTATCAGAAACACATTTTATGCGTATATACAAATATTTTTCTTTAAATTGTAAATATAATAAACAATCTGTGCATATAAAATAATAAAAATCTGTACATAAAAAATAAATAAATACTGTGCTTAAAGTCACAAGATAAACTTCTGTGTACGAACACACTTGTTTGTTACAAAATTACACTATGAATAAAGAGTGGATTGATCCATATATTATGTAGATGTCCGCGATACATGATAAATATATTCTAAGAGACGGGCTCGTACCTATAGTTCACTAGAAAATGTCTCGATACAAGAAACAAGAATCACGTATTTTTTGCGTATATTAGTAGTTGGCTGCTTTTGATTATCGAGATGGTTCACTTCTAAATTGGAATGTATAATAGGGTCTTATAATATCTTTGTTGATTCGACTCTAATTCAAAGAAATTAGTGATTACTCAATATCTTGACTTACATAATATTCTGTTGACATCGCGGCGTTGGGTTCCGCTACTGAAAACTCAGTAAAATGCATAAAAGATAGAGAACGAAGTGTGAAATGATACGTTTCTTGCTTTTACACTAAATACATAATATATCTTAGGCCATCTAGAAAATTTATTTCACAAAGTCTACCAGACTGAACAATTAAATGGTTGAACCATCTTATTCTTTTTGTCTTTTTGTAATCGCGCTTGTTTTAGGCATTGCTTTAATTGGAAAATATTTTTAAGATTTCTAAAACTTACTAAGTAAATTCTATCGTAGTTTACCCGAGCGGCGGGCCGTTCCAGAATTTTGTGTGTAACTAAAATGAACAGCGGTAAATATTTTCTTACCGAGGTAAAGTGTAAGGTTAATTGTTATAGTGATATGTGATGACGTCGGCGTCAGGAATGCGTGACGTCAATCGTCTATTATTGGTTGCGGCCCTTCGGTGCAGGTGAAATGGTACTTGCGGTACAACACTATTCCTATGGTTTTTAAACTCTGAACAGCTTTTACTTATCTAATGTAAGTCTATGAACTGACTGTGCAATCCAATATTATTATTCGTTATTAATTAGTCAATATTGTATTTTTAGTTAATATTTGTTATAATAGAAATATTCTTTATTTTGAGTGTGTTATATAAAAACAGTTTTCTTATCTAGCGCATATGGCTTCTGAATTGAAATGGGCGTTATTATATTTTCTAAATTATTATGTGGATTGAAGTGAACAATTGACAATTAATTGGACAAAATGAGTAATTGTTAGAAAATGATAGTGTCATATCACTGGGTTCACTCTCTTCAAAAATATGGATGATTCGTAAAGATGAAAGCTTGATTATTTAGTAAATTTGTCGGGCATATGAAATTTAACAGATTCTATCTAGAGGTGGGCGATGTTTCGAAAAGACCAAGCAACACACCTCGATTGATCTCACTTCTTGTAAAGACGCGTTCTGCTTTTTTTATTCCAATGTAAAAAAAACATTATTTCCCTGTTTTGTTATAAAAAAAAAAGATAGATACTTATATTTAAATGATGTGCTTTTTTCTATAAATTTTCACGCTTTATCTTTATTTAATACAATAATATAACTCCCCTTTGTACTTTTTAATTGCGTGTTAATAAAAGTCAGACTACAGTCACTTTGACTATAGTGCTTTAATTTCTTTGCGTTATTCTAATAAAACTTCACCCGAACTCTTCTGAAACTAATTTGCATTTAAAAAATTATAAACCTTCGTTCTTGCTCTCTCCATGCAAAGCCATTATTGTAGAAAATTTATTTTATTTTTTTCTCAATTGAGCCCAATTTTTTAACATTTGCAAATATTATTTGTACGAAAGTGCCGTTATTATCGGAATTGACCAGCGGCAATTAAATAAAAAAAACACTTAGCACTGATATGAAATATTTAAAATGAAATAAAACTTGATACAAGATCAAGGACCCAGATATGTTGTGAGTTTATTAACAAGTTATTGCGAAGACTATAAAAACTGTTTGTTTTTTTTTTTTACTTTTCATGTCCACGAATGCAAGCTTATTAGCCAAAAGCTTGTACAATTTCTTATTTCACATACTAACATGTGTGCTGTAGATACTTGGAATGTTATTCCACAAAATTATTTTGTTTTTCTTCTCTAGTTGTAAATAGAATGTTATTTTATTTTTATTATATTTAGGCCAGCCGTGGCGCAGGGTTGTAAAGTGTGACTGTAGACGTGACTGATTGTGGATTCGATCCCCATTCGAGGAAATGAATTATTTTAGATTTTCATCTGGTAACGAAGTAAAGCGCCCAACTTTACAAACGATTCATGTTGAGTGGTTTGTGGAACTCGACGCTTCTTCTTACCAGAGCGAGCAATGTAAATAATCAATTTCCCCGAGTGGGATCGAACACACAACCGCCGCGCTTACAGTCAGACGCTGTAGCGTTGCTCCACGACGAATCGGTTCTCATATCATAATTACCATTAAATATAAAGTATTTCGTATGCTACACTGTAAGTGCAATAAATCGTTGAAAGAAATATTATTCTACATGTAAAATGCAAGGAAGAGGAAACGTTCGAAGCTCACGTACGATGGTATTGGATGGCGGAAAAATTGTTAGCGAGATTGTTGATGCATTATGAATAGCAATGTTACTTTAAATCTGTGACCCGACCGTAAATCATATTATGTTTTATTATTCTTGTTACATTTTATATGAGGCCACCGTGGCGTGGCAAAGTAACTGCGACCTGATGGTTATTGTAATAGCTGTAGGTTCGATTCTAAGTCGAGGACTGAATTCTTTTTGTTACCTCGTTCAAGACCTCACGCGGCGTTGAGTTCCGCGAAAATTTGGCGGAAAGTAGAAAATGGAATGTATTAACACTTGGTTGCCTCTCCCTACCCCGCTATGCAAGATACGGCGTGAAATTGAAAAAAAAAAGGTTTCTTTGCATTTCTATTCCTGGCCATTTCAAATAAAGACCTCTTAAATTTCATTGAATTCGTCCCTTAATGGCTGAGCACTTTAAACAATGAACTTGAGATAAATGTAGTAATAACGCCACCTTTGTTGCTCTAAATGAAAATTCTTTAATCTGTACGTATTATAATAAGGAATTTGCATATTTTGGAAATTGAGTAAAATCAAAACTATTGGTCCTATATAAGTTTAGCTTTTATAAATGTATGCAAAATACTCGCTCATTACTTAAAAATAATTATATACATTTTGTCTTATTTTTTAATATTTTATATCAATATAAACAATTTTATTAAAATTCCATTAAACCATTTCTTATTATATAGCCGTGTTATCTATGGTAATGGGAGCCAAGTATTCAGTACAACTGCCGACGTTTACGACTTCTACAAGGATACGGAATTATAACATCGTTAATATTGTCCCGAGACTATGCTATCCTCGTTTTGGTTAAGAGATGAAATGGTAGAATAATAGATGGAACTTTAGTTAATTGCATTTTGAGAGTTTTTATTATCTTGTTTTCAGTTCATCAGCTTTCACGCTTTATCCTGTATATTGCAGCGTAGACGTAGATAGAGAAAGTGGAATATCAAAACACTCTTCTCTAATTCTGATTCGCGACTGAATCCTCAAAAACAGTGACTTTATTGCAGCTGTTCCTTACCTACAATTTATTACAACATATCAATTCATATTAACACATATTAAAACGAGCGAACGTAGATACTGTTCCATAGAGAATAAACACTTCACATGTATAACAAATTTATTAGAATATTTTAATTATATAATTGAAAAAAAGTAAATTACATAGACTTAATTACAAAAGATGTGCGGTAATTAAAACGGTCCCCGGGCAATTGGTATTAATTAGAAACTAATTACTTTAACTTTCCATACTAGTATACATTACATATACATTGTTTTTTTTATATATTAATTTATCATATTGTTTTGAACGAAACTTTGTCTAAAGCCGCCTTTACGCAGTGGTGCAAACGAGTGTCTGTCAACGTGTTGGTTGTGGGGACGGCCCTCCCCCGGTGGAATGATTATTAATATTTTCATTATATGTAATGTACTAAAATTATATATGTTAAAAAAAAAAATTGTCGGTAGGGGTCTCATCCAACCCCTCTAGTATAAGCTCTAGATATAAAGTACAGTTTAAATTGTCCCAAAATTAAGTACGCCACATTAAAAAAAAAAAACTTTCATAAAATAAAAAAGGCACGGGCCCGTGGATGTAGGTAGCTGTTAAAAAAATAAAAATATATATATATTTTCATTTTACGTTCTGGCAACAGACTGGCTTCCGTTTAGAAATAAAAAATAATAATATGTATATTAATTTATGAAAAAAAGGAAATTTACATTCGGTTCCCAGGTTCATATAGCCTACCCAGTTTTATAAGTACCTATTTTCGCTCTTCGGTCCAAGTCGATAAGGTGTGTCTTACTTGCAATGTTTTTAATTTGGCGGAAAATAGAAAACCGAAAGTAGGTACATATTGCGAGATATGCGCGACTATTAATTAGTTTAAATAATATGACTTATTTTAGCAATTTCGTAGGACTAAAGTCTGTTTTTTGATTACATACTGAGTGAAGAAATTCTCTTTTAAACTGAAAATTTTAAAGTTCAAGTATGACGACATCAAAATTTGTTTATCGGGCTGTCGATTGATACAAACAATTGCCATATGCTAACGTCGGTGAACTAAAAAGTGTTTGGCCGACACTCGACAGCTCCCTTCGATCAGTGTCCAGTTGTGAGAAATTTTAAGTGTCGACGTTTGAACTAAATTTCAAATTATCGGGCTGAATGGCGTGGGATGAGTGATGTGATATGATTAAATGATTTGTAAGTAACTAGATCTTTGAGGGATGTTGGGGGCAGGGTAGGCAGAGAGATAGGAAAGTGATTCTCTATTTCTTTATGTAAACGATAATTCTGTAGTTTGTTTTTTTCTTTAAAAATGATATACCTACGGCGTTTGAGACGGCACGACCGATTTATTTAGTAGTTAGGATTACTCCTAAAAATGTTTTTTTTTTTAAATTGTTCCTTATAATATTTGAATGTATTCAATACAAGAGGCGCCTTGAAAATTTTTAAGCTTACATTTTCTGCTCAATCCCACCGTATAACATGCATAATAAATTCGTGTTTGTTCTCAATATTAACATACAATTTCATTATAACGAAATTTATTGCGTTTACGTATCTACATATGCTTATATGTTGTTTAACTTAATAGTGGTATATTTTATACAAGATTTTATTTATAACTACTTAAGAGTTGAAAGAATGGTTGTTACAGTTCTTGTTTTCTTTTATTGCTTTTAAAAAAGTAATGTGTCTGTCTGGATATTATGGGGTTGACAATTTGATCGGTACGGCTTTGAATTGATATGCTTTATTTGATATTATGTAATTTTTATATAATGGAAAAGTGAACCCACAATGATACTTAAAATTACATTTGTTCCAGAACGAGCAAAAAATTCGGTCAGTTTTTCATGTATACATATTTATGTACCTGTGAATATTATACATATAATTATATCAGCGGATTTGCGACAACAGTTGTCATTTTTTTTTCAAAATCGGTATAGTGTATGCTATACTCTTACATATAACGCAAAGTGATGATAGGAACCTAAAAATCAGCACATCATTTTAATTTTACATTTTGTATTCAACTAACAACTCACTCGATGCAGTTCGTCGTTATTTGTTACTTTCATATTGACAGAATTTGGCGTATTCGTCGTTATATGGTGAAATTTTATTATTTGACAATTTTATCTTTCATCACCAAAGTCAATTAACCTGTTTGTTTTCTATGACGACACATAAAAATAAACATACATACATACATCGACTGATAAACGCATTACCCTCATTTGGTCGCGCAGTCGGGTAAAGAAGGAAGAAATGTACTCGGTTAATTTTAATTACATAATGTATTGTTTAGTTATCTAGTTTAAAAATATATTTTTCATTTAATTCCAGATGTAGAGTATGACTACGTGGTGGACCAGCAGCCTATAGGCAAACTGCTGTTCAGACAGTTCTGCGAACGCAACCGACCACACTATCACAAGTACAACAGTTTCTTAGATGCGGTTCGTATTTTTTAATTTATTTATTAGAGTAAAGTATCTAAATATTAGAGGGCTTTAAACGTAGTTCATTGTAATTGTGGGTTCGATTCGAAAGAGAAAAACTGAGAATCCAGACACTAGGTTCTCTCTGCACAAGTCTCCTCATCTCCTAACCTCTAAGATGGATAGGACAATCTCTACTATAGATTAGCACAATTTTAATTGTTATAATTAAACTATTTATAATAACTAACTTTAAAATTCACTTATAAACTGTGATGAGTTAACATTTGGTGAAATTTCGTGATGCGTTCCACTTATATCTCTTCAACTTTCTTTTTGTTGTGTGGGTGTTAATCTATTTATATGAATGGGTGACTACATTTGCTTGATTTTGTCACTGCTTTGTCTAGTTTTCGTCATACTATTCCTCTTTTTTTACTTGGCCTATCAGAAAATTTAACTTAAAAATCAACTTCTTTTACGATACCGTATGATTTTCAAGAGATCCTTTTTTGTGCTCTCTTACATTCCCTAATATAAATATGTATTTCCATTTTATAATATGTAATTTAAATATATTTATCACTTATAATCAATAAAAAACTATCCTAAGTAAACAAAAATAAATTTTACAGGTGCAATAGGAATTGACACAATTTTATAGAGCGACATTTACAAAATATTTATTTAAACCCACTACCACCATTCTCGCTGTTATGCCAAATTAGTTCTTCTCTCATACTAAATTAATTTATAAATCCAGTTACAATTGATTAATGAAGTTATATTTCAATAGCAGATGTGCGTTAATATGATTTATACTCGGCGTCGGGGAGGAATCTTTGATGTACTCGTATGCACTGGCCAATTTGCAACTTCTGCTGTAGTAGAGTATGATAAAATTAAAGTGCATGCAATTATGTAGCAGGATAGACAGAGGAAACTTAGTGTTAAGACACTCCCACGCACAACCTAATTTGCTTTGCTTGAGTGGTGGAACTCAACGCCACACTTTTTCTTATTACCAAAGCGAGGAAATAACCCACAACGGTACAGTAACCGTAACCGCTCACAGTCACTCCGCAACGTCCACTTTGTTTGGTACTCAATATCTCTAAGGTATCTTATCTTTTAATCGAGCAAGCCGCTCGACTTTCTCTAACAAATAAGTTTTTTTAAGATATTCGCAAATATCTAAATATTTGCTGCATTTAGAAAATAATGAAAGAGTGATCGTGAGTAATAAAAAAAAGAAAAAGTGAACGGTTTTTTTATATTATTAGTTTTTTTATATTGACACAAGGTTCCCTCTGCCTATCCTGCTATATACGGGATACAGCGAGAACTCGCAAAAAACAAGTTTTCACTGGTCGCGTTTCATTAATTCAAAGTGAATTTCCTGTAGCGCCCCGTATTATGTTGTAACATCGATTTAACGAACTGCCCACTCGCATCTTTGACATGGGAACGCACTACAAAACAATGATAATTCAGTTAAAGCTTGATAGTTATGCTACATTTAATATAATAATAAATAAATAAGTAAAATATAATTAAGCATTTTATGTCATAGTTTCTCGGGGCAGCAATTTACATGTTTTTAATATTTCAATCAAATTAAATATCAAAGTTGATAGTGTCATCCAAAATACAATATTTCTAGAACAGGAAGGTGCAGAGCGGAGTGTTTTGTCTAAAGAGCCTATTACTTTACTTGCAACTGTGACACTTGAAAGCATAAAAAGACAAAAACCCTAATTAATTCATTTGCAAATGTTAGTGTCTCAATATTAGGTTCTCACCGCAAATTTCGATATTAGCGGAAGACTGTAAAACGAAAACAAAATAGCTACTAGAGATGTTATCCGCGGTTTTCAAATGTAAATATCTAAGATTTGTGTAGGTACGACATTCTACGTGCCAGAGGTAGCTCTCTCCGCAGGTATAATAAGTTACATCGAAACGATTAGGTAAAAGGATGCATTATACAGGTGTAATTAAAATTATCTGATGTGGATTTCATACAGAAACGTTTTCTTTTCTTAATAACACTGATATGAATGTGTTTGTAAGTCCAATTTTAGACTAGACGGTCTATATAAAAGTAGGTACAGATACATGTATCGCGGCACACAACAGCCCACTTGCGACTGTGACATTGGAACAAAATAATGGTAATTCAGTTAAAGCTCGTTATGTTACAGTTATTTTGGGTCATTGTGGCGTAGTACTGAGAGTGAGTGAGTGATGAGACGTTTGCTGGTTCATAGTCTACTTAGGGGACAAATGTATATATATAAAAGGACTTGTCCTCACTGACTGAGGTAAGACGTACGCATAGCCGTAGCCGCTGACGGTAGAAACGGGAAATTTGGACAGATATTTACTTTCGTAATCTGGACATCTACTAAGAAGGGATTTTGAAAAATTTTAACCCCAAAGGGGTGAAAACGGGGTTGAAAGTTTGTATAGAAAAATATTTAAATCGGCACCGATTTTTATTAAATTGTAAATTCAGATTCTTAAAAATATTTAATATAACACGTGTTTCACGGTTTTTTAGAATTTTCTCCCCTTAGGGTGCCAATAAGGGATTAAAAGCTTATATGGAAAAATCTTTAAATCGCAACTGATTTTTATAAAATTTGAAATTGAGACTTTAAAAATATTTCATTGAACACTAGTTTCATGGTTTATAAGAATTCACCCCTAAGGGTGCGAATAAGCAGGCGAAGCTGCGCGCGTCCGCTAGTCTATTTATATCATGGTAAAATAAATATAACATATACAAAAGTTATTCAGTTTAATTTTATTTATATGTGTATCTAAATATCAAACGTTTACGTTTCTTCTCCCTACAGTGCTATAAGCTATATAGAAAAATTTAAGAAAACAAAACTTTTTATTATACTATTTATAAATCTGTTATGATAGTAAATCATAAAATGTTTAAGGTTCTATTTCCGGTGAAAGTAAATATTTGTATTGATTATTGATAAAAGATACGACGAATCAAAGCATTCACGTACAGAATGATAATGTTAAACGGTATAGTTGCTTAATATGTTGCGGCAAGTGTGTTTTAATTATACATAATATTAGTAATAAAGTTATTGTGTATGCTATGGCAGTAAGTTCAATTTCCATTCGTAGAAAAAATATAATATTGTTATTTTTTTACAATAATAAATGTAGAATGAGTTGAAATACTAATTAGTAATGCCTATTATTTCATTGCTTTATTAGAGCTTCGGGTCATGACCTATCGGAGCTTAAATTGTCTCTTTATTTTTGAATTTAAAAATAATCATCTTTACGCTGTTTCCCGCACACAGCTGTGTAGGCAGAGGGAACTCAGTGTTAAGCCACCCTGTTCCGCACTGCGTGTTGAGTGGCGGAACACAACGCCGCGCTTTGCCTCGATACCGGAGCGAATAAATGGAAATTTAATTTGAAATAAATATTTCATTTCCTCGAGTGGGGACCGAACCCACAACTAGTCGCGTTTATAGTCACACTTTGTCCCCATGTGCGACGACTGGTTATTATTATAATTTTATTCTTGATATTTACCACGCAATGATAAGTCAAATTTTCAATTTCATAGCAACATATATCTTGATTTAAACTTTATTTATTAAGTACTTTGTACCAGCGACCATGCTAAGTAATTGAGATAGTTAGTTTACAAATTATTTTGGTTAACAAAAGCTTAGAATACCGCACTAAGATATTCCAACAAAGCGTTCCTTAAGATCTACGAGATTTACATTCTATGAATCCCTGCACAGTTATTCACAAACGAACTAGATATGCATTAGAATTCTCTCTTTTCATTTTTGTTTCACGCTGTGTCATACATATACAAGCTTTATTGAGTAAAACTAGTGTTGAGACACTCCGTCCCCTTATTTCTATTAGGTAATTTTCTGAGTGGCAGATCTCAACGCCGCGTTTTGTCTTTTCATCATGGTGAGGAAACAAAAATATTTCATTCTCCCGACTAGGAATTTAACTTACCAGCGTCGTGTTGTGCCGCTATGGCCTCATTTCTAGTTTTATCATAAATTTTATTCTGTTGGTAATTTAAATTGTTGCCATAAGTGGTCTTAGAATGAAACAATTAGTTAATTATTAAAGCGGATTAAAAAGAAGTATGCTAGAGTAGCTATTGGCACGTCAGTTAAAGAGTAGAACTATTCTGAATTCCATGGATCACCCGTATCCATGTAGTTCTAAATAGTCCTTCTAATCCCAACTGGAGTTATGTTTCAAAGTCTTGACTTTTTATTTTCTAAAACAAATTTAAATATTATTGAATAATAAAATGATAAAAACAAAACTTAAAATCAAGCAACTCCACGCACATACACTAGTGTGAAAATTGTACTATATTTATGTAGTACTCTGCCAGTCGGCAGATAGACGGCTGAGCGATTGAGCTAATGACTCGTGAAGTCGTTAATCTATGTAACGCACTTTTAAACGGGCCCTTTATATGAGTTCTATTGTTATCGATATGATATCTCATGGAACGGGCAATGGGCACGGACCCCCATGAAATGGACGATTGTGCTTATATTCTTTATAGTTTTTTGATAGATTTTCTATAATATAATTGATATTTTATTATATAATCTATTCATACTAGACGTTATAGCGCAGCGTCACGTCTGATTGTGAATGCAACCATTTTGGGTTCCATCTCCACTGATGTGGGTGGTGTGGATAGTGAATTATTTTAATCGCTCTGGAAACAATATAAAACGCGATGTTGAGTTACGTGGTGTAACTCAACACAAAATGTCTCGAAAATTGAATTGTGCGTGTTCAGAAATGTCTTAACACTAGGTTCACTCAGCCTGCCCTGCTTGCTATATGCTGGATACACCGCGAAAGTAAAAAAAAAGCATTACTTTATTTTAACAAATGTTTTTATTAAATGTGATATTACTTTTTTTGTTCGAGATAGGTATACAATTCATAAATATGTTATTTTATATTGGCTTTAGCTATTATTCATGTTTAAATGCTTCAGTGCCATATTAGATATTGTGAACGCTTCAATAGCTTTTGCGATGGTAACGACGACGAACAGGTCGGTGACTACGCGCGTAATGAAATATTTTTCATTATATTTAATATATATAAATTGTAATAGAAAAAACTCGTCTATCGTTACATTTTTAATCTTTTAGTAATGCCAGATATTACTTTATAGGGTTCCGCAGCTAAAAAAGAAGAAAGTAACTATTATAGGATCACTTCGTTGTCCATATGTAAAGATCATTTATCTCGAGGTCGCGGGGAAGTATCGAACTCCAATTAATATATAATACTCAGGTTATAAGTGAACGTAAACCAAAGATACGAGCATTTATGCTAGCATCGTTTCTGCTCTGTATGCAATTCGCCGCTTAATCAAAACCTATAGGATATTTTCCATGGACGTAGACTGATTTGAACCCTCATCTTTTTATTTACACAACGTCCCTCCATTTTTTGTCTCTCTGCGTTAATCTAAGCGCATCCTGCTACGATTAATCAATATGGTACATAATTTCAATATAAATGTAGTCTTAAGTGTGTGAATAACGGTTTAAAATATTATAAAATGGAGCGTAATGTATTCCAGGCGGAGAGGTATGAGGTCGAAGTGGACGAGAATCGAGTGGCGCTCGCAGCGGACGTGTTCAGCAGGTACCTGCAGACGGAGAACGGAGAGGCCGTCACGGATGTGGTGCCATCGGATATCATAGATGATGCGAGCAAGTTACTTGAAGGTAAGAGATGAGTGAATGACCGTTCGCCTGTTAGGGAGAAGTGGATGTGGTCATGACCACGTTAACTACACATGACGGTTAGAGCGTACTGTATGCTGTAATAAGCTTGTATCTAAGTAAATTGTAATTTGAAATTTTCCTTATAAACGATAAGAATACACTATACAGCAATTTGGTCTTACGCTTTTTCTCTTATTGTTTTTCTCTCTTTTTTTAATTTAATGCTGGTCCTCATCAGCTTTCCGAGTCCATAGTTCTTCCTCTGTAGGACTTCCAATTCTGACATCTTTTTAATTTATTAATTGTGTCCAAATATATTTAATTTAAGAGTCGGTATAAAAGCTTACATAGATTATATACTTGATTTTGGTCTTCATTTTAATAACTAAATTGTTTTATTGATTTCAGGCGGTGCCAAGGACATATTCAGCGAATGTATACGATGTGTCAAAAGCTTCCTAGCGGGCAGTCCGTTCGCGGAGTTCGAACGTTCCATGTACTTCCACAGGTATTTATAATAAAAAAAATCGATCTGAAATCGCTTTTTAGTTTAAACGTTTCCAAGCACTTGTTTGTTGTAAGGTTCTAGTATAACGTAGTTACTACTACCTAAGCAATCAATAAATGACTTGAAAATGATATTTAAAGTTCGCATAGCCAGAAGGTGCAGAAAGCTAAAACTTTTTATAATAATGAAGTAGAAACACAGGACTTTTAAAATAAATGACACACAAACACACATTAGCACATGGTTGACAAAACAACACGTATTTTACGTCGCTCTATAAAATAGGAGTGCAATATATCATATTCTATTTACTTTCTCAGATATTTACAATGGAAATGGCTCGAGGCGCAGCCGGTCACCCAAAACACCTTCAGGATGTACAGGGTGCTGGGCAAAGGTGGTTTTGGCGAAGTTTGCGCTTGTCAGGTGAGACTAGTGAGGTTATTTGGTTTTGAATATTTTTTTTATATGATCTGTATATTTAAGGAACTACTACTTTTTAAATTTTTGCAAAACATATTACCAAAAAGTAATGTCAAGCAAGCTGAAATTGTAAAGTCGATAAGAAAAAAATGTTGCACTGCTCTTTTTACTTATTTATTAGTTTTACACTGTATCCTGCGTTTAGCAGGGTAGGCAGAAGGAACCTAGTATTCAGGCACTTCGTCCTCCACACACTTCCGAATTCCCGAGACATTGTCTTCTTACCAGAGCAAGAAAAAAATTAAATAACTCATTTCCGTAAGTGAGAATCGAACCTACAACTGTCGCGTTAACAACCACACTTGTCATCACGCGCCACGAGTGCCTTAACCTTATTAATATAAATATTACAAGTTATTAATTTTATTTCCAAATTCTTCATCAACAGGTTCGAGCAACGGGTAAAATGTACGCATGCAAAAAATTAGAAAAGAAAAGAATAAAGAAGCGAAAAGGCGAAGGAATGGTGTTATCAGAGAAACAAATATTACAGCGGATCAATTCTAGATTCGTTGTGAATTTAGCTTATGCTTACGAGACTAAGGACGCCCTGTGTCTTGTGTTGACCATTATGAATGGTGAGTGGATATAAGTATATTTTAAAATTTAATAATTTTTATCTCATAGATATTTTAAAAAGCAAATATACAAAATTAATATAAAATTAGTGACAAACAGATCAAAATGCCGACATAACATATTATATTTGTATAATTTGTGGGTTATATAATAGGTGGTATCTATGACAACGGGAAAGTAAAAATAATTAATAAATTAATCAATACCCTAAATAGAAATCAAATCCACTACCATTGAGTTTTACACTTTTTACAGCAAAAAATTTGAAAACTAAAGTGTGATGTTACACTACTTTATATATTCTATATACATTGATTTTAATAACATTTTAAATTAAAGGTGGTGATCTAAAATTCCACATATACAACATGTGCGGAGCTGACACCGGCCTCGGTTTGGAGCGCTCGCGGTTCTACGCCGCGCAAGTTGCGTGCGGGTTGGAGCATTTACACAAAATGGGCATTGTTTATAGGTTTGTTTGAAATGGGAAATTAATGATGTGATTTGAAAGTTTACACTAGTTTCTATAGTAAATTTATAGTTTTCAAAACCTAAAAACACACTTTTTTCAAGAGAACATTAATGAGGCGGATGTTAACTTAAACTTGTGTGTAATGTTGTGTTTACTAATAGGCAGTCCAATGTTCCATCGGCTATCTACCAATTCCATCATCAGACCAGTTCAAAAGCACCATAATATTGTATTGTCATCCATATTTCACATATAATTGCCTAGTTTTAATGATGATACAACAATTAGATTTAGAAGTGCATGTAATTCAGATTCTTAGATTTTATTACATAGTTTAGTAATCGGTGCACCAGGACTTTCGTCAAGCTAATATAATGTTTATATATATTCGTTCATCATAGTAACTATACATATATACATAATAGTTTATTTCACCAGAGATTGTAAACCAGAGAACATTCTGTTGGATGACGCGGGGCACGTGCGCATCTCGGACCTGGGGCTGGCGATGGACGTGCCGGAGGGGGGCAGCGTGCGCGGCCGCGTGGGCACCGTAGGTTACATGGCGCCCGAGGTCAGTGGGGTTTGATTAGCGTGTTCAACCAAACAAATTCTCAAGCTTTATAATATATTATAGAATTATAGATAGATACTGTATAACTTATTCCAGGTAATAGACAACGAGCGTTACACATTCAGTCCGGATTGGTTTTCGTTTGGTTGTCTCGTGTATGAAATGATAGAGGGGCGGGCGCCGTTTAGGGCGCGCAAAGAGAAGGTCAAACGAGAAGAGGTCGATAGAAGGGTTAAGGTAATATATGTCAACATATTTTAACATTTTTCGTTTATTACATTTATGGTTTTACAGGCATATGAAATGTTTATTAATTCGTGTAATTTATATTATAATATTTAATATGAGATACAACATTAATATATAAACTAAAATATGATAAACTAAATTTATTCTCTGTTAACCTCGTTCTCTGCACGTATGTTTAGATATTTATGTTTTTTTACCCATTTTGATTAAATTCAATGACTTCCTTTAACGTGAAAAATTAAAGTTAGTTACGGTCTTTGTTTCGTTACCTGTAAATGTCGTGTAGGCGTTAGCATCGATTAACTTAATTCTTAGTCTTTGTGTATTTCAGTTTTTACTGCGCTAATGACAATTAACGTCAACCCGTCAAACGTTTCATTTAACTTGAACAAGAGAAATACTTAGGCAAGTGTGCGCGTTCCTTGTGCTCTAATGCTCAAGAGGGCGCTTTGTGCGTCTTGAGTTTCGTAAAGCGAGCTTGTTTATACAAACGTTGTGATTACTCGATCTAATTAACTTACAATTATACATTTAGAGGGCTTGCGTCAATTAACTTTAACCCTGATGTCTGCGTGTCATTCAGCACGAGCAAGAGAAATATTCAGGCAAATTCAGCGAGTGCGCGCGCTCGCTGTGCTCGGCCCTGCTGCACAAGAGCGCGGGCGGGCGGCTGGGCGCAGGCGGCGGCCGGCGGGGCGCCAGCCTCGTCAAGGCGCACCGGTTCTTCACGAGGCTCAACTGGGCCAGGCTGGAGGCGGGCATGGTTGATGCGCCTTTTGTGCCTGATGTGAGTTACTTTTGGTAATTTATTATTGACTGATTTGACTTCATTAAATAGTCAAGTCATTAAATTTTGTGATAACGATGATCTTTATACCATTTCGAATGTAACTTACTATATCTGTGATAACATTTTTGAAATTATTTAATGTTCTCCACATATATTTACAGCCACACGCTGTATACGCGAAGGATGTGCTCGATATAGAACAATTCTCGACCGTCAAAGGTGTTAACCTGGACGCCGGCGATGACACATTCTATGGCAAGTTCAGCACGGGCAGTGTCAGTATACCGTGGCAGAGGGAGATGATTGAAACTGGCTGTTTTAATGAATTGAATGTTTTTTGTGCTGGTGAGTTGATTGTTTTTAAAAAAGTTGGTAGGTTAAAATAGTAGTTTTTTATTCTTTGAATAATGTAAAATGTAAAATGAGATTGTCAACTTTAATCCTACTAACTCATTTTATATTTTTCAAAAACAATGTTTTACTGTAAAAGACGACGAGACGTTTGTTGATTATTTTCATTTTTTCGCCCTGGTAACAAGAGATTCTATACAACACATAAGAGAGGCAAGAGAAACCTCGGTTGACCTTCGGGAATACATTGTTAACTGGAGGAAGATCACGTTAAAAACATGAGGGGTCAAGGCATGTATGAAGAGGATGATGACAGACGAGGCGAAGGGGTCATGCAGAGACTTCTTGGGGCTAATAATCAAGCGTAATGCTATAAAACTAGCTAGCATGAGAAACTTTACATTTTAATAAGACAAATTGAATAATGTTTTACAGATGAGGAGGGTCGCGAGTGTCGTACGGCGGACTTGCAACTGACGCCCGACGCGCCCGCACCTGAGGATGACACTGGCTGCTTCTTATTTGCTAGGCGTGTAAGTATCTATTCATATTATTAAAATAATTCAGTTACCCTCATAGACTACACTGCCCTACCCACAATGCCCAATAATTTTTTTACATAATAAAAAAGTATGATACATCATAAAAAAGCTTTATTTTTTAACAGGTACTATGTCCCCAAAAGAAAGTGCCACCGCGTCTTAGAGCTGTTCCTGTACCGGAATACTTGCTACAGCCCGCGTCTCCCCCTCCCGCCCTCAGCTGACCGACCACGCCAACAGACACACCCACGACCATGCAAATACATACAAACATGGTTGAAATCACGCCCTTTTGTCGAACCAATCATAGAAAACAATCAAACATGATTGTAGTCACGCCCACTCCTATACAAATACGTACAGAAGACTTTGAAGCCACACCCACATGTCTAGTTACGGCTAATTATATTGACCCACCAATGGTTGTAGACACGCCCACTTGTCTAAAAACAACAAATCAGGATACAGCGGTGGCATTGGTTACATCCACTTCCATACTAAATACGAATTCCTTCAATTTCATAAGCGCGCCCATACACGCGCCCGAAGCGTTCGTTAATGCGAATGCCACAACCAGTTTTTCATCTATAGCCAATCATATGGACTCAAAATTTGTTAAAGCCACGTCTACTTCTCCAGAAACAGCCAATCATGCGGAAATAAATTTGGTCAAAGCCACACCCATATACGCACACATGCACAATCATGTCATATAGTTACTATCTACATTTTAGACACACATGTTTCGTTGTGTTGTGACATCATAAGTAAATATAACATGCCATACAGTTACTATGTACATACATACAAATTTACACAGGTCTCGTAGGTATGTGTTGTGACGTCATAAATTGTCTTTGTTATAATACAAGGTATTACTGAAATTGTTTACTTTATTAGGTTTTAGTTTTTTTTATTAATTTAATACTATTCATGTACACGCAGAGTCATGATATATGAAACATGAAATAATTACACAAACATATTATGGCTTATATATAAATGTGACGTCACGCAAAATAATGATACTGATTTTACAAGGAACTACAAAATTATTAATTATTACTCTTAATAATGTCTTTAACAGCCTAATTGTGAGCTAGAAACTGAAATTTCAAAGATAATATTAAATTTAAGTTTTGGAATGTCCTATTTTAAATAGATATATATTCTATGAAATGTATTTCTTACATGTATCATTATTAAAACAAATTCAATCCTTACAATATCGTCATTAAACATAGACACGCACAAAAGTTGCTATAAATAGTAGTAAATAAATCCGTCAAATTATTAAAATTTATCATATTGTGTAAACACATGGACAAACTTTAATTTCTATATATGTATTTAAATAGATACATATTTTTTTCAGTCACTTAGTTATGACATATTTATTCAAAATGTTATATTATTGTCATGATATTGAAGTAACATTGATTTTTACTAAAGTTTAAATTAAAATAAATAAGTAGAAAGTTTAAATTTAATGTAAGTTCAATGTAATTTTTATTTATAATTTGTAAAACATTTTGAATAAATATTTCACTAACAAATGTATGTATTACGGATCATGTTATTATTTAATAATAAATAAAAACCAGTCTGTTTATAATTTATTAGAATTTATAATTATATAATTAAAGTGAAGTAAACAAATCTGTTGAATTAAATAAGATAACTTCATCATAATTTCATTTCTTAAGTCTGATAACGCGGCAAATCGCGGTGTTGTTCCGCTACTCAATGCAGCACGCAATGCCATAAGAATTCGGTGGCAAGTGAATAACAGAAATGTTTAATTGGTAACGGAGTGTCTTAACACTAGGTTTCCAGGTTCTCTTTGGCAATCTTGCTATGTGCGGAAAATAAGATAAGTTTCCTAGTAAGACGAATTCCATTTTTATTTCAATTTAAAAATAATGGAATTCGTATTTAAAAAGCGTACAGTTTATATTTAATTTTTCTATGATTTCTAGTATTTATGGAAATACTTTAAAATATTATTATTTTGGTCTTCAAAACTACGTAAATGTAACGTTATCCGTAACATATATAACAAAAACATTTTAAGCAATAATTTCAAACTTTTAATAAGATTTTATACAAGTACGACTGATTATATACAGATACAAAAAACTATACAGTTTAGATAAACATGACAACAATTAAAAAAATAAAATAATATGAAAAAATAATTTATATGAAACTTGAAATAATTAAAAAATAAGTTTAATTATATAGAATAAACATCTTTATTTTAAAATGAAGTGAAAGTCAGTCATTTGTATTAGTTTTTTGCCGAAATTTGTATTTTCTTGCGATTTTCGAAGAGTTATTTTCCTTTAAGCTTACAAAGTTATATAGTAGAAGCATACCTTTATTTTCTGTTATATAATAAATATTATGTAATAATAAACACGGATTTTAAGATCATTATGGTTAGTTAAGAAGAGTTATATTTGGCTGATTGGAAAGGCGGAGATATGGGTTCAAATCACATTTTAGGGAAATAAACAGAAAGTATAATTTATTACTAATATTTATATATGAATATGAAGTACAGATTAAACCATTTTTTATATTGTTTATATTGTTTTTATATATTTGTATTTTTAAAGTAATGTGACCAATCACTCTAATTTGAATAACAAAGAAATATGTTTGATCACTAAAACATACATGTTTTTGATATATGCCCTTTTATTTTGTATGTAGGCATGTATGTACGTAATGCATTTTCTGTACCTGTTAAATTGCTTAATGTTGTGTAGTGACTGTTTTAGGCTTTTTTATTCGGTAGTGGCTGTTCTCCCATTTTTTATATTTGAAAACATTATATATAGTGAGTGTCTTCTGCCCATGCTGAAGCAATACAAAAAGACATGAAGACAAACAAAACGATAAAAGATAAAGATCATTTTTATTTCTAAATACTATAGTAATTAATTAACTATGTTTTATTTAAACGGCCACGAATTGTTTTTTTTGTGTTTTTTTTTGTGTTATTTTTGTTTTGTCTAAAACAGTTGTTACATAAATCTTGAAATATTTTTTTTTTGTAAAGAACATGAACAATTTAGTTGTAGGTTTTGTATGTATTTAGATAACTAATATATTTGTATGGTTCATTCACTGTTCCATAGAAAGATTTTTTTTATTTTTTTGTGACTGATTGTGATGACATACGTATATAGTAGATTTTAATACTAAATAATATTATAAACATTTATTTAATAATAATGGATATTTGTGAAATTAGCCGCCATTTAACGAAAAGATGAACTTACGATAATTAACTTAATAAATGTCCAATTTTTAAAAATAATTAATTGTTATCTCTGAGTACGGTATATTTATTTATTGTAATGCTATATCTACGATATACGATGTCACTAGCTAGGTGTTATTTAATCATAGCTCAAACGTAAAAAGAACAAAACAATTAAGGGAAAACGGTAATGTTGTTAATAAGCATCAATATAGCCAGCAAAGTCATGAGGTTTAATATTTTATATACATACTTTAAATGAAAGTTGATATTGTATTATTTTTTAATGTATATAAAAACTGGCAACATTGATAAACGGGAGGATGGAGATTGGTTGTTTTTGAATGCATTTGCAGTATAAAGCACTCTCTTAAATTTTGCCTTTTGAATTTATTGTAGAATTAAAGTGTAGTCTTTTTACTTCAATATTTTTTTGAAAGTTTTGGTTGATGTTTTTTTTTAAATCTTTAATTCTTTAGTCCAATTTTTGTCTCTTTGTTCAATTACTTTCTTATATATTTTTTGCGAAGTTTATAAAATTTAGACGCATATTTTTATTCGTCAAGTATATATTATGTATGAAAAAGTAAAGATGATAAGCTATTTTAATGAAATTAGATCGCTTTGGATTTAGGACGAGTTTGAGACGAAAATGCAAATATTTTCATAATAAATAGACAAAATAGATGATACGTGATAGGTAAATAGGAAGGAATAAAGCTTTTTGGTATTTAGAATGAAGTTAGACAGGATATATAGTTATGTGGTCGATTCAGATAGTAAATGTAGAGATTGTGAAATTAAAAAATAGGGGTCATATGACTGACTATTATCTAAAGATGACGGTAAAGAGACGTCTCATTAATAGTTTAATATCGATTCGTACATATACGTCTTGTTATTTTTCTGTTTTGTTAGTTTGTACTCTATATTTATTATCTGTGGGTCGGCGAAGGAACGAAGCTTCTTTGATTTCAATGCAATAAAATAATATTTTTTTACATTTTTGAATAATAATAATATAACGTAATACAAAACTACCTAATATGCAATCGAGCAATAATGAATAATCGAAAAAAAAAATATAAGCGTTAGATCGTGAATTTGAAACTCGATGTTTTTTCTATGTAAAATTTCAAAATCTTCTGTGAATGTCGTTTTGTATAGGATTTTAATATCGATTCGTACATATTTTGAGATCTCGTGTCTTTAATGAGAGTAAAGGACAGACATATTGTCCTTTGTCTATGTTATAAAGAGACACCGATAGTCCTCTGTGTACGGACGGTTTTTTGAAGTTTCATCTTCTATACGTACGTAAAAACTTTGCTTTATCTATTTTTGATTATATTTTTATAATATATCGAGTATTTAAGGAATTATAAAATTAATGTTGATTAGGACAAATGTCACTTGCCTGTTTTGGATGTCAATATTGTAGCTTTTAATTTTTTATATATACCTATATATTATGTCTATATGAACAAAAAAAATATCTTTTAATTCAAAGCTTCTCGAAATACCTTGAAGTCTATATAGTATATCTTGAAGCGTCTCGAAGTCGATGTACAAAAAATATATATAAATTCGTAACGCCATCGTTATGAAATAACCTATTTATGAGACCCTCGTATTTCGACGCGATCTTGTATATTGCTAACTGACACTTTCATAGTAAGTTGCAATTAGACATGTTAAATAAGAATATTTTTAAACAATATGTCGTATTTAATTTGATTATAAAAATAGAAACATTTGACTCCTAACTAAACATCGATTTTAAATTTTGTTTTTGCAATCAAATTATAATCGACATATCTCTTAAAAATAATTTTATTCGATACTTCCACATTGTTAGCTGTAAGTAATTAATGCATTTTGACTCGAGTCTCGCGATGACGTCACAGGTTGCTAAACACTACCGAAAATAACACTTAGGTAATAATTTGTATTAACTTAAGATTTTTACGTCAATTTGCTCACTGTAGGTCTATTAGTTAACAGCACTGCTCAGGTTTTCACAGAAACGGTAGCGTTTTAGCTGATTTGTTGTATGGTTATAATTTTTTTGTGACCAATTTAAACTAATTTTAACTATTATTTGTTTGTCATTTATATTTGAAGCTATTTATAAGTTTATTTAATGAAATATCTAGAAATATAAATGAGATTGTGAAATTTAGTTAAAATAAGTTTTGGTTAATCTTTTTGTATATAACATCCGTTGTCGCGTCGCCACCGACTGCTTTTCCATTCCAAAATTCAGATCGCCGTAGCATATAGTGTTTTTTTATATAATATGTATAGCAATAGTATTTTTTTACTTAGCAATATTAAACAAATGGTGGCGCGAAATGGATGCCTTTTTATTTATATTTTTTTTGACAACTATTAATACTATAGATTATAAAATGAAATGTCATCGTTAATGTGTCGAGCGTTTCCATAGTTTTATTGGAAAAGCTTAAATGTATTTCAATGAGATCGAGTTTGGTGAGCATTTACAAAGTACGCGTGTAACTAAGTTTTTTGTATGAATTTATTATTTATATTTATATATTTATGTGTAGTGTGTAACGAAACGTCTCAGGTATCTTTTTTGATGGTTATTTTTTTTATTCAAGTTACGTCATTTTATACGTCAATTTATTGTCTAGTGTATTGTTTAGTTTTTTTTTAATTTAGTATCTTTAGTAATTTTGTTTGGTCGTTTCGTTACACGTTAGATTTTTTCATACCTGTATTATACTCATGAATGCATTTTCGACTAAATGTATTGAGATATTAACTTGTATTTATATTGGTAAAGTTTGGGTCGCTGTCATATTAATTTCATCTTTATGTATGTGAAATAAAGTTGAAATTGTTGAGGCAAAAGGCCGAGGCGGGTTGTACCTAGCGTCTTAGGAGTGTAATTTAGCTTTCTTAATACTGTTAGTCGTTATTGCAGTATTTTGATGCAAATATTATTATTTAATAAGCGTATTCATAAATAAATTGACTCCGATATAGTATTGTTGTTTTTTTGTCTTCGAATAAAAAAAAATCCTATTAGTTGATACTCTCTTATGTATATTATTTTTAATCAAAACACATAACTTACAAAGAAATGTATAATAAAATTAAACCTTTGAAAGTGTGGAAGCTATCCATATACATACTTCGTCGGAAATCGATACTTTATTGCCTAGTAACATTTTACAGTAACCATTTCAATTTCATATATTTAAAAAAAAATCTTTATTAAATAGGCTAAAGAATTTTACATATAACTAAATCTATTGAATTAAATTATTTCATGCTTTTATTGCATCAAATTTTCAATTAAGATTTTTATTTTTAATACATCAACTAATTTTTTAATACATTTTAAAGTTTTGTAGTGGGATTCCGCTTGGATACATTTATTTCTTTTAAATATTAATTGATTAATTTAACTTAATTAAAGTTCTCTTTGTTGATATAATAAGGACTTTTATAATATTATGTATGTGCTTTGCATTCTCACTACTTTTACATATCAAGATATTTTTGATACATATTACTTTATTGTAAAGATATGAAATACATTATTTTTAATGTAATTTAATACCTCGTAAATAAAAGACACATTTATTATATTAGATTTTATTTAACATTTATTCGTAAATACAGAAAGATCAGTCCAACATTGAATATCTATACTACAATAATATATAAGAAATGCACAAAATCGTGTACATTGTATGGTAGTTCAGAAAATAAAAATAAGGACGAAATCGATAAAATATGAATAATCGTTATTTATTTACAAATGTGTTTGTTTATGTAACAGTATACATGTGTAGTATGAAAATGACATAACTTATATAACTTTATATTTTATTTTTAAAAAAAACCTATAACTTAAATTTCTTTTGTAAATAAAAAAGTATTGTTAGTTGTGTAAGCTCAAAAAAGTAGATCAAACTGGATTGAAAATGACAAAATAAGTTTTAACATCTTGCTTCAAAATGAGTTAATAAATATGTCCATAAAATGCCTTTTCACAATTAACACACCACAACTTATAATTTCCATTAATCTACAATTGCAGCACCATATATAAGAGAAATTCATAAATATTATTTTTAATAGAATTTAACGAAGAGTGAGTTTTTGTAGTAAAAGAACATTAAAATATAGTTTACGAAATGTTTAAGCATTTATAAAAAAAAACAACGGAAAAATTAGAAAACGTATAAGAATATGAACTATAGTGATTTTGAAATACGATTGTTGTGTTTGTGTTCTTTTGTTAATTAATTTTTATTCTACTTACAATTTTTGCTTTATGGATTTGTTAAGGTGTCTCTATTCGGGATATTGTAATTATTTTCATTTTTATTCTTGCGTGGCGTTGGTTTATTGCAGTTATATTCAGTCAATTAATATGATATTTCCTTTATTATTTTTATTACTATATTAAAATTTAAACAAAATTATTATACCTCTGTTTCTTTTCAAATATTTTTCACTTTATTATGGCTCTTAGTATATTCTATCAAAATGTCAAGGGACTTCTTACTAAAACTAAACAATTATCTATCATAGCTTGCTAAACAAAAAATATGACGTAGTCTGTTTACCGGAGTCGTGGCGGCTAGACGGAATTTGTGATAAGGAACTCTTTGATCCACTTTATATTGTATACCGTAATGATTTGGACTATACCCGTTTAGGAGTAAAGAGAGGAGGTGGTACTCTCATTGCTATTCGGCAAGGAACTGCATCTTTTGATATTCAACATCCCAGCGCGCCCCCTCAATTACCTGACGCTGATATAACGAGCCTTAGTTTGATTCTGGGGCAAAAAGTTCCACCTATTTTGATTAACTCTGAGTTAAATAAAATTAATTGGGTTCAACAACTCTCTTCTCACAAAATTTCGGACGCAGTTGTATATTCACTCCATGTTTTATATAAAAGTGGAAACTTTATTGGCAAATGTAATATAGATATGTAGTATGTTAAAAAGTATTGTAAAATAAATAAATTTAAAATAAATAAATAAAACATAACGGGACTCGAATTTGTACTTGTTTTTCTTGCTCGTTCTTATAGAACTTCGTCTACATTTATATACATATACACGTGGTTACAATTTTTTTGCTGGTAAATATGTTGTACATCATACTTATTTCATATTCTCAAAAATAAAAGAATATATTTTTTATAATAATTAATTATCGGTTTTTTTTTTTGGGAACTTAGAAATGACATGAACATAATACACTAAAATTATTAACTAAACCCGAACAGATACAAATTCAAATCCCGTTTTGAAATTTTTATATGATTTATCCAATTGTAATGCATAATAACTAAACACTTCAACTAATCAAAATTAAATCTACATATTTTTTTAGTTTCATGCTGCGCCCCACATTTAGCAGGTTTAACAGACAAAGCTTCGTGTTATGTCTCTATTCTCCACTTTTTGCTTGAATTTGAGACATGTACTGAGTGGCGTTTAACGCTGAGTTTAGTCTCAAGAGCGGGGAAATAAAAAATAATTTACACACCCGAGTAGCTATCGAACTCCCAACTATCCCGTTTTTATCGAATAATCTCACCCACTCGCTTTTTTCTTAACTTTATCTACATAAATTCTTTGAAACAAAACCAATTTCCCACTTTGAATATTCGTAGTTTCAGAAATGACGTCATTTTGTCTCCATGAAGGGACACAAAAATGCCAAAATCTATTTTCCTTTGGAATTTGCAATTTATCCAAGATTTTATCTGACATCTTGGGTATGATCGGCTGCAGAAGTATGGAACAGATCCTGAGGATCTCCAGTGTTATGTGGAGGATGATATCCAGCTCTTTCTGACATTCCGGCCTTTTCTTAAGCTCCCAGGGTTTCATTGTTTCGAAGAATAAATTAGTGTGGTGTAAAACATGGATGATAGCATCCACTGCTTTATAGAATTGGTAATTTGTGTAGTGAGTGTGGCAGATTTCTGTGGAAAAATTATTGAGTTATATTTAATTATAGTTTTTGTATTAATGATACGTTTTACGACATCTTTTCATTAAATAATGAAAAGATGTCGTGTCGTAGAATCATAGTCTTGTAGTATAGGGAATCTAGAATTAAGACACTGAGGGACTAGTTATTTAGACGAGCTTTGTTTGAGTAATTCAAAAATTAAAACAAATCCATGATGACATGATTTCTGTATAAATTACTACTTTAATTTTCTATCGGACTTTTTAATTATAAAAAGCTTCGAAAGGCAAATATTTAAAAAACATAATTTTTGGAAATTACTATAAAAACAAAAACGGAACTCAAACTACAGAAAACCATATTAAATCGATGACCAACAACAATATTTAACTCACCTGGTAGCCTATCCATCTTATCCAACAATTCCGAAACCACATTTTGCGTAACCAAACTCGTTAATTGGTGTGCGCTTAACGCCGGAAACTCCGCGCGTGGGTTTAACGCCGCGCCTGATACGCGGCTTACCAGGTTACCAAGAGTATCAGCTAATTCAGAGTTAGCTATATTAATTAGTTTTGTTTCTGTATAATCTGTAATAAATAAATAGATAATATTTACATATGTCTTTAGAAATTAATGTTCTTCTGAGTCTCAAATTATCAGATTTTTAAGTTTGATGACGTTTATAATGTCATACTGTAACATACAGTACTAATCTCTGTACAGAGAAGCAAACAACATAAATAAATTGTAGCAACCGTATAAGAAAATCACCATAGCTTGACGGATATGGATAAGTGGTAAGAGCGGTTGGACTGGAAACAATAAGCGCAGGTTCGAATCTCGCTAAGTTGAAATTTTCATGTTTTCTAAAAAAGCTCTACCTTCGTATAAACCAAAAATATCTCAATAAAAAATATATACTAACTAGCATCGTCAGCCAGGGTTGCTTCTCTCAATAACACATATCTCAAAGCCTCACTGGGCACGGGGGCAGCTGTGGGGGCGACGACATTGCCTAAAGATTTGGACATTTTAGCACCTTCTACTGTCCAATGAGAATGTACCAGAAGACGTCGCGGAGGATGCCAACGAGCCGCCATTAGGAACGCTGGCCAGTAGATACCGTGGAACCTATTTATTACATTGATTTTTTCCATTATTTGCCAATTATATCGGCATGAATTAGTCTGTGCAACCATTTTTCGATATTACTCATGGAATTTGAGTTAAAAAGCACGTAAAATTTATATCTTCCATAATACTTAAAACGTTTATTCCAATAAAAACTAGTAATGACATCAAATTGACGACATTATGCCAAAAACAAAATTAATATACATTTATAAAAATCAACTAACTTGAGTATATCCTTGCCCACGACATGTAAATCCGGCGGCCATATTCTGTTTTTGTGTACTATATCCTTATTCGGATATCCGGTTACAGTTAAATAATTAATAAGGGCGTCGAGCCACACATAGATACTTTGTTCTTCATCGTCTGGTACCTTTAATTGAGAAAAGAAAGTGACAAATATTACTTTTTTAGCTTCACACTTAGTGTCAAGACAACGCCATGTTTAACCTTGTTACCGGATCAGGTAACGCAAATATTTGATTACTTGAATTGAGAATAAACCAAAAACCTTGGCTTTTACTTTAGTCCCGGTCAATGTAAATTATTGTAGCTGCAATTAGACTAACCTCCCGCACTTAGAATCTGCCATTCATCACAACGGGTAGCTATTTCAATTTGACTCAAGTATATTTGTATAACTTATGGTGAAAAAAGATATAATAATTAAGTTAGTCAGTTAAACATTTTTGAGTTAATTATTGATAAACTAGCTATTTATTTATCTAAGAAAGAAAAAAACAAAAGAAATAAATACTCACTTGTATAGCCCAATGCACTCTATTTGAAGGTCTACTGACAGAAATGTCAGGAAAGTAAGTTTCGTTGGACAAATAGTCTAGAAGTTGCTTTTGAAATTTACTTGGAGTTATAACGCCATCTGTCGAAAAAATAAAACTATAATGTTGTTAAAACAATATTTTATAAGATCATTGATTTTTGCGATATATAATGCTATAGCATTGCATTGAAAATGTGAACAATAACAATAAATGATGATATGTGAGATAACTAAAAATTTATGGTGGTAGTTTCATACAATACCTATTTTTCGAAAAATAATCAGTTCAAGGTCTTACCACACAACTATTTATTGGTATTGATATATTTAGGTTTAGAAGAGTTATTTAGACTAGGCTAGCTGGTGAAGAACGCTATTTAACAAATAGCGTTACAAAAAATAACAAATAACAAAAAAAAAATAACAAATTTTGCCCAAAAAAGAATATGTTAAAGAAATAAATATTTTATACACACCCTGTTTGAGCCATTCCTGTAAATGAGTTTTGAATGCACTAAGTCTAAACATGTAATTTGTTTCCTCTGTCCACTCTACTCTGTGGCCAGATTCTACTGACACTTTTACCTAAAGGAAAGATATGAAAAATAAAAGGATGTTCTAATTATTCTAAATTAATGTATTCTTATTATATGTATTTTTCGAAAAGATGTCGTGGCGATGGGCACAAGTATGCGACTATAAACGCGACAGGTTACTGGTTCAATTCCTACTCAAGAAAATGAAATATTAAATGTTTTCTTTACTTCACTTTGACTTCGACGTTCAGTTTTTCCACATAACACGCCATGCCTCGGCGCGAGAATTCGGCAGAAAGTGGGGAACGGAAGTATCTTAATGGGTTCAAAGTACCTTAACACTAGGCTCCTAGGTTCCCTCTGTTTACTATGCTATATGCCGGAAAGAACAAGTAAAAAAAACTCGAATCTAACACACTATTTACTAAAATTTCACTTTAGGTTTAGAAATTAAAGACATATTTTTTTTAATTTAAGTATTTTACTTTATTGTTTATTGTCTGAAAACAAAATGTGGGTTGACTGTATTCATGCTGATATATTTGAGCACCTACTTCATCTAAGTTAAATAATAATATATAGCCTTAATTTTCATTTGAATATGTACTACCAAATTTTTAATTCTTTTGAATTTGATACTAATTACTCCTTTACTTTGTTATATTCATATATTGTTGCTTACAAAATCTAATATGTTAAGTTATTTGTACCTTTCCATCTTTAGTGATTTCATCTTTTGTATGAGCTTCGGGTACAAAAGCTTCATCATTTACACTATACCAACCAGCATATTTCGCTTTATAAATATAATCTTTTTTTACTAATGTTCTCTGAAAATAAGAAAAAATATAATACAAATAAATATTAATGTAATTTGATATACTTATAAAATTTTTAATTTTTGTACTTAATTTAAAAGTAACTGATATACTTGGATCGATTAATGTTATGAAAATAAATATAATTTATAGCCATAGTGGGACAGGGTCTGAATATAAGCTCAATTATGTTCATTTCCTCCCACCATGTAGAGCACAGCATTCAGCTGCCCCATTTAACACATAATTTGGGTAGATAGTGTTTCTAAGTTCATAAACTATTTTCTCTGTTACAAAGGCTCAAAACGGGCAAGTAGTGTCTTAATACCACATAACATAAGTATCAGTTATATACTATATAAAAAAAATGTATAATCTTATACTTTTTCAATGTAAATGTAGTGGGCTTGAACCTACATTTTTTATTTACCGACCAAGGGCTATACCCATTAAGCCATACTTCCTTATCAAGTTATATGAAAACTTTTATATAACAACTTACTTATGTTGTCTTAACAACATTCTTACCCAAAAATGTTTAACAGCCTTTTTATGCCTATCTTCAGTAGTTCTAATATAATCTGTATAATCAACATCAAATTGTTTAAAGAGGTTTCTATACTCCTTTGATATGTTATTACAATATTCCTGTAATGGAAGATTTGATTTTGCCGCAGCTTGCTGTATTTTAGTTCCATGTTCATCAGTTCCTATAAAAATTGTAATATTGCTCATTTATTTATTAATATTAATAAATAGTTAATTATATTTTCCCCATGTGGTGAAACAATTACTGATTGAAGATTATATTACATTGTAGAAGGTACAATCAAAGTTTGTAAATAATCTACAAAGATTATTAATTAACAACACTGTTTGACCATAATGATAAATATAAGTTCAATCCACAATCAGGAATTGAATTATTTTAATTTTTCCGCTTTGGAAAGATCTACTGTATTGTTGTTTATTGCAAACTTAAGCAGAAAGTGGAAAATATAGTGTCTAAGCACTTGTCTCTGCTCAGCCTGTTATATGCATGATAAAATATTTTAATTATTTAAAAATATATAATTTACCTGTACTAAATATAACATTGATGTCTGGATTTGTTAATTTTTCGAATCTCTGTATTGCATCTGCCACTACTGCTGTGTACAGGTGACCCAAATGTGGCGCTAAAGTAAATAAATATTAGATATACTCACATCTATTTTGTGTAAAATGTTAATATCTATATATAATTATATTTATTACTTAAATGGGAAAATTATAATAGAAATATACTTATATTGTCCTATATTCTAAAATATTTAAAACTACTCGTATATAAATTTAGGTATGTTTGGTTCTTACCAGCATTCACATAAAATATTGGAGATGTTATAAAAAAAGGCCGTTTTTGCACGATAGAGGATAATAAACGGGTGGTCAGCCGCATTTTCAAGACTTATTACTTTTATTCACATTTAATATTTAGGTTATGTAAAAAAATCTAAAATAATTCAAGATTACTTGTAACTTAAGACTAGTCTTAGCTACTATATAATACAGTTTAAAATATTAATTTACTATTTCATCATGTTTAATACAACCATTTCGGGTAGAAAAACAAGATTAATATTTTGACTTTTAAGAATTGACATTAATGTTTTGACAACTGACAGTTACCAAAAAGGACATTACCGATTATTTTATAAAAATAGAACATATGAATAGTTTATTAACTTATTTTATTAATATGAAATAATATTGTCACAATATAAAGATATATATTATTTGTTCTATTAACAAAAAGAAAAACGCAATAATGGTAGTTGTTTCAAAATTATTTGTAACAAAATAACATTTAACACCTGCTTTTGACAAACGCACTCCAAAAGTGTTGAAATTTTCGGTGCCATACTTCTAAGCGATTTCTTAATATTCAAATTCACCAAAAGTTTAATTTTATTCTGATAAATACTGTTCTAAACTATTCCTGTTTGTTTTTACCACTGCTGCTTATCGAGAAATTTTAAATATGAGGGAAAACGAGGAAAACGAAAATGAATACAACCGCAACAAGGTAACCCGCAAATAGATTGTTTATAAACTTGTCACTAATTATAATGGTAATATAATAATATTGCATTTTCTAACTAAAACTTTTTTCTATCTTTGTTTTCGTAACATTAATATACTATGGCTGTTATTCAACGTTTCCTAAAAAAACACCACTTCAACAGTCAACCTTTTATAATAATAATTAAACTAGTGTTATTTTTATACATTTTATTTAATAATTATCATATTTTCTAGGATCGTAGTCCATCACCCGGCGTTAAATCCACGGCGGTGGTAAAATACACAGCATTTCAAAGTCCTGTGGGATATGCAAGGCTGCAATGTAATACAGATCTTAATCTACCCCCTTCCAACTGGGGTGGGATAGACACATATGGCCTAAAACAGATTTGGACTAGAGATAGTGGACTTTCAAGGTAATATTTTTAATGGTTTAAAATATTATATACCTAAATATAGATGTTTTTTTTCAGCTTTAAAATATATTACCCATGTAGTAGGGTAGGCCTAGTGTTAAGACACTCTGCTCTCTTCTTTTTTACTGAAAACTGGAGGCATTGCATATTGAGTTAAACATTTAAAAAAAAAAAATATCTTCGCACAGAGAGTAATAATTAATGTGTGCTAATTTATTTTTCCTTTATTTATTTATTTTCTATATACTTTACGTATATAATCAGTGTATGTATAAGAATTTTGTAAATGTATATTTGTGTGAATATATATATTTTTTTTATTTCTTCATTTTCTTATTTACTTAGTTATTTTTCGCGTCACTTTGTACCACATTATGCCTGCACTTTTAATTATATCCTTCTGGAATCTGGTTGCCTAATAGAGATCTCTTCCTTCATGGAAGAGATATCACTTGTAGTGATTCTACCTGAAGGCCTTTGTGCATTTTGTTTTAAGAAATTATTGTATTGTATCTTATTAAATGTGCAATAAAGACTTTTGCCTACCTATCTATCTTGAGTGGTAGAACTCAACACCATACTTGAATATAGTTCTTGAATGAGTCTTTTTAATGATTTAAAACATTTCAGCTTTCGCATGGCACACATGTTTCCAGACTGTGTGGGAGAAGTGGATGTTATATCTGACGCAGAATGCATTAAGAAATTACTAAAACTACCTTATCAGCCTAATGGCACTGTATGTATAGTTAGTCTTAATAATATTATGTATTATATTAGCACAATATAATATAGTTTAGTGGTGCAACATTCCTTTATGTTATTCACATATAACATTTTATTATGAAATATTTCTATTTTCTCACCGTGGCATCAAGAGAAAGCATGGTGTTCACGGGCGTAGGAAGAGGGGATACACTAATGGTGTGTCTAGTGATATTTTCTGTCACCATCCTTCAACATGCAATGCCCCTAGAATTCGGTGGTGCATTGGTGGACATTAGATTCCCTCTACCTACCCTGCCATATGCAGGATATAGTGTGAGTGAAGCTTAAAAAGCAAAAAAAGAATCAAAGTTTTTACATATAATTTGTATATGCTTATTGATTTAATGCAATCAAAGTAAAAAAGCTTATCTAATTGTTTTTTTTAATTTCAGGTAAGCATGATGGTCCACAGAGTAGAAAACACTCTCCTTTTGGATGATTTTGATGTTTATGAATATTTAATGAAGTCGGAGTGGTCCTGGCTGAAGGATTTCTTCTATGAAAATATACTTAAAACTATGTCTGAAAAGGTAAATATATGACTGATTGTATAAATAGGCAAAGGCTAAATGTCGCAGCACTTTATTTTAAGCAACAATGTTAACTTTTAAATTTTTTTTATAATGTAATTCTTTTAATATAAAAATTAAAAGCACTATAAAAACGTTATACTTAAAAAAAAAGTTTTGAATACATTATAAAATATATATAACAAATTAACAGAACACTAACTTTTCGGCATATTTATTTTCTCATTATAAAAAAAATAAATAGCATTACATGATACCTTATTAAATTATTCTTTGTTAATTTTCGGTCTCTATTAATTTAAAGTATATTCGTGGCCATATAGTGAACTCACAAAAAATGTATTAACAATTAAGAAACACAGTCCTCATTTACTTAATTGTCATTTTTGTGACCGGTTTAGCATAGCAGCTAAGTGTTTAACTGTAAGTGCGACCGTCGTGGGTTCTCAATAATATCACTCATAACGATACGTTGAGTTCCGCTACACATCGCCCAATGATAGCGGGGAATGGAATATCTTAACACTGCTATACACGTATAGTAGCGTGAAACCATAAAAAAATATATTATATTTTTTCACTTAGGAACGTATGTCCCTAACACTCGCCCCGAGTCCGAGCTCAGCACTACAGTTAACTCACAAGTTCCTCTCTCATAGTGTTGTGCCGCATCCGGAACCCTTGCCTAGTGATGTGCCTCACACGCCTATGTATTTGACAGGTGAGTGTGACAGGAAAATGTCATTTTTTAAATATTAACTTGATTATCATTATCATGATATACATGTATATGATAAAAATATTTGTGCGAAATATTTTGAAGATTTAGAAGTATATAATAATTTTACATTGAGTGTTGTACGGACTTAGCTAACCCAATATGTAAAAGTTATATTATATTATGTTATTACATATTGTGTTATTTTATATTATTATTAAAATTAATGAGTATATAGTAATTAATAACTAGTTTACGTTCTGATAGTAACTAGGGAGAGGTACGACACATAAACATAATCAATGTATCTTTTCAATATTAAAAAGAAATACTAAACTAATACTACTACTAATTAACGCATTATCTTCAGTTTAATTCCTAAAACTTTTTTTAAAATACACAATTATATATTTTTAAATTTCCACATAACCTAAACTCAACAAACTTTTAAAATTCAACAAAAAATCATAACCGAACAATAATTTTTAATATCACTTATAATTTATATTCATCGTTGACTAGGTCCCTTTCTACCCGAACCCGAAACAAAACCAGAAGAACCGACGAACGAGCAGAACTTTAACCGCAACGTTTTATGGACTTTTGAAGATATACACATGTTAATCGGTAGTAATTTACCAATATTTGGTGATAAAGACAGACCCTGTGTGAGTTTAAGACTAAGAGACGCCAGGGAACCTATAAATGTTCTAACAGGAATAGACTATTGGCTGGACAACCTAATGTGTAATGTTCCAGAAGTCCTAATGTGCTATCATTTAGATGGTATTGTCCAAAAATATGAGCCAATGAAAACTGAGGATTTGCCCAATATGGAAAATTCTAGATTCTCCCCGAAAGTTATAAGGAATGTAGCGCAAAATATTTTGTCGTTCTTGAAGTCGAATGCGACGAAAGCCGGCCATACTTATTGGTTGTTCAAAGGTCCTCATGATGACGTTGTAAAATTATATGATTTAACCTCCCTATGTCCTGATACAATGGACAATCCGTTCACAACTCCGGTCGCCATGTTGTTATATAGAGTGGCCAGGAACATGAGGTTGATGAACAGGTCGAAGCATGTCAAGCACTTGTTGGAACATGTTGTGGAATTACTGAAAGTGGAGAGATATCCTCAGATTCTAGCATCATCGCATTATATGTTAGCTGATTTGTACGTACCTGCCACTACTAACCCCGCTTCGCCGAATTTTAAAGGTAATTGGCATTTTTTATAAATAAATAAATCACGCTGTATCCCGCACTCAGCGGGGTAGGCAGAGGGAACCTTGTGTTAAGTGTGTTGTTAACACTCCGTTTCCCACTTTCCGCCGAATTCTAGAGGCATTGCGTGTTGAGGGGCAGAGCTCAATACCGCGCTTTGCCAGAACCAGAGCGAAGAAATGAAAATATAAATTTAATTAAATATTTCATTTTCTCGAGTGGGAATCGAACCCACAACCTGTCGCGTTTACAGTCACACTTTGTGCCCCTGCGTCATGACTAGCCTCATCATGTCAACATTGATATAATAATTCCGGAATGCGCAGGCGTGAAATAATCGATTCCTGTATAGCCTAGACTAGCAGCTAGTCTAGTGCCACGCTCGATCCAGGTTGTTCGTCGTTCTCGCTTGGTACAGGTCCATTGTGAAAATTCTTTAAAACGTTTCTATCTCAAATAGAGTTTCTATCTCAAACGTTTCTATCTCAAAGAGTCGACTGAGGAGTCTTCTACGCTCAATATATTTTCTGGCTGCACATTCATACAAATGGTACGTCAATTGTTTCATGTTTATTTTCATTTTCCATTTTTGGCAATTTTAAAGATGATGGAACAACATCGTTATAATTATTTGGCTCTATATAAAGCTAACTAGCATAGAATAGAAAAGAGTTACGTATAAAACGTGACTATATCTAACAAGGATTTATATTACCTGATTATATACGTAGTTAATTTCAACGGCCACGCCCATTTTCTTACATAGAAGTTTCTAGATTGGCGGTTAGCTTCTGTAGCGCGCATGTGCAAAGTTTTTCGTGAAGTAAGCTTTTAAACAAAAGTTAACATTGAAACATTTTTTAGTCAATATTAATAAATTATTCGCAAAAATAAGTTTAGATGTGTATGTTATATGTAACAAACATTTCATAGCGTGAAGCTTGAAAGTTTTGAAGCCACACCTACAACCACATTGCAGGTTGCAGGGCATGGTCACATTAGGCGCATTTAACTGCGCAGGCGTAAAATATTCACTATCTCATCTCATCTTTTAAATATACAACTGTTAACAAGGCAAATTCATTTTAGTTTCTTTAAATTAGAAAAGATACCTAGGTCTTAAAGTATATAATAATGACGTAGAAAACCTAAAAAAGAAAAGTCTACGCAACGCTTGTGCGCGTGCGTCAATATCTCGTCTCGATTGCCCATTAGTCTGCTAGCCCATTGCTAAGTGCTTAGTGTTCGTTCTGTATTTAAAAATTGGATGTATTTCGTCCGTGTCCATGCATGTTCTGGACATGGACTCTGGTTGCGCGGTTTTAATTGAATATTTTATTAGAAAAAAGATAGTTTTGTTTTCTACAAAATGACAATTTATAAAAAATTCCGAAATGTTTAAAAAAAATATATATTTTTCGAAACCTTACATTCAATAAAATATAATGTAGAACGATAGAGTGGAGATAGTGTCACGCCCTTGTCGCCGACTACCTTGAAGCAGCCACGTAGTGCTTGCAATTTCTCAGGGACAAAGTACCCTCTTCTCATCCCACTGGGCGTTGCAGTAAAAGCCAGTAGGGCTGACAGCATTAGCCTCACGTACGACAAAGAAAGTGGTATTAGTGCCACACCCAGGGCGTGGCGCTTGTTATTACAATCCCCTGTCAGTTAGTGCGACACCCTACAAATGACATACTTTGCGCAACGTCTATTGTGCGCAATAGTGAAATATCTTCACTGATTATTCTTTGGAAGAGCTTTTGGAAGAGCTTCATAAAATCAATCATACGTAGATATTAGATAGATATTTATTTATAATATATTATGCTTTTTCTTATTAAGTCATTTGCCTGTCACTAAATTCGAATGAAAGCTGTTATACTTAAAAAAACACATTTAAAATTCTTATCAACAAAATTAGACAAATTGATCTTGTCTCTTGCATTCAACGACAAATTGATCAAAATGTATTTTTGTTGTAGTTATAGTATTCAGTCTGATAGTCTCGTCTATGTGTAACTTAGCGACTTACATAAGCGACATAGCGACATCCAATAAGTTTAACATCTATAATCTATATGGTCTTGAACATTAGGTACATGGGAATGTATCGACGAATAATATTGATATTTTCTAAATGAAAAGTGGCTGACGTAGTGGCTTCAGTCTCTGCTATATGCGTGACACACGTACGTTCCTGATTTTTGGTAATCATTTCATTATGTTTGTTTTATATTAATGTCATACACTTAGTCCGTACTCTTTCTTAAAAAAATATTATTACTTTTTATTTACTTTTAAAGTTGTTGCCAACTTCCTCCTTCCAAATATTCAAAGTGACATTTAATTTCAGATGAAAGCTCGGATTCGGAAGAGGAATCAGACTTCGGTAACTATGCGGAGTTCCCGCGGCACTCCACGTCGGACGTGGACAGTGCCGTAGACAAGGATGACGACGAGGTCGAAATAATGAGTGACACTACAGACAAGGTGTGTATTGATTTCTTTTCTACTATCCTAGCCATTTTAATTGCAGTCGATTGCGTAATGGGACAGTGTCCTACTATAAACGTGATGGTTGTGGGTTCGATCTCCACTCGGGAATGTAAATTATTTTCATATTCTCGCTGTGGAAAGTCTAAGTGCAGAGTTAAGTTTAGCCATTTAATCTCCGTGTCTCAAATTCGAGAAGTAGATAACAGAATGCCCTGACGCTAGATCTACTCTGATATGCGCGGATGGAGCTGATTCCTGTATTGTAGATGATTGATGTGTTTTCTCTGATGTTTTATGCTCAAGTGTCAGAAAATGTGTAATTTTGCACCGTGCCAAATCAAAATGAAAATAAACCTGGTAAAATACTTTGTATGAAAAAGTGATATTTTTACGGTCAAACGGTTATTATGTATTTCTTTGATTATATACGTCTTTTATCTGTTATAATTTTCTCGAGTGAATTCATTGTAGTATCTTAATCAAAACAAAAGAAAAATAAGTAAAAATTGTATTTTAATGTTGCCAAAAAGCGTAAATAAATAAACGAAATGACTTAAAGAAAAATATTTGCTATATTCATTCAATGCCCCCTATCCGCGGTGTCTTATAATCTACAAAAGGGTCTAAGAAAGTTTCGTTCCGATCCTTATGTGGACTAAAGAACGCTGTGTGATGATCATCGTTGAAATTATAAATCCACTAAAGTAAATATTTAGCTACTAACTTATCACATAGAATAGACAGTATAGAATAAAAACGCTTTTAAGAGAAAAATTAAACAGAATAGTAGGTTATTAAAAGTAGTTAGTTATTATTATTTAATGCAACATTTATCAATTAAAACATGCTGCAATGATAGTTTTTTTAAAACACTTATAATTAAACAAATTTGTATATTTATAAAGATGTTGTCCAGGTAGATGTGTCCTTCCTCTATAACGTAGTTGTTTTACTGTATCGTCTTAGCGTCCTATAATCCACAAAAGGGTCTAATACCAATTTTTTGTACCCTTCTTTGGAGTAAAGGATGCTGTGGAAGGATGATCATCATTATAATTATTAAGATTGTTATAAGAAAAAATATAAAGTCATTTTTTAAAAGTATATTGTTAGAAAACAAATCCTGTATGTAATTAATTACTTACTTTTAGATTATTTTATAGTTAAAGAGCCTTCTCATATTAAGCTAGATTTACAATAGTTTATTTAGTTTCGTTAATATACACATTTTATATGTAATAAAGTATTTGCTAGTGGCTAGTCCCTTGTCGCCATAACGTCCTATAATCAACAAAAGGGTCTATGGATTAGTTTCGGCCCTTTTGTTGATTATTAGATGTAGTGGTGACCATCATCGTTGGATCTTCATGAGAAAGAAGACAAATATTCGTAATTCATCCGAGGATAAAGTTCATAATTTTTAATTTATCATTGTATTGAAATTCTTTTAATATCCCTGTAGTTTTCACCGTTTTGTTTATTTCGTATTACGCTATTGTTTTACGCTCATCCTTTTTTAAATATTTGTTATCATTGGTCCTAAATTCCCATTTCTATAATAGTGCTTATACTAATTTCTGGCATTTGAAGAGGCCCAACGTAGTGCAGTATCTGGCGATAATATTTGCTAAAACTTCAATGTCATATGGGTAGTATACACATATGACTATGGAACTTTAGTAAGATAAAATAATCAGCGTTTGGCGGACACACATACAGTACTGAGATAATACTGTCTACTAATAAAGGAGAGGTTATTGTGGCACAGTGAGACTACGGCTGACGGCTGTCAAAGCAATGGTTGTGAGTTCGATGTCCACTTGAGTAAATGTATTATATTTTACAAGATAGCGGCGTCATATTCAAAGAAACACGATTATTTTTGGTTATTTTACACTTGGGCTATTAAAACGTATTTTTCCTCTATGATATTCTGTTATCATTTTCATTTTAAGTAATCGATTTTAAGGAATTTGGTCGAATGGTTGGGCAACTAAATAAATATAAATTGTACTTAATAAGATTTGTATATCTCTAGTTATCTGACCTTGTGTTACGCGAAAAAATATTGGCCGCATAATGATAACAGTAGGTACCTACATAATGGTTATAAAACACAAAAACTTTGTTAAATGTTGTTTTAACTGTTGTTTATTTTGATAGTAATATGCAATTTATGAAGGAATGAATGTGAAACATTTTTTCTCTAGAATTTGGGCGCTTTTTTTCATTTGTGAACTAATTGTAATAAAATCTAAGGAACTGAATTTAAATCACTAATATTTGTATCATCACAAGCCTTGGCAGTTATAGCGCTTAAATTAATAATATAGTATCATCTAGTTGATCTGATAATGGAGCCATGACCTGAATAGTGGTTAGTTAGTTAGGCTCATATAATTTATAACTCCAAGCCTATTCTATAGCACTTGGCGTGGAAACTGAATTATTAAAATATATTTCGGTATTTTTTTGTGATTTCGATATTTACAATGAAATAGACTGTAATATAATTACGTACGTATACGTATAAGAAATTTTGAAGCAATAAAATATAATCTTAAAAAATCCTGATGAGTTTTCCTGGTTATTCACATACTAAGCAATTGATTGACAGGAAGACAAATGTGAAAGGCATGAAGAAGGTGGGGAAGCGATGGACCAAGAAATCAGCACAGGTGAAGAGTTGGCGTTGCAAGTACGAGGTTTAGCTTTAAGAGATATCGGGCATAGGAATTCATCACGGCGTACTGTAAGTTATGAGGAATTGACAATTGTTGAATTTAATTAGTGTATGCTAGTTTGCTGAAAACGTCAATTAAATTAAAAATAGAAAAAATCCCATACACAAAAAGTTCTATAAAGTAAAATTCTAATGGCTAAACATATTTATTTGAATAATGCCTAAAACACTCTGTTAAGTCGCCTTTCAAAGAAATAAAAACTAAATCAACATCATTTATTCGTTTGGGTGTTACGGTGTCACAAACATTCATATACATACACACATAAAAAAAATACTTATACAATTAATAATTAATATTTTTCTATTCTTTAATTTGATTTAAATTATTTTAAGGGAGAGAAGACAAAGAGCGATGCTGGCAAAGGTCTTGGCCTTGAACCTGCTAATCGTTGCGGTCGAGCTTTGCGACACGCTCTCAAAGGCTTGAAGGCTTTGCACCATTTGACTATTGACAAGTCCAAGGTGAGATATTATGCTATTGCTTAATTTAATTCTGGAACTGATTTGAAAAGCTAGTCAGGTAATTTTGTGACGTTGATATTTTGTAGAATGTTGTCTATTTTATTATTATATTATATAATAATTATCTCTAAGGTTAGGTAGAAATTGGGAATGCATTAATAGTAATTAGCGTAGGATACCATCGTGTATTGACTATATGTCCTTTATGATTATAGTTTCTGTTAATTCTATTGAATAGGAAGAAGAACGAGAACGTCTCAAACAACAAATCATAAACGAGGAACAACACCCGAAAATGGCGAACCCATACGAACCAATTAAAATGAAATATGAGCCCCTCAAACGACCAAAAGAACATGTTTCTAGAAGCAGAAGAAAGAAACGAGAAAAGAAAATGGATAGAGCAGGAAATTACTTAATCGAAACCAAATCTAATGTTGATAAAAATGCCATTTTGATTAGAAAAGAAAATAATACTATACCAACCTGGCACGAACCGAACAGGGACGACAATTTTGCTTGGAAGCTACATTTAAAAACGTTACTATATGAAAAAATATGTCTGGCATACGCTACTTTGGCGGAATATAGTTATTCTCATGAGCAATATGGGTTTTCTTTGAAATATATAAATATGGCGAATAAATGTCAGAAATTATTAACCAATATGATCATCAAAAGTCGGGTGGTTGATGCTAGTTGTTTAATAGGTCGTGTTGGTGATAATTTCTTCCAATTGAGCAAACATTGGACGAGCTTGGAACAGTACAGGAAACAATTTGAAATGGATCACGAAATTGATAGTCATATCAAGATTGAGATTGAGAATGACATGACGGAAGAAACTGACGGTATTGCTGAGGACGAGTTCGATATAGGTGAGTTTTGAAAATTCTGACCCGATTTTGATGAAACAAAAAATATTATTATCTATATTTCTCCATTTACCGTCAATTGTCACCAGCAATAACCCTTCCCACTACCGAGTTGGAGGCGATGTTGGCGTCCTGTTGTTACTACGGGCGCGCCATACTGGCAGCGCACCGTGCGTCCGACGCCGCGCACCGCAAGGACGAGCTGTTGCGGCGGCGCGCCTCTGTCTGCAACGACCTGGCTGTTAGATACATGAATGACGCCCAGCGTGAGTACTGTTTCATTTAGTTGGATTTCATTGTATTGATTGAGGTGGTCGATGTCAACGATGACTCGAAACTCGAAAATTTGATGGTGCAATGGTATGATGGATGATAGTGTTTTATATGCGGTATAAAGCGTGACGTTACGCTGTCTCTGTTCTAAAATTGATTGTTTTTAATAATAAAAACAGCAATCAATTTCAAGAGTATAAACTCTGCTATGTGTTTTCCAAGTTTCTGTTAAATGTAAAAATATGGCGTAGGTACGACTAGCGATCCACAAGCGGCTTCGCTTTAACTTTTACATATATTTTACCCTATGCGTGGGTTTTTTATGTTCTAGATATGTTATTGTAAAGTTTCAACTAAATCCTCCAAATGAGATAATTGTTAGAGTCTTAGTGCACAAATTTCACAATACTTCTTTTCTCTTATATATTTTTTAAATAATTTACAAAGATAATTCCAAAAACAAAATACATATTGACCTAAATAAACTATCTTTACAGAAGTTTACATGAAATATGTTGAAGAGCCAGATCAAAAAGCGCCAAAAGCTAAGCTCCTCTTAAAACAGTTTTCCACTCTGTCGCGCCGCTCGTCGGAGTGCTTAGACGAGGCTGCTTCGATATTTGAGGACGTCAAAGACATACCTAACTTGGCCCTACTCTTCTGTAACAAAGCAAGATATATGAGATTCAAGGCGCATTGCGATCAAGGCAGTTTTAAGTGAGTATTTTGTTTATTGTTTTAATCCATTGCTAACTTTTAAGGCCATTTTTATTATCAGTTTCACGCTGCATTCCGCATACAGCGGGGTACCTGGGGATTGAACCCACAACCAGTCGCATTTATAGTCACACATTTGTGTCACTATGCTACGACTGGCTTTGAGGAGTTTAATTTGTTATAATTCTGTTATTATATATTTTTTCCCGTTTTCCCACAAAAAACGCTGTCTATACAGTGAAGCGAATTGGATTTATTACACTGCTCTTAAAATTTAAAGGCAGTGGAATAAATCTCCTCCGCCATTTCGTTTATTGTTCTAAAACTTCTAGGGTTATTTAATTTCTTATTATTGTATTATATGGATATTTTTTTCCGTTTTATCCTAAAGTGCGGAGAAACGCCGTCTATACAATGAAGCAGAGGAACTTTATTCCACTGCTCTTAAACTTTTGGGGCCGCGTGATAGTTGTGGTGCAACTTCAATATGGGAACTTGTGTCTTGGGAATTGTCCTGTCATCTATATTCCCGGGCTGTGTTGATGCAGGATTATCCAGGAGTTTACGCTGATGTGAGTTTTAACACTGTATTTCTGTATAGAAATATGGGATAACTTTTTTTATGTTATATTCTATGTAACTTAAAACTGTGTCGTTATAACAAACAACGACATCTTCAAGCTTCTTCCCATATAGCTGAGAAGGCTAAGGGAAACCTAGTGTTTAACTCGATTATGTTCGCAATGCCTAATTTTTGGGACCTTACGTGTTGAGTGGTGGAACTTAATACCGCGCTTTGTTAACCAGAGCGAGGAAATAAAAATAATTTAAATATTGACTATATTTAGATTTAAAGAACGTTATTATACGTACATTAAGGCTATGGGGTCGTCGTGGCGTAGCGGCACAGCGTCTGACTATACACGCTGTGTGCCGTTAGGGGTTCAATTCCCACTCATCATAATGATTTATTTTTATTTACTTGCTCTTGTAACTTTACATCGGTTTTGAATATCAAATTATGAAATATGTTTTTAAAATATTTTTTGTCGAAGTCTAGCTTAGATTTATTACTTGATGTTGTAGTTAACCAAAAAAATTAATAATATTTATTTCTATGTTTTACCTACTACTAATAAAATAATACCTACTTTCTACTTTAAACCATATGTTATAAAATATACTTTTTTTTAGGAAATAACTGAAGTGTCGGATGCTTTCAAGCATGCACTCAAGTATTGCCTTCTTAGTCCTGGACCGAGGCAATATTTGTACCAATTCAGAGCCGCCATGATATACCATCGATTGGGGTCTTTATATCATTCTCAATATAGGTAAGCAATTTATAATATTATCTTTCTAAGATACGGTCTCGGCTTCGCGGCCACCCTGAACCTGTAGATGGCTGCGTATATTTGATTTTTGATTATTTCACTGAGTGAAAAATAATAATATAATAAAAAAATTAAATAAACGCGCCACTTAGAAACCGTCCAAGAATGATAGATACATATTATATAGATAGTCAAAGAACAGTAGTTTTGTTTTTTAAGCGTGGAATTACATTTTATGAATGTTGAAATATCTTTTTTTTATTTTGTGTTTGTTTGATATAGGGTCGCTCGCGACGAAGGTCCCCGCAGGAGGGTGCTCCTGCAGGCGACGTGCAGCAACTACGACCGGGCGGCGCTGCAGTTCGCGGCGCTCGAGGACGCCGCCATGTTCCTCACCGTGCGCCTCGAGCACGTCGCCGCGCTGGAGGCGCACGCCGCCGGTGAGTGGAGGAAGGGGGGATTAAAAGAACCTCCTCTTGTTTTCATTTTGTGTGTATAAAATATTCAAATAATCTCAACCCTAAATTGCGGAAGTATGGGTATAAGAGGATAGAAAAGGGTAAAATAGAAGGATTAATGGCTCTTAAAGAAAAAAAAATCAGTTTAAAAGTAGGGTTATAGGATAAGTTGGGACGTCGCACTATTGGGAACTTGCAGTTGTCCGGAATGATTAAAAGGTGATGACAGTAGATGAAGAGTGAGAAGAATGAATGGGGAAATGAGAATAAGGAATTTGCAGCTATCGATTCCCCCAAACTTGGGCGATAAAAAATAGGGAAACAGGTAAAGTTAAATAAAATTATTTACAATCCCTTGTAACTAAACTGACTTACATTTTTCTGGTATATTTACTATATTGATACGACACATCAAAGCTGATGAGTTGGCACTGCGTCAAAACTTATTGTGTTAAGATTAAAACACATTATTGTATCATTTTATAATATTTGTTTTGGTATTTCATTTAAATATGTACTTAGGTATATTATTTGCTCAAATATTTGATCAATGATAAGATGACATATGTTTGAAGCTATTAAACCTAAGATTTAAATTTTTGCACGTTGTACTAAAATTATCTTCCTTCTTTTTCCATACTTCGACTAATTTTCGAGACATTGCGTGTGGAAGAACGGAACATTACGCCGCGCTTTGTATTGTTACTAAAGCGGGGAAATGACAATAATTTCATTCTCAAAAGCGAGAATAGACCCTTGTTTGTTGAAGGATACGAATCCTATTATTACTTAACATACAAACACAACATAACATTTAAAACCATACATTATAAATACGTTTTTTTTCTTATTCCAGTATCACCCAATCTAAAACTAAAATCACTACAAAACGCAATAGAATTGCTAAGACAGTGTCACTCTATTATGAAATTACTTAAAGACCGCGATCCAGAAGACCAAAAAGACCATCCAAAACCAGAAGACGGGGACGAAAAGAACATGCAAAATGAACACAGTCTTCTATGTTTATACGAGAGTAGATTACATTTTATACTGAAAAGTATAATTCAATATTGCAGATCGAAATCTAATAAGGATTACGAGAAAATGGCCGACATGTATAAAAAATTATATTGTGCAAGTCTTAAAATTAAGAAAAATTATGATGTCAGAATACACGCGGCTAGTATTTGTGATGTATTAGCTGCCATGGATGATATTAATAAAGAATTTCAATAAAAAATTAGTTCTAATAGTTAAATATTTTTGATAATGGGCATCAAATTTTATTTAGAATTCATATGATATGCTGAAATAAGTGTGGAAAATGGAATGATTTGAAGGCTTTTTTGTTTTCGCGTTTAATCTAGGAGATACTTACTAATAAATTATAAAAATCAGAATATTAAATCCATTTCTTATTTTATAACGTTTAAGCGTGCCATAAATCCATAAATGGTTTAGAAGTGTTATTTTTTTACTAAAGGCATATACATTGATGAAGGTTGTCGGATCGAATTTAGGTATTGTTAAAGAAATCTAATAATACAAAATATGGAAAAAGTCAAAATAAAATTATTATAAAAAAAATTGCAGATTTTTTAAATTAATTGTTTTAAGATTTGAATCCTCTCTGGATAAAGTTTATTGACTTTGTTTTTTTTTGCTCATATATAGTTAGAGATTTTGCTTTTTGTTTTAACTGCAATCACTTAAAAAGTAAATAATAAATGAAGTACATTTTTTAGATATAAGACTAATAAATGTGATCTGTTATGTATTTTTCGTATGATTCTCAAAGAAATATATATTTCTTAAAATAAATGAATAAATAAAATAACGCTTTTCTTTATTTTTATCCGACTTCTATAAAAGCAGTAGCTGAATGTATTATTTAGTTTTGCTTAGAATGTTTGAGAGGTTTTTCTTATATTTTTTACATTTTTTAATTGAAGACTGAAGACATTTGGTCTGTAATAGTATAATCTATTTCATTTTATTGAAAGTTAGAGTTATCAAATAACCAAACTACACGCATGTGCTATAGATAAAGTTACACCTGATTACATTTTTTTTTGTAAAAGGTCATTTTTCATCAATTAACAATGCCACCAGAATTCGGCTGAAAGTGGAGAGCGGAGTGTCTTAACACTAGGCTAATTCTGTCCTGCTACAAGCGGGAGCCAGCGTGAAGCTCATTATGATTTACTAAACAATTAAATGATTTACTGTCTTCTTGCTTGACACATAAGACAAACTAAACACAAAAAAAAAAAATAAGATATAAAAATAGAATGAAATAAATCTATTTTTTTATTAAATATTTATTTAAAAACAATATCACATTATATTAGGTGTGTAATTATAACTATGTACAAAAGTTTAACAAAATGTAACGAAAGTATCACAACGCAATAACTACTACTTAGACTACTAGAAGTCTATATTTGTACTTTGGTCTTTTACGTATAATTTTATTTGTTTTTAAGGTAACTTTTTGCTTAAATTTAAAAAATATATCACTATTATTTAAGAAAATAGAACTTTTAGAAACAATGTTCAGATAAATAGCGATGGAAATTCCAATTTTGATAAAAGTACTACATAAATTAAATACATTATTGTTGAATATGCTATCTAACAATGATTATTAGGAACTCTTGCAGAAACTAATTTAGCTTTTAGTTTTATTAATTTAAAACTTAGCATATTATTAATCCTTACATTTAAAATGGTCCAAATATCCAAATATTTTCTCGTAAATTATAGGTAAGACACTATATTTCTTAATTATTTACCACTAACCTATAGGGGAATGCTTTAAAACTAAAATCTCATTTTTATATAGGACATATAAATAATTATAATGATGGAGTTTTCATAATGTTTTAAATTCCACTTTAGCTGCCAGTGATTGTTCAACAATATCCAGTCTAATTTATATTTTTATTAATGTTTGGTATTAAGCCAATCTAGGTCTTAAGTAATAATCTAAGTTAGACTCGGTCACTCAGTATTCTAAAATACATTGAATGTCCATTTAATTACCTATATATTTAATAAAGTATTAAAAAAAAAGCAATATTACCTTCGTTTTAGTTAGTATTCTGCGATTATTTTATAATTTTTTCTAATAATATGATTATAAAAATAATTTATTAGGTAATTAAATAGATAGATAAACTAGCACAATATTAAAAAAATAATTCGTTTTATAATGATTATAATTTATACTATATACGTGGATTAAATATACAACGACAGGCATTACTCGCTTGAGCATGACTTGGTCCCAATTCGTAAAAAAACTTAACAATAATATTCAATTTTTTACAAATATGTTTAAATATTCGTAGTCTGGGAATCAATTTACGCCTTCTCGGGTTTACGTTTTCTGAAAAGGAATAAACAAAAAGTAAGCATGTGTTAAATGAAACTGTAATAATGTTGTATATGAAAGGAATATTTTTTTAATTTACTATTTAAATAGTAATATATCTGTCACCACAGAATCAAAAATCATTTTTTTTAATTTGTGCTCAACTGGCTCGCCCGAAATGAAGAACTGAACTAAGAATTGGGGTGACATTTTAAACTTGAAGCCACGTGTCTTAGCGCCAAAGCGTCTGACTGAAAATACGATGTTTGTAAGTTTAATGAACTGCGACATGAAATATTATCATTTCTCCTTTTTGGTAAGATAAAGTTAAAAGACTTTTGAAGCTTTCTCTGCGTATTGCCTGCTTTGTGGGATAACATTTGAAGCTGAAGAAAATGTAATGTAAACTTACTCTCCGCCGAGCATCTCCTGTATTTCCTGGAAGCTCTTGCCCTTAGTCTCAGGCACTATGAAGAGAGTGAAGAAGAATGCGCCCACACAGCACACCGCGAATATGTAGAAACCAACGTGTCTACCGATCGACGTCGAGATGGTGGGGAAGAATCTGGAAGAAAAAAAAAATATTATTGTTAGTCCATTTATAGTTATCGGGCACCGGGAAAAAAGTGGCCTATTTTTGGAAACCAAATCTGGGACACGATATTATTTTCAAATTTAAAGAGCTTTTCAGAATTTGGAGATTACCTAGTTGGAATTTAAATATCTGAATCGAAACCGACATTTTGTTTACAGAAGCATTCAACTTGATATTTTCGAGAAAAAAAAAAATGTTTTAATCAAAATTAAGACAGTAATATTTTGTTTGGGAATCGAAACCATACTGAACCCATACCCATCGATACTACTAATACACCGATGTCTTTCTTATTACTATTAAGGAAAATAAAAAAAAAAAACAATTTAATTCTATTGACTTACAACTTAAGGCTAAGATTAACTAGTAAACATCAACTTACTTAGTGACCAAGAACGACAGTATCCAGCAGAAGGCGGTGGCTATGGGCGAAGCGACCGCCTTCACTTCAATGGGGAACAGTTCGCTCATGACTGCCCACGGAAGGGGCCCGAGACCCCAACAGTACGTCACTATGAACAGCACCAGCGACATCACTGGCAGGAAACTAATGCTGGGGACTACTGGGCTATTCATGCTTTGTAAGAGGAAGAAAGTTCCCAGGAGTGTCTGTGAAACGATCACAATTTTTGTGAATTTTGTGTTTGATGATATGCCTAATAAGTGGTTTTAGCAGAAAGGAAAGGAAATAATCAAGTTAAACAATTTGATTATTTCCTTTCCTCAATCCTTTTTTACTATAAACTGGACTTCTGCTCAAGAAGTCAACATGTTAAGTTATTATTTTTTTTAAAGTTTTTTGTTTTATTTTGACATACATTATTTTTAAATTTGAAGGGATCCTTCTTCACTCAATACTTCTCAATAATCTCAGTATATATACGTATATATACATTGTTTTATTTATTTATTTTAGTAAAATATTGCACATTTTTAAATGATGCCAGTTGTTGGTTTGATACCTATTACTAAAAATACTACTTGTTTACTTGTTACTAAAAATATTTTACTTTTCTCGCTTCGATAACGAGGCTAAGCGCTGCGTAAAAACAAAAAGCCGGTCAAAACACAGTGTTTCCAGAATTTAGCAGAAAGTAGGGAATATAATTGTCTTATTGGAAATAGAATGGGAACATAAGGTTCATAGGTTCCCTTTGTCTACCCTGCTATGTGCCGGACCGAGCGTAAAGCAAAAAGAATGAGTAAATATAACTTACCAGACCAATGGCTGTGCCGCAAGACGAAACCAAAAGCAGAATACGACGTCCGAGACGGTCCACTACCAGCGGAGTGATGAATGACGCTACCAACTATTTAAGGATATATGAAAATATATTATTAATAATAATATGTAGAAATATTTTTGCGAACAAAGTCGCATTTGAGTCTAGTATTATATATTACTGAAAACAAATTAAGTATTTGAGAAAATATTTTCTTCCGAGTCACTTAAAAATTTAAAGGAAGTTTTTATTGGTTACATAATATAATACGAATTTAAAAACACAATACCTGTACAGCACCAATAATAATAGTAGCGGTATCTGGATTTAATCCACTTTGGGAAGCTTCAAATATGTCCGTCATGTAGAAGAGCACCGCGTTGATGCCGCTGAACTGCTGGAAGAACACCAGCGCAGACGATATGTAGAACGCCTTGAAGTTACTGCCGCGGAACACGTCGCTTAGCTGTTGGCAAAATTATACAATCATTAGATTTAGTGAAGGCGGGGTGCAATGGTGACCGTAAGTAAACGCGTCGGTTGTGGGTGGATGGTGGCTCTTTTAAAAAGAAAAAGAGCGGGGTTGACGTTGATTCGCCACTCAATATGCATTATTCCAAAAGGAATTGTCTTCTATTATAATCGACCTTTATCGATTAATTTATAACCGAATTAAAAAGTAGGTATATTCATAAATTGATTATTATATATTGAAGACGATTCCAAGAAACTATTTTAAATATGTACTAACCGTAGCAGTTTTCTCCATGGACGCGGCGACGTCAGCCGCTATCACGTTTAGTTCAGCTTCGACTCCCGACCGCGTCTTGCCGCGGATTGTGCACAAGCACTGCGCTGCGGCTTCTCTGTCCTCTGCGAGATTAAATTAAAATATTAAATAAATAATAAGGAAAATGTTCTTACAATAAACATGTTTTAAATTAAGAACACATGTAAAAACAAAAACAAAAAGTAAAACTCTCACCTTTCAACAAATGATAAGTGGGTGTTTCAGGCATAAAGAAGAAGGAAGCAGCGAATACAACGACAAACGCTATACCGACGTAAGCGACCGCGCCGTACGACGCGCTCGGGCCTATACCGTACACCAGCAGGAAACCCACTGTTATGAACATTTGGAGGAATGAGCCGAGAGCTCCTCGTGAGTCGTCCTGGAGAGAAAAGAAATTATACTTATATATGTATAAGCTATTAGAAAATAAAAATTTATTATGCGTGCCATATTAGCAGGTATAATCTGGTATAACGATGTCATGTTGGAAGAAAAAAAACTTCAGTTGTCTGCCATTAATTTATCACTTATTTTACAGGCCATATTGACGCAACAGGCCAGACTGACTGTAAACGTGGTGGTTGTGGATACAATCGGGATAATCGCCATTCGGGATAATGATTTTATTAAAATTATTTTCATTTCGCCGCTCTGGCACTCAACAATCAATTTCCTAAAAAAATTGCAGAAAGTGGGTAACGTCTTTACTCTGCTATAGTGAAAAAAGCGTGAAATTACATCACGATGGCATATATAAAATTTATAAATGAACTGCAGATAACCCCAAGTTGTCCCACATTTCGTGAATACAATGCTTGTTTAGTAATTCGTTTGGAGTTCATTCTCCTTTAGCCATTATATATTCCGAAATAAATATTTAGGTATCCATTTCTTCCAATTATTTTTATATTGAAAACAGGAATCATACAAAGGAAAGTTTTTATAGAGGATATTTTAGATTGTCCTCTATCATTTAACAAGTTAGGAACCATACCGTAGCAATTTCAGCGCAGTACATCGGTGATATAGTGAACAGCATGCCAACAGCGATACCCCAGAATATCCTGCACGCGTACAAGAAGGCCATGTTGCTGGCAGCCGCTGCTAGAATCCAACCCACCAGTAGGGGCACTGTTGAACTCAGTAGACCCCATTTTCTACCTACTTTTGATGCAGCGAAACCACCAATAAATGGTCCTGAAAGAGAATAATAAAATAAGATCAATTTGTTGAAATAACTGTGTTTTTTTATTTAAATCACATGTGAAGTAATTTCATTTGTTTCTTTAATTTTGACCACCCGGCCGCCCCTTTTCCTACGCCCATGTTTAGACTCATTCCCACTCCTCTACCTAGGAATATTATTGGGCCTACTCATTTTCAGAGCGAGGAAATGCAAATATTAAATATATAATTTTCTTGAGTGTGAATCGAATCTACAACTTGTCGCGTTCACAGTCGCACGCTTGTGCCTCTGAACTATTAATGACCCCGTTATTTGTTAATGTATTTAATATTTTTGCACATAGGTCCTTAAATTGAGAATACTATACAGTAATGAGTATATTTCGAAGTAACTTTAATACAAGGTATCTTAATACTTTTTCCTAAAATTACACAAATTTCTTACCTAACATAGCCCCAATGTTAAGTAGAGATCCCATCCATGCTATTTCGTCATCTGAGGCAGGTTCTCCGAGCGGGTTATCACTACTATTGGCCTTGAGCTTGCTGTTGATTGGCGCCGTCCACCCCATGGAATAACCCGTGGAGGCGATCGCGATATTCGCTGAAATAAATGAAATTACACCCTAAGAAATAAACAACTTAACTGGTATGCAGAAGGAACAAATTTCCCGAGGCATTGTGTGTTGGGTGGCGGAACTTGACCTCGCACTTTGTCTACCAGAAGGAAAAAGGAATAAATCAAATATAATTAAGATGAAAGTGTTGCATCATTATATATTTTTTTCTGTTAATATATAAAAGAAAACAAATCTAATGATAAGACTAAAAATAGTCTCGTACATAAGTAGATCCTAGAGTCGGCAAAGTGACTGCGTAATATCGCGTATCCTGCTTCAGAATAACTTCTTAGATCACAGCTACATACCTATTGTTGATTATAGAGACCATTTAAAAAAAACTTTTCGCCGAATGAAGGTCTGTCGAAGGCATTCTGGGCAAAGTAGAGAGTAACGAAATCTTATTTCATGAGAAGTGAATCTTCTATTTTCATGAGAGTAAAATTGAAGGCTCATCTCATGAAGGTTCGATGAGATGAAACTTCAATTTTTTCTTTATCTTAATATAGTCGAAAATATGTATATAAGAGCGCATATCAGGGTAGGCAGAAGTAACGTAGTGTTAAGACACTCCGTCCCCCAATGTTCGAAACATTGCGTGACGCTTCGTTTACCAAAACAAAACGGATTTTTTTTCATCCAGAAATAAAACTCTTGCCATCCAAAAATTAACTATAGAGTCGAAATCAAGTTAAATAATGGTTAATGAAAGTATATTAACTATAGATTGTTTTATGCCAACAAACAACACAGAGAATAGCGACAGATGTTTTTAATATATATAAAAAGATAATAAAACAATTTAATCAGAATTAAATATCAAATATCTACAATATTAATTAAATGATGTCACATATTATTTTGACACGTTGCGCACGTACCACTACGTGTGATCTATCTTTTATATCTATCTAATCATTATTATTTTTAATACGTGAGTTATTCAATAAAATTAAATAATTGTTTTTTTTTTATTAGGTGATTCAATATTTTGAGTCCTACATTGCTGTGAAATCTTCATAATTTTTTCACATCTCCTAATACACCAAGCGTCGCGCTCAAATAAATTATAATTTAAACGTTTAATTTAAACGGTAAGTATAGTAAGGAACCCAACGCAGCGATTTGTCTTACCAGATTTAGGCGAATTGTCGATTTAGATCATTCTGAGATTTGAATCCTTAATCTTATTCAATTAGACACCTCTATGTGCCATAATAGCTTTGATTCATTGGTTTTATTCTATTAATTAATTGTGTCATGTATAAATAATACTTAATATTAATATTGACACCTGTTACAGTTTATATTTAACATCTGGCGCCACTTTGAGAAAATTGAGAGGTACCCGAGATAACAATAGGTACCTACAGGGTTTTGTCACGTCTTGAAAAGTGCTTGATAGATGATACTTGTTTTTTTAACAATTGTTTATTTTGCACTATATGTATGTAAAACGTCGCAGAAATGAATTTTATGGCTATTTTATACGATTGTTTTATGTATATATTTCATTAGAAACGTTCAGATAATATTTATATGTCAAAGATAACGTGAAATGATAGCTCGCGTTAATAAATAAGCAATAAAGTTAGCAAATGTATGGTATTTATAATGTATGTATGTAGAGTACATTTTCCACACTTAAAATGAATGTGATCTAACTAAAAAACTTGTAATTTGTAAGAAATAACTGTATAATCTTAGCTTAGCACTAGCTACACTAGTAATCAGAGAGATCCCAGTGTTAAGACACTGTTTCTCAGACACCGTCCAATTTTAGAGACGTTGTGTATTGACTGGGGGAACTCAATACCTAGCTTCATTTATCAGAGCGCGAAAGTGAAAGTATTTCCAAGCATTTTCCTGATCGAGGATCGATAACTTTTTCTAATCAGTTCTTAACAAAACCATAAGTTAGAATTTTTGGTTCCCTTTTAATGCTCTGCATAATGCGGTAGATGCGTAATGAGATATAGATAAAATAAAATACATTTATTATTTAAAAGCTTAGCAAATATATTTCTGTCATTGTAATTTTATATAAGCGTCTGTAATTTTTATTACGTGATAATGAGGTTATCGTATTACAAAAACAAATTATATATTATACCTACAGTACGGTCAACGAGTCGTGGCTACCATCCTAAAAGCAAATATCCGCACCAGCGTATTGTACTTAGTTTTTATATATATATTTTAACACTAATAAGAGGAATCATGATGTTTTATTTTATTTTATTTGTTTTTAGTTTCACTGTTTGTACCTAACGGGGTAGTATGCTAAAATGGGGGTAGCAAAATAAAACATGGCGTCAAACGCTGTGCTCTCTGCATACTTATTTCGCCTCGGCTACTATCAAGTTTATAAGTATCCCCCACATAGCAGGTTAACCAGATGTTAAGAAACTCTGTTTCCCATTAAGTTTCGGTTTCACTCTTGTGCCCCTGCGCCAAAATGTTCTCTAAAACACTTCAATATTTTATTAACCCTAACTCTTTGTCTCGGAAATAAGAGAGTGGGCACAGAAAATCTGGATCTTTGTCCACCAGATCGGAGAAATAAAAAAATATAGTAAACCACACAACAATTATTAAAATTATCTAACATTATAAATATATTACAGTTTTAAAGCTCCGCCTATACGCTCCGCAAGAAAGTGAGATAATTACAAAATAGACCCCCCAATTACATCGTAAATAGACTATCTAGTAATAAAATTTATTATTCCGCATAAACAATGCACTAAATAAATGATTATAATTTACGATGGATTTATATAAAAATAAGAGCATTTATTTTTTATTTTTTAGAAACATTTTTAGGTTCATGTCTATACCTAACTTTTTAGTTCTATTTATTAACTTTTTGGTTATATTTTACGTTGGATGACATAAAAAAAATCTGCACCCGTCCCGTTTACTTAAATACCTGCCTTACTTTAATTATACTTTTATCATTATCTGTGGGATAAACTCACTTTACTGAGTGACCGACTAACTACGCGGCGTAGAACACTGAAACTTGTCACGAAAATTTCTTGGGGAGCACCAAGATTGGATTTCCCGGAATTCTGAAGGTAACAGGAAAAAAAATAATTTATGTTTCAACGCAAACAAAGTCGTAGGCATATTTATAAGAGTATAATCAAGGATACCCATAGGATACTCAAAAACAGATTATTGTTAAAATGCGAACGACGCCGGGATAAAAGCTAAGCTAGTAAGTATATAGTCATCATCATCATCATCAACAGCCATCTTTTGTCCACTGCTGGACACAGGCCTATTAGATTAAGGATATAGTATGAATTGAAAACATTTAACACAAACATCTATTGTCTTTGACCTGTGTAGACGGTGCATATATAAATACAGTTGGTAACAAATGATAATAAATTAAATTAAAAGTTAATTAATTACTGTCTTTGCCTATTTTTCACCCTAAAAAAGTGAACAAACTAAACCTACAATAAAAAAGACATTTAAATAATTTAGTCATCGGTAATTTTTTTACCGCCAAGTTTTTGGGGAAATTGCATGTTGTTTGGCGGAACTCAACGCCACAAAAAAAATATATTAATACGTAAATATCTATAAAATAATCAAAGAATGACCACAGAACAGAGTGACGCGTCTCTAGATTCTCTCTCCTGAAGGCAAGAATGTAATAATGAATACATAAAAAAACATATAAATAAACATTCATGATGGATTATTGGCTGTCCCGATACATTTTTCATACAGAATTAGCTGGCATAATGCACTAATAGCATTGCATCTGAGCACGTGAGTCTATTTACGTGCGTTATTTTGACGCTGTCGTGACGTAATTGGGGATGGAACTGGCTGACGATAGTTGTGGCTTCAAATCCAATGCAAATATTTATTATATATATTATTATTATTTTTTTCAGATTGAATACGTTGTTTAATATTAAAATAAACAGATAAATAATTCGTTGATAAGTAGGTACTTAATTTAAATAAGAATTGTAACATTCGCATTATTTTTATTACACTAAAAGTCTTGTTGCTTAAACTTTTTTTATCTTATATTTTATGCAAAGACGATTACATGCAAGCCTACTAAGAAGTCATCAAATGCACCTACTCCAAAATATATTAAATTATTTTTAAAAAAATCGCAATTAAAGAAAATATTATTAAAAATATTTGTGTTAAAAATTAATTTTATAATAATATTAGAAATGAAATAGGTAAAGATGTAAAATTATTTTAACGTGCCAGTTAAAAATAAAAGATACCATCCTATCCTGAAATACCGAACGTTTTTCGTTTATCTGTCGCAAACGCTAATCAAATTTAAATATATATAATATATACGACCTTATTACCGTATCCATATATTATTATCGATTAATTGAATAGAAAAAATATATCAATCCACTTTCTGCACAAATTTAAACAAAAAAAAATCACTTTTCAAACTCAAAAAAAATATTTAAAAATCACTTTTTTGCAAGTTGAAACTATGGTAAGCACTTGCAACTTAATTTAACTACTTAAAACTTAAAATTGTAGGCAATTATTAAAATGTAAATAACTAACTAATAAACTAAGTAAAAAAAAAACAGAGAAAAAAGAGATTTGATTCACAATATCGAAACATACCGATGCCGCCAACGATATACTGTCTCCACAGCTGACCCTCCATCCTGAACGTTGCTCACACACTGAACTAACACACGCTTCTGACGATATTTATCTCGTTGTATAATATAACAATATCAGTGCTATGTTAAGCTATTCTGAATGTATTAAATAGATTTTTATCCAAAATTAGTCTAATTCCAATATTTTCACTTTAAAAATATGATGCCAGACGTATCACAGCGGCCGTAAGCGCGACGGTTGTAGGTTTGATACTCATTTGAGGATATGTATAATTTTTATTAAGATAACTACCGTTAAGCGTCACCATTTAACACACAAGATCTTGAATATTATGCTGTGGACGGGAAACGGAGTGTCTTAATACTATGTTCCCTCTGTCTACTCTGCTATATGCGGGAGACAGTGTGAAACTTAAAAATAATATTATGTAAATCAGCTGTGACTTGTCAAGAAAACAGCATTGCATTCATGGAAAAGACTCGTTCTACTAAAATGAAGTGGAAGTTAGGGGACAGAGTGTCTTAACACTGTATATCTTACATCTATATGCGGATTACAGCATTATACAAAAAAAAAAAACAATCAACAAAATTTTATATAAAGTAAATTAAAATAATATCAGGAAATTTCAATTAATTAAATGATAAATAAATATTACTATATAATACCTACAAAATATGTGTTAACAAAATAATCATTTTATATAGGTGCTTAATTATTCTACATATTGTTGTAAATTTGGTTTCCATAACAACGTTTACTTTATTCAACTACTAGAGACTTAAAAGTGACCTTGCTCGCTTAAGTTAATTATTATATTATAGGTAAATTTTATAAAATATTCACATAAATTGTAGTCTATGTGTTATTCCGTTGTATAAGTTATATCACTATAAAGTTTTATCTAAATCAGTTCAGTACTTTCTACGTGAAAGTGGTACAACGATCTATCTTCACAAATCTTTATATTCAGGTATAATATTAATAGAATTGTCTAAAATTGTACGAGATTTTTTTAGAAACAAATATCGAATATCAATATTATAAGATAATTAACTTATGTAAGTCGTATAACTTGTTAAAAGTGCAAATAAAAATGCAAATAGTTTTTCCTTACTTCATAAATTAATCTGTGGCAAACTGCCATTGGTGTATCAAGAGACGTTTTCCAGATATTTTCCTCGACTTTAGCTTTGAGATGGTTTTTTTTGTGATTTTGTTTTGTATTTTTTATTAATTTTTTATCAGTAAAATGCTTAAATGGGCTCCAAAATATCAAATAATATATTACACCCTTAAATTCTACCATTTTACCTTAAATAAATAAAAGAAAATTGTCCACTCACCGACCGCCCCTATAAGGTATTGTCGCCACAGTTGACCTTCCATGCTGAAGGAGCTCCGACCGTTGTTTCCCGCGACGGGGTCGTATGAAAGCCTATCAGCCATCTGATACGTCTAATAGTGCGATGGTTCCAATCTGTGAATTATATGGAAGTTTAATAAAAAGTATTAAAAAAATCCAAATACAATTTTTAAATCCTGCATATCCTTGGGATTAGCCAAATATTTTGTACCGGGCTATTGATAGGTACAATAATACTTCCTCTGTTTGTGACAGAAAAAGATTGTACCGTTCACGTAGTTTTCGTGCGAAAAAGGCGATCAAATCAGTAAGGTTCGAAGAAATCCTGTTCTAGAGCAAAAGATTTCACTTAGAACCATGTTTTAGGACTTGCAGCCTATAAGAGAAGTACTGACAGACAGAAGAAATAACTTCTTAGCTGATAATCTGAAAGGAATAGTGTGGTCAAATAAAATAAACAACTGTTTAAGCGGTACGCAAAGTTAAAAAAAATTGTTTACGTCGAGAATTTTTAAACTTTATTTTAACAAATAAAATGACCGTATTTATGCTAAGAGCTGCTTGCTCTAAAGAAGCTTCCCAATTAGTCAACATAGTACTGCAATTAGGCAGAAGGAACTTAGTGTCAAAACACTCCGTTACCGAGCACAATCATTTGTTATGCTTTTATTTGTTACCAGAGCTATAGCGAGGCAATGAATTAATAAGTACATTGACCCTAGCAGGAATCGAAGTCACAGCCGTCATGTTTAAAATGAGACGGCCTTTATAACTTTTCCAATATTTTTTGAAATGATGTGTAAAACACATCGCGATCCGTAATAACTAACGGTTTATCCTCAACTACTAGTCTACTACTCAATTTATATCCAAATTACTGCTATTTGTGCAGTTGGCTGGGACTGTTTATGTTCGTGACGTCAATGTCATTACCATAGAAATTGCGTAGCTAGTATGATATTTACTATAATAAACAATTTAAAAAATTATTCAGGAAAAAACGGATCCATATACTTGAAAAAGTAGCTTATTTTTCAAAATGACTGAAGAGCGGCCCTCTCGCGGGTTCACCTGCTTGAAAAATTTACCCCTATAGCCTTCTTCTATAGCTACATAGATTGTGCGGCACAAAAATACAATTTCAATTAGTATTAATAGTTGTTAAGATTATCGTCTTCAATCAAACAAATTTTGTTATACTAGTATAAATTTACCCTAGAATCGGCATATAAAAAAAAACCAAACATAGGGAAGATCTCGATTGACTTCTAGAACACATTCAGTATCGATTATACAGGAGGAAAGTCACGTAAAAATATGAAAACACCTGAATAATATAGGCTGTAACAAAAAGATAACTTCAGGAAGAAATATTTAAGATGGCGGCGCAACTGTGACACTAAACTCGAAAACAAAATTTTTCGACATTACTCCCTGTTTGCCAACCTTATTACCTAATCGTACGATAAATGTAAAATTCCCAAAGATATTATATCTTCAAGGGGGGGATCAAAAAGTTTTAAATGATTAATAAAGGATTATACACTTATCTCAGATACAAGGTGGTGTTGAATCGATTATAACAACAAAACAAGATAGTTTGTTTACTGCAGTCACTAAATAAGATATATATATATATATATATATATATAATATGTAGATATGATACATGATTTAGACATTTTATCTGATTATATGCAATGATAATTTGTGTATTATTCCTATTGTAATCCGTAAATACCTAGTAGCGATTAATTGAATCTATCTATCTGTTTTTATTGATAATTTTTGAATTTTTTAACGTACAATGTCTTGAAAATTCAGTAAAAAAAAATAGGGAACTGAGTGTTTCGACACTAGGCATATGTTAGGCCAGTCGTGGGGCAGGAGCACAAGGGTGTCACTGTAAACGCTATACAGGTCGTGGGTTCGAATTCCACACGAGCAAATGAATGAGTATTCGTAGTGGTACTCCAGGGTGCAGGATGGTTACCAAGAAGCGTGGGTTCAATTACATTAAAATTATACTAATATTTCTAAATATTGTTAAAGTTTCGACGTTCGCAGTTAAAAGTTATAGTTGCGAAAATACACAAATTTATATAACCTATACGTATATAAATTATTATAGTATAACATTACTTAAGTACTTCACAGTTACTTTAAAAACAAATTAATCTTATAATAATTGTTTTTAAACAATGCACTATTCATTATATAATTAACTGAATAGCCTATTCAAACCTTAATATCAACGGAAGTCATTTAGATCTGACTAAGACACTTCTTTCTGAATATAAAAATTCTTCTTATTGTTTCAAAATATTATAAAGAAATTTAGTGACGCATTTCTACATTTTATTTAAGTGACTCATCTCTCAAGGATATCAATCAATAAGATTGACTCTGAAATGTTTCAACAATTACACTGCTTACTCTTATTCACATGTATTTGTCTCACCTGAAAGCTTAAATCTACCAAAAATGGTTGACATTGACGTTTTGACAGCAAGTTTTCACGATTTTCCGACCGGCTAAATGGAAATGGCCGTAACTTATCGTGAATCACATTATTATCATAGTACGCTGTTTCCCTCATAGAGCATGGGAGGAAGAGAGAACCTGCGACCCTAGTGTTAAAACATTCTAATCCCAATAAGACACTTCTTAAGGAATTCTGGAGGCATTGCGTGTTGAGTTGCGGTGTTCAACGCCAAGCTTATCCTCGTTATTAGAGTGAAGTAACTAAAATATTAAATATTTCATTTTATCGAATGGGAATCGAGCTTGTGCTTAACAGCATAATTATAATTAACGCAACATGCTTTATATTACAATGTTATCAGTGAATTGATAAGAAATATAAAATTTGATTTGGAGTTACACAGGTTAAAGTTCCACTATGTTGACTTTGCAAGGTTGTATCGATAAGCGACCTATGTACATATATGTATATATAGCTTATAGCGTTTTACATAATATTTTTAGTAATAATAGTAAATTTTAAATTATTTTGTAATTTTAATAGGAGATAAAGCTTATTTCTTACTAAATATAAAAAAAAAGAAAAAAACTCTCTGCATCTCGCTCATAGCAGGGAAGCCAGAGGGAACCTAATGTTACAACACTTTGTTGCGCATTTTCCGTCAAATTTACGAGACGACTACCGCCTTCATAGTCTTAAAACTGTCTAGCGACTGCTCTTCTTGTTAACAAAAATAAACCTATCACTAAGATTACAAATATAAAAAAAAAAGGAAAAATATGAGCCCAGTGATAAATTGCTGTTTTAAAAATAGTAATAATGTTTTAAAAATAGTAATAAATAGTTGTAGCACAATGGAATCGCGTCTGACTGTAAGCATGGTAGTAGTGGATTCACAATCCCGTATTTTAATTACTTTCATTTCTTAGTTCTGGTAGACAAAACACGGCGGTGAGTTCCGCCAGATAAGATAACACAATGTTTCGAAAAATATTTTACATGTTATGCAATGTTTAATGGATAATTAGGCGGCGATCCTAAAATTCAGTGACTAGATATCTTCAGGATATCCTGTTACGTGAAAGAAAGCGTCAAGCTGAAAAGCTAGCAAGCTAAAAATTCCACAATTTCCATGTTTTTTTTACAATAACAACACGTAAATTTGTACGCAAATTGCTTGAGGAAGTAATTATTATGGAGTTCTATCAAATGATAACGTGATTGCCTTTAGTCGGTGACGGTCATTTAACCAACAGAAATAATATTTACATATTATTTACTGTTTTTAGTAGAACCTGCGTTAATTACAGATATTGTCTGGAATTGACAAAAAAATCCCAATACTGAAGGTGACATTTTCTTATTTTTTTTTTATTTATACGAAACAAGTTAGTTTGTTTTTATTCCAATGGGCGAATGAGTATCAAACTAAGCCGTAAGTTCTGAAACCAAAAAACTAAAGTATACCTACAAAAAAAAATCCTACACATCTCTTTCCTATTACATGGAAAAACTCCTGTGAATTTTTCAAAACATTTTAGATTTTTTTGGACTCGAAATATGTTTTACAAATTATTTTTTAGGCTTAAATAATTTTAGCCAGTGCCAATAAAAAAAAACATATATGACAAGACAGTCACATTCTAATCACGTATACATTCAAGTTCAATAGTTAAGGAAACAAATAGTTTAAAGACTAATGACACAAATGATACCCAAGAACATAATATCCTGCTTCCTTCTTACTGCCTTTTAAAAATGTGTCTTATATTTTCCTATACGGAACTGTAGAGATCTGGGTTTTTTGGTTGCATGAGATGACTGTGAATTCTAATTCTACTTCCGATTCCATTTGAGATAAATTCAAAATTGATAAAATTAATTTATACCTGGAGAAATAAGTATGAATTGCCCTTACCTAATATTCCTTTTTATTTTTTTTGTACTATATACCTATATTATATTATTATCTACACTAAGGAATTGAGAAGCTTGTAAAAATGTATAATACTATTTTAAATTATATAAGTAGGTATATTGAATTATTAATCAGTATTTTTAGTTTAATTGAATTGTACAATTAATTTCCAAGATGATATCGATTTTCTTGTTATTATGACACAGATGAAGTCACAAACAGAAGCTAGTATGCATGTTTTTATGTATTGTAAACATAAATTATGTCAAATAGACGCGAAGAGTATATGTATCTATGTACGATATACGATATCGCAACTAGACCATTAGAAAGGAATTTTTATCTGCTATATATTCTTAATGCATATTTGCTATAAAAAAATCAGTAGGCGTATCAAATGCTACTTTCAAAATTAGTTGGTACAGTGCGAACCCACTGTCTGATCGAGTCTCGATTATCCAAACCCAAATTAAGGAAGCAATTTTTTACATGAAACATTTTATCATTTATAATAGGAATGGGATAAAAAGCGAGTGGTTTCAAATCGCAAGCATCGTTATGTGACTTATGACGTCACATTTTTTGATCTTCATACAACTTCATGCTCGATTGATATTGGAAAGCTCACCGGACTTATAGATAGCGATACTGCAATCTTGGAATTAGGTAACCATTTTTGCGAGAAAATAAAAGTAATTATAAATGAATGCATGAATGAATGAATTCCGACTCACACTTTTGGCGAATTTGGCGTGTGCCCACAACCCTTTTTGAAGGCTGGACCTGCAGCCCGTCACATGCATTTTTTATTACTCCTTCTATAATGTTATAGCAAATAAGAGATTTTAAGCAACAAACATTAAAAAAAATACAGTCGAATGGATAACCTCCTTTTCTTACAGAAGTCGGTTAAAAAACGATTTGGGCTGCAGACCGAAAAATGAAAAACAGTATAAAAAGGGAGCCATTGACGTCTTAATAAATCATAAATAACAATAAAAAATATATCATAAAGATCTAGCTGTAAATAGATAAAAAATAATATTGTATCTTTAAATCTGGTATCTAAATAAGTACCTACCTGTAGTGTGAGTACTATTATTTCAACATCACTTGATTTACTTATCTCCTCTAAGTATTCTAAAGTGTTTGTTCGCGGTCAATCGATACTTATTATACAGATTATAATGTAATCAATTATAATGTCAAATGATTTATATTGTAATAATATACCTAATATGGATTTTTTACTAATAGTGATATTTTGTGATAAAAAATATAAATAATCAATTCTTTCTTATAAAAATATTATTAAATCGCCTTGTATCGAATAACCTGTAAATTAAACCTAGAGTAAACTTACTAAAACAGGCTCACCCCTTAAAAATATTTCATTGAATACACAAATCGTGGTTTTTTAGAATTCACCCTCTAAACTGAAGCAATTTCATAAATATATTTAATAAATATTTGTACTTTAAGCGGGCGAAGCAGCCCAGGTCGCCCTCTTAAATGAGATGAAGATTACATAGTGCCAGTTATTTTTTAGCGTCACGCCGTATCCCGTACACACTGGGGTAGGTAGAGGGAACTTAGTTAAGACGATGCGTTCCCATTTTCTAGAGGCAGTGCCAGAGCGAAGAATTAAGAAAATGATAATTTTATATAGTATTTAATCTAATAAAATATAATTGCCACAATGATTTCACAATTTAATATTTTTCTTATAATTCAATTATGTACAAGAATGTTGTTTGTTATGATGATATTAATGTTTGCAAATCTATTATGTCGCTGCATTTTTAATAAAAATATATTAATCTGATCTTCGATTTTAAAATATTTTTATATAAAAATATAAAATTGAAAGGAACCATTACAAATATAAAGCAATTAAAACTATTGGTTTTTTTTTATAAATATCAAGAATGCGTTGGTATAAATACCTATAGCATGTGTATTCACAATAAGACGTAATGTACCTAAGCCATTAATATGTAAATTTTATAGAAGTCTCTATATCTTTACTAAATAATTTGTACAATGATTAAATTGAGAATATACTTCAATATGTATGACAATTCATTATTTCAGTATGTATAAATAGAATTTCAAATACAATACAAAGAAAATAATATACCTATACGATAATAAGCAAAATAAGATAAATAACAAAAATAGTAATGAATTTTAATAAAATTATTCTTCATACAGCCTTCGGGTCAATAGATTGAAACAAAAATAAAAAAATGTAATATTTTACTTTTCGCACGCCTTTTTAAGATGACATTTTAGAGTTGTTAATAAAAAATATTTGTATTTTTGAACTAAGACAAATTGAATACCAAGCAAGTTAAGGTATTCTACAAATCTACATAATATATCTGTCGGAATTATACGAGTACTTATAAGCTATAATTGTGAAATAATACCCACTAAGAGAAAGGCTTATAGTTAAAATATTTTTGTAATTGGTTGATATAAAAATATTAAAAAAGGGGCGGAAAATTATAAAAGAAGTGAATATCTCTGTAGACATGGCTAGGTGTTGCGTCTTGAGAATGCGGGAAAAATAAAAAATAAATAAAACAAGAATAAATGTGTCGAAGTTTTGTCAGTATAATAATTAAAATGAACAAAACATAAGGTTCTATAATATTGTGCAAATACAAATGTCACGCCAACCAAGTCACAAGACCTATTAAAATGTAAATAACGTCCTTTACTATTAAATATTTACGTTGTAGGTCCCTTTATAGTAATGTGTACTATTTATGAAATGTATTAAATTGTAAATAACTGTTAGTTATTGTTGACATATTTTCCTTTCAAATAAACATGAGAAAACACGTAAATATGCAGTTAATATTTGATTTGCAATAATATTTATTTTTTAATCTTAAACAATTGGAAATAAATAATTGTATAAAAATAATTTCTTCGCCGCTAGACAAGACGATTTATTGTATAAAGATTGCAAACGCTAGATACCATTTCTGAAAAATGTTATTAAATAAAAGTAAAAACTATATAATAGCTAATAACGAAAAAAATATACAATTTTCAGGCAGAACAAGATGTAAATAGTATTATTTATGGTAACAGTAGTAAATTGCTTAAGCTATGTTGCGGAAGCTATCTTATCATTACACTCGAATACCGTGAGTGCTGGACGGGTGATTAGATATGAAACGTAGTTACAGATTTACCACTGATTGAATGAATCGAGAAGATTTTTTTTATGATTTTTTTTTATATTTTCTATACTTTTTACTTAGAAGGCTTTTTAGTTTTTATGCATAACGGGGTTGCAAGGAGGAGTCTAACGTTAATTCACTCTGTTGCCCGTTTTCCAACTATTTTGGAGATGTTGCTTGTTGATTGGCGGAACTCAACGACGAGCGAGGAAATGAAAATAATTAATAATTCCATAGATTTTTTTTAAATATATAAAAATAATTTTAAACACATTCAAAATCACAATATCCTTTATTGGAATGGACTTTTGTAAGCAAATTTATATATTTTTACCTAGTTTAACAAGACACAAGTCCTACAGAAACAACAAAAAACTCTTCTTATCAAGCATTCGGCGAAAAGTATTGCTTCTTCCTACCCTACTATATGCGTTATACAAATGAAACTAAAAAAAATTTTACGAGTAAGGGATGAAAAGTGTAGAATGAATCTAATTCCTAGCGTTCAGCTTTGCAACCTTTACTTAACCGCTAGCGAGCGAAACGTGAAGATAAAATGTTTTATATTGTAATCATTATTTTTAATTAATTATACAGATTAGCTAAAGCTACATTATCATAGATTAATTTTTGATGAAGTCATTAAAAAATCTACATAATTATTATTTAAAGTTTTCCTCTTTTTATTTAGCCTAAAATGGAAACGGAGTATCTTAAACTCTTCCTAGGCTTATATGGGATACAGTGGAAAGCTAAAAAATTACCTAAATATATTATAAAGTATAAGTAGAAAGATATTGAAATAAGTTTCTATAGCGAATAGTCTTAGCACATCTTACCATTGCTTCGACTACTGTCAGGTTTTTACCTGACTGTAGGCTCCATTCCTAAATATGAACATTATTAATAAAATTGAATGCAATAAATAAAGAAATTTTATTAATTAATAAAAAGCTTAATGTATTTTGTTTTTGTTTTTCTCAATGACCATTTCAGATATCATATAGATAATAAAGATAGGAATAGACTTCCGCAATACATATACATAATTAGGCATATGCTATAAAAGATAATGCATACGATGATGATAACAATTATAAGGTACTGATTTTTATAATCTATGATAAATTTAAATATGTTAAATATATTAAATATATTTAAATTGTTATTATTATATTATTAATTAAAATATTCTCATTAGTAATAAGTATATAAATTTCTCCAAGTCGTAGTGTAGTGATGTACAAAATTAATTAGTATAAAACAAGTAATAACTGTCTTAAAATAAATTACGTTTTATTTATAAATTAAAATTACATTTCTGTATTTAATTGGTACGTATTCAGTCAAAAGGTGATCGTATTTTATATATTTTTATACAATAAAACTGATTTATTGTGTGAACAGCCATAGACAATAGTCTATGGCTCACACAAAAGAAAAAAATATTTCCATGCAATATCAACAACAATCTTTATAGATTAACAATCAATAAAAAGAGCAGACTTTTTTAAAACGAAAAAAGTGTAAAACATCTCTACATCGTGAATTAAATTTTCAATTACTTTTTTTTACATTAACCTTTAACACGGAAATTATTACTTACATTATAGGTATTACTTTGTTCACCGTATTTATATAAATGGCTGCTGATCAAATAACTATAGTTCTTAGAATAAATAAAATATTAGAATAATTCTATTTGAACAGAAAAATAAACAATATTGAATAATATGCTAATATTATATAAAGCTTAAGAGTTTGTTTGGAGGAATGCGCTAATTTCAGGAACCAATGGTTCAAGTTGTTTTTTTTTGTGTTCAAAAAAGCTACACATATCATTTCGATGTAAACACCACCACCACGTGCCACCGTAGAAGATTTTGGGTGAATAGTAAATAAATATAACAATATAATATTGCCTTAGAGTCCATGCTGACTGTAGGTTTTAAATTTGTTTGCTTGCCTTGAAAAAAAAGACTTGGAAAAAAGGTAGAAATAAGTTACGCTGTGTTTCTTACGCCTGTTCCTCCCAGGTTTGAGGCAAAAACTTTACTGTATTGATGGTAAATTATTTTACGTTTTGAAAATGAAGCGATAAATAATGAGTTACATACTTATTATTTTGAATAAAATTAATTTTTCTTAGTATTGAAAATATTTACGCAAGTATTTTAGTTAGTGCAATCAATTAAACACATTCAATTTTAATTACATAAACTAATTAAAAAACATAAAAAATGACTTTAAATATAAAATCTGTCGAAAAACTTTTAAAAAAATAAATTAAAATTTAAAAAAATATAATAAAAAATAAACAAAGTACTTACATGTATATTGGAACACAGCACCACACACGGAGAACTTCGCACTAACAATAACTTCTATGATTATAACTTCATAATAAAAGTTGCTATCTGTTAGATAATATGTATTAACCAATTATCGACGTCTGTCTGTATGTGGGATATGAATCACTATATTATATTTTTTTTCAGCTTCACGCTCTATCACGCACATAGCAGGGTAAGCAGAGGGAATTTGGACACGTAGTGTTAAGACTCTTATTTTCCCTATTTTTCGCCCGAATTCTCAAGGAATTACGTATTGAGAGAGAACTAAACACCGCGCTTTACCTGGTTATCAGAGGAAAGAAAATAAATTATCATATATTTATTATCGTTTATAGTCGCACGCTTGTACTACATTGTAAGCGTTGTTGGCTTAATAAGTTTGTAATACGAAAAATCTAATTCAAAATATTCTTCATTATTTCAAATACTTTTGAATCGTCGAATGAACTTTGGCTTAAAAGGCAGTTCTGCTGAGAATAGCCAGCAACTAATTTAATGTAGCCGGGGCGAAGGCTGGTAATGGTAATAGCGCTTTTTACTCGAATTTACAAAGTAGACCTTTAGATTCCATTATCCAAAACATTATATAACTGAAACATGCTGTAAAAGAAGCTAACACCATATTTTATATGTGTACAGCGGGGAATAACAAAGTGGATGTGATGGGTTTTGATACCATTTTAGTTAAGGTCCTACATCTTAATCAAACATTGCTCTACATCTTGTCATGGACGTATGTATTTAAAGATTCCAAGAGGAGCTGGCCTACAGGGGCTTACACGAAATTAATTAATATTCATTTAGATTTATTGTGTATTTATTTGCAGATGTTAAATATAAAATGCAATAAAGATAAGGCAATTTATTAAAATAAAATGTTCTTTTAATGTAAAGATTTGGTTAAATATTAAGTCTTTACTTTTTATTTGTGTAAATTCTTGTATGGGCAATATTAGATTATTCTGGGGTGAGCACAGACCGTCACCAGAAATCTTTCCTCCTAACTCCTTCACCCCACTGTGCTACAGCTTCTGCTACGCTATTTCAGTGTAATTTACTCATTATTTATTCGTGGCGTTGAGTTGCACCATTCATTAAGAAATTTCCTTGTCAATAGAGCTCAGCGTGTCTTTTACACGTAGTACCTACAGTACTATTGATTAAGTGGCATTGTAATAAATTTTATTGTATAGAGAATAATATTATTTATATAATAATACTATACGAATAAATGGCCATAACAACTGAATTCATTTGAATATCTTTATCAGTTATCTATTTAAAATATTTTAAAAGTCCGTTTGATATCCATGACCAAATTATGCATAATGTAATGTCAATCGTAATCGTCAATCGGGGCTGTCTTGACGCAGTGGAATAGTAGGTGAGTTTGGACGCAATGGTTGTGTATTTGATACCGACTCGGGGGATCAAACTATTTCCTAGTTCTGACTAGACGGCAATATGTAGAGTTCCACCACTTAACATCCAATGTACCGGAAGTTAGGCGGAAAGTGGAGAACGTCCTGCTATATGATGAATAAAGTGAAATGACGCTAGGAAGTGTAGATTCGATTCCGGGAGAGTGAATTTTTATATTCAACTAATGTTGTTCCTGCCTTGGTCTGGTTAGACAAGACACAGTGTAAGTTTTACCGTTAAACAGTGGAAAATTTAACTTCCTTCTCATCTAAACACTACGTGAGCTCAGCTTAACCAATAAAAAAACCAAAAAAAAAAGAAGCAAAAAAAATAAAAAATACAGTCGAATTCATAACCTTCTTTTAAAGTCGGTTAAAAAAGGTAAAATGTAAGGTGAAAAAGAATTAAAAGAGTAATTCGAAATACAGAAAGATAAAGAGAAGTTTTTTTTATGAATTGCTGTACATATATACTTGCTTAATTTCTTAGGAAACGCAATACATGTTTTCCTTAAGTCATAGTTATATCATAATTTGTGCCGGAAGTTTACCTACTTACATATAAACTTATTTATAATACAGCTGTCTATAGTAACAATGCTAGTACTAAATAATATCTATCAGCTATAAGGAAGAAATAAATCCTATTACAAAAAAAAACTAAAATATGTAAAGATATGTTAAACGATTAAAGATTTTTTAAAATTTTTAGTTTTACGCTATATCCTCACGTTTCGAGCCTAGTGTAAGGACACTTAATCATACACACGTAACCTTTAACCCTTCCGTTCCCCAATTTGCGCCAAATTCTTAATTATAATTATAATATTTTATTTATTTTATAATTTCATTTGGGCGCTTTCCATTATTCATTTTCATAATTTTTTTGCTAATTGAGGACGTCGTGCATAAATGTAAATGTAAACGCGACGCTTGTCGGTTCGACTCCTTTTTCTAGAGAATGAAAATATTAAATATTTCATTCTCTAAAGTGGGAATCGATCGGTAACCAGGCAGAGAGTGGCGTTGAGTGCCACAACTCAACATGTTGTGATGCCTCAAGTATATGGCGGAAAGTGGGGAACGGTAGTGTCTTAAGACACTATTCTTTGACATTAGGTTTCCAGAATCTCTCTCTATACGTTGCAATGTACAAGGAACAGTGTGAAACTAAAAAAAATGAAAAAATCAGAGTACATATATATTGTGACTTTTATAAGCGACTAGCGGACGCGCGCAGCTTCGCTTGCGTATGTGTACCCTTAGGGGTGAATTATAATCAACCATAAAACACGTGTTCAATGAAATATTTTTAAGAGTCTCAATTTCAATTTTTATAAAAAAAACAGTGGCGATTTAAAGATTTTTCCATAGAAACTTTTAACCCCTTATTTACACCCTTAGAGGATGAATTAAAATAAACCACGAAATATGTGTTCAATGATATATTTTTAAGAGTCTAAGTTTCAAATTTTATAAAAATCGGTGCCGATTTAATTATTTTTCCATACAAATTTTCAACCCCTATTTCATCCCTTTAGGGCTTAAATTTTTCAAAATCCCTTCTTAGTGGATGGCCAGATTACGAAAGTAAACATCTGCCCAAATTTCACGTTTCTACGCACAGCGGTTACGGCTGTGCGTCTTACCTCAGTCAGTGGAGCAAGTCCTTTTATATATATATATATATATATATATATATACATAGATATTGGCAAGCATAGTTGACGGATATCTCACTATATTTTTCTTTATAGGTATGATATTGTATGTATGTTTATTATATTATTTTTATATATAGGTATGTGCGTATATATTATCATGGACATGTAAGTAGCATTCGTACTCGAGACTGCGATAGCTGGCGCCGATTTTTCAAGGAACTGTGGAAATATGTTCTTGCCCCTTCAAACTTCAATGCCATATTTTCTTTAATTATGATTTTCGTAAACATTAATTATTTTTACTTCCTTGCTCTCTTGTAGCATCACGCTGTATCTCACATATTTCAGTGTAGGCAGAGAGAACCCTTCGTTTCCCATTGCCCCCCCCCCCCTCCTATTTTTGACAGAATGCCTGATGAGTCCCAGAACTCCACAACTAATTTTGTCTTGTCCACCACACAAGAGCAGAGAAATACAAATAATAATGCCTCCCAATGAGAATTGATCTCAGGATATCCTTCATCACGATGGCCTTAGTCATACACTTCTATCATATTATGATACCTAGTTGATATGTGAGAATTTAAAATCAAATACTTTTTCTATTTCCCAATCATTGAGTACAGCGAAATTAATAGGAAAATTTCTTAACTTTTGAATAAGTGTTTGAATATGTTGAAACCTCTTATAGATAACAACTTAGTAAGTGCTTGTTCTTGTTCATATCTTGGAATATTTACAATACTTATTAGTACATGCTTACTACATGATTCAGTTATTTAACAGGAAACCTACCCTGCTATGCGGGAAAAAAGGAGTTTTAAGCGCTTAAAAGTATGGATCCTAGACTCTCTGTGGTTAAGACACTCCGTCCTCCACTTTTCTCCCAATTTTTCGCGGTGAGGGTCAACATTCGTGTCTAACAGACTTGGAAAATAAGAATTTTTAAATTTTAAATAGCTTTAAATTGAAATTTGATTTAAATTTAAAATTGAAGCCGTCGTGGCGCTTGACTTGCGACAGTAAAGGCGACACTGAGAATTGAAATATTTAATAGTTTCGTTTCTAAACTAACTCTTAAAATCCTCTACCAAAATATCCACCACAGGTAAACTTAAAAGAATTGTAAAAATTATATATATTTATTTAGGATGTACAATAAATGAGGAAGTTACAGACGGACATTCATTACAAATTAGCCTTTTCTCTATATCATCCACCCTAGAAGATAATTCTATAACGTGTTTTTCTATAGCCTTAACATCGCTCCTAAATCCACTGACAGTTGAATCTAATTCCGATAAAAACTGTATTTTGTGACAAAGTTCGTCGTATTTCTGTGTTATATAATCTCTAGCGTTTTTAGAATCATTCATTTCTTTGTCGATTTTGTCCAAAATTTCATATTTTAACTCGTCAAATTTGAACTCCAGACCTGGTCCAAGTAAGTGAGCTCCCTTTATGGCTATTATTTCGTCTTCTGGTCTCTGTTTCAACATTTTGTTAGGTATCGCCATTTCAACGACGTTGGTTTACTTTGAAAAGATTAAGATTTTCATATCGATTTTGCATTCTTGAAACGGTAAATTTTGACCTAACACTTATTTTTCAGCGCTTTAAATTTTTCAGCACTATAAATAAATTTAAAGTACCACGGAAAATTTTATTCTCATATTCTGACAGTTATTCATTTCTCTATAATATTGACGATATATTCATAAATTATAGTTAAAAGAGGTTGTAATTATACGTTTACCTTAGTAACCGAATTCGAGAACTAAAGCACGGCACGGTTAATAGTAATATTATATTCTCCTAATTCAATAAGAGTTTTATAGGTAGGTAGTCATTTGAAAACAGACAAAACACAGATTTGAGTTATGCCATTAAACAAAAAAATGGTGGAAAACGGGGAACGGAGTGTCTTAACACTAACGCCCGCCCGTTTTTATATGTCGCTGCATGAAGCGGAGTGTCTTTTTAACACCAAGTGTTTACTATCTACCTTTAGGCTGCGGGGAGGTTAATAAAGTATAAAGGAGGAAGCAAATAAAAATACCGTTTTTATAATATTTAATTTATTCATTTTATAATTAACATACAATTTCAACAACACAACAACCAATCCAATTCTAATAAAATTTGATAGTCACTTATAAAAAGTATTTAGTTTATTAGTAACATTCTAAAAATTATTATTAAATTAAGCAAATTTATTGCACAATATATTGTCATCCGTATAAATATTATTAATAAGAAACCTACAGTATATATTTGGCACATTTTATTCTAATAAGTACTTAAAAATCTTATATTGTTCTAAGTTAATCACAATGTTACGAATTCCGACATAAAATTCCAAAATCCAATGAAAATATCAATAAAACGGGTGTAGTAATAACTTTAATGAACACATAATATATGTACTTATGTCGGTATGTTTGTATATTCCTTAAATCTAAAAAATCTATAAAATATAATTGAAATGACGTAGAGAGATCCCAAAATATTTCATATTTGGAAAATGCGTATCACAGTGCAATGGTGGATTTAATAAAACATAGATTTTTTATAAATAACACCTGAATGTACAGGTTTAATTTTCAAGCATTCGATGGCGGTTAAATAGACGGTTTCTATTATGAATAAAATTGATGTTATACATTAATCATTACAAGCCATCTTTACTTTAATTCATAAATTATTGAAATCTCTTCTAACATTCAAACCAATTTTAACTTAAAAAATCTCGCAACATGATATGCCTCAAGCATCACGAAAATGGAAATCGACATTGAGTATTTGATACGAAGCTTACGATTACTTTGAACCACCGAGTATAGTCTGTATTTGCGAAACAGTTTTCCCCTTAGTTTCAGGAATTAAGAAGAACACGAAGAAAACGCAAACAATCATGAAAGCGCTGAAGAACCAGAAACAGCTGTAGATACCAATAGCGTCTTTCATCAACGGAAAACATAAAGTCACAACGAAAACTAAACACCAATTAGTAATAACAGTTATTCCTGATGCAGTTCCTCTAAATTCCACCGGGAAAAGTTCGGCCATCATCATCCAAGGTATCGGGCCGAAGCCCAAGGAAAAGGAAACGATGAACAAAACCAAGCAAACTAAGGGCAACCAGCCCACTGGACCTACATTAGCGCCATTTTCTTGCAATTTGAAATATGCACCCAAAATGATCAAGCATACGCCCATTATGATACAACTCTGCAAAAGGAGGATTCTGCGACCTGCTTTTTCTATTAATAGAGAAGATATATAAGTAGCTATAGTTTGAACGACGCCAACGATAATGGTGGCAATTGCTGGGGGAATATCTGATCCGGCAGATTGGAATATATTATTTGTATAGAAAATGACAGCGTTTATTCCACTGAATTGTTGAAAGAACATGAGGCCGAGGGAACAGATGAGGGCCATTAGAGAGGCTCGATTTGTAACCATTGCTAATACGCCCGCTTTTTGACGTGATGAGTTGTCGACCTGGAATTAAAAAAGAGTTTGTTAGTAGACGTTAAAAATGTAGTCGGTAGTATTTACCTATGAGACTGTTTGTTTAGAAGAAGTGATGGTCTCGAAGACTTTGCTAATATTTGTTTATTCTTCATATTAATGCTATATTGATATTGCACGGCAGGAGAGTTAATGCTAGACGGGAAAAGGTTGCCTTATTCCATTCACCGGCCAAGTTGAAGACATAGTTCTATTGGGAAGTGGAACTCACCTCACTCACTATCTTACCAGAGAATAGACAACCATCGCGTTTAAAATAACACGCTTTCTTATTGCAACACGATGGCTTTAACAATATAAAATCATACGTATTTAAACATTTTTACACTTACATCTTTCTGCATATCTTCCAATTCGGCGCTAAGATCAGCATCTGGTCCTCGCAGCCATCTCAAAGCTTTCTCAGCATCACGTCTGCGGTTCTTGCCTAATAGATATTGGGGAGTTTCGGGCATCCACCTGTATATATATAAAGGCAAATTATATCAGAATGAAATATTTTTTAAATATATATTTTCACTTCTTCGCTCTGTTGTTAAGGCAAAGCGCGGCGTTGAGTTCCGCTGCTCAATAGGCAATTCAGTGGCAAGTGGATAACGGAGCGTCCTAACACTAAATTCCCTCTGGCTCTGCCTACTCTGCTGTGTGCGGAAAACAACGTGAAGCTGATTTATTTTTATTTTTGTAATATTTTTTTAACTATGTATAAATAATTCTCGTTTTTATCGTAGATAAAATTACATTCTTGTAATAAAATTTCATATTATTATCACTTATCACTTAGTAAATTTTACTAGAGGAAAAGGGCGTAGAGGAAAATTACACGAGACGGGTAAAGATCGAACCTATAATATGACATTGACTATACATAAACAAATTAACGTACAATAATAAAACAAACATTTGGAAATTTCGTTCACAATGGTGGACATACATAAGGTTGGTAAAATAAATAAAACAACAGCTAACTCACCAAAAAACAGCAACCAAAAGGATAGGGAACACAGCAGATATAATGGACAAAGTCTGCCAATGTGTCCATCCGCCCACCACGAACGTGAACAGGATGCCCACAGTTAGGAAGAGTTGGAAGAAGGCGCCGAGAGAGCCTCGGATCGAGGTTTCAGCAATTTCTCCTATGTACATGGGCGCTGCTACACATATACCGCCTGGGAAAATATAAATACATATTATGTAAGGCATTAAATGCAAACATTTTATATAGTCACCTAAAATTTCAATAAGATGGATGGTGGATTTATGTAATCAGCTTACGCTGTATCCCGCATACACTAGGGGAGATAGAGGAAACCTGGAGGAAGGTTAAGACTCGAGTTGGGAGCTCACAACTGTCGCGTTTAAATTGTAAAAAAATATAATTTTTAGTTATCTCACCAGTTGCAAGTCCAGCGAAGAACCTAGCAGCGATGAGCATGCCAGCACCATTTGCAAAGATCGTAAGCAACCAGTTAATCAAAAACGGTAGAGCTAGGACGAGGATGGTGGGTCGCCGCCCGAACCGTTGCGCGAGGACACCCACGGGTAGAGCGCTGATAGCCGCGCCTATTGCTAGAATTGATGAAACCAGAGAACCTAGAAGAAAGATAATATTTTATTATAAACTAGCGACCTGCTAGCAGCTTTGCCCGCTTGAACTACATAATTATTTTCAAATCTATATTACTTTCTCATAAAAAATATCAATCATTTAAAAAATCTCTATACCTAGAACAAGAGTAAAGAAAGTAAAGCACAGTTTATAATTATTTATTTATAGCAATTAGGTGGAATAAATGCTTTAAAATGGTAAAAAAAATACTTATAAAATGGTAAAAAAAAATACTTATAAAATGATAGAAACAAAATAAACACTAAATGCTGAGTTTTTTTTTAAAGTAGCTTTAAGTAGTAAGAAGGTATATGTAATGTAGATATGAAGATGTTGAGAAATATTGACTTATTTCTTTAAATTGACATATTTGAAAATGGCTGACTTGAAAAATTATTTAACAAGTTCATTTTAAACTACTTCTCGAAAATATACAGACTTTACAGTTAATAAATAACAAAAAGGTGTAAAAAAAATAATAAGTCGTTAATATCACTCAAAACCTATTATTAATATTTCAAGCTCTCCTGCCAAAGAATTTACAATAAAAAAATATTGTTTTTCAGTAGTTATATCTAAAATAAGCATAATTTCCCCAATCACGTGATAAAAGACAATGTGCGTAACCTTGTTGACGTCCAATGTTTGGCAGTCTTCCAGAAATACGTAGCGTTGATGGGTGTGGCCTGTATTTATAGAGACGGCTAAATATTTCGAGACGTGCCTCTAAAGTCTTAGTTTCTAGACTAATTATGTCTTGATAATTTATGTTTTGTTTTTTTTTAGTCCACACTGAGGGTAGAAAATGCGACGAATAAAAATTCGACCGCAGCGGGTTACGAATCTCTTGGAACGTGGCATGGGTTTAGTTACTCTCTTACTTTCTAATATATCAACACACTGGAAATCATTTAAATACTAAATAATTATTTACTTACTTTCACTAGTATCTAGCAAAAACGCCGCCTCTTGTCCCAAGGAATTGCGTAAAACTTTTGTAACATTTGTCACGTTGTATGTCTCGTTGAGAGCAAAAACATCCCTTTCTAAGGGCGTGGATGAGTTCTGTGTGGTATTCTTAGGTGGTTCCAGCTGGGGGAGGGCGGGGGACGTCCACGCCAAGATCGTCCCCGCAGCCACTGCGCCTATAGCCGCTGAAAATTGAAATAGATGAAATGTTAGGTACAGTTCAGATCAAATGAAATTTCTTTGCTCTGTTATCGGAGTGATCTGTTATTGAGTTCCAACATTCTACGCGCATTACCTCCAGAATTCGGGATAAAGTGGAGAGTGGAGTGTTTTAACATTATGCTCCCTCTGCGCATCCTAGTATATGCAGGATACAGCTTTACGCTAAAGAAATAAATTCAACAGAGTGAAAAACGAATTTGTTATTATCGTATATCACAATCCACAATGGCTACATGTATTTTGTTTCTATAAAAAAATGCAAGTAAAAATATCTTTATTTAAAAAAATGTGCAAAACTAAATTTAAAAAAAAATACCACAAGCCTAAAAGTTCATTCATCGCATTGCTCTCGAGTCTTGACCGATCTCTATATAATAAATCGTACCAAATGTTTATACGGAGTTATTTCTGTCTGTGCGCGGTCTGTGTGCATTCAGTGCAATTTCATTAGTAGCGGGGTCAATTGATGCGATTTCGTTTATGTTAATTTGATTTTGTAATGAAATAATAATATTTTATAGCTTCATGCTTTTTTCCTGCATAAATGCAATGGTAAAAAATACTAAGACATTCCGTCCTCCATTTGTTGCGTGCTTTTTCGAGACATTGCACGTGGAATGGCGGAATTCAACGCCGCGCTTTGTCTAAAATCAATTTACATTTAATTCCTCCATCATCGCGCATCGCCCCTTTGTGCCTTGACGGCCTCAAAAAACTAAAATTCTCATAAAAAATATTAATTCAAAAATAATTAACAATTCGAATCTGGATACTTTCTATATTATCGCTATTAATTATTTATTAGTACATATTACTTCATTAAAGTTGTGATCAAATTGACACTTTGCCAGTTATCTCAGTAATGTACATTGACCTTTGCATCTCTTATCATAAATTATAAAAGACATATAAATATACATACACCTTTCATTTATTTTTTCAACATACACCTTTAATAGTATTTACTATAAAAAATAATAAATATTATTGAATACAATATATATGTAGTAGCCTATTCAATTTCTAAGGATTTAGGGTTGGCAAAGTAATAACATTTTCAGACCAAAACTAAAACCGAACCAAACTGACAAACCACAAGTACTGTGAGTTTCAGCACAGCCCTAAATGTTATTGACATTTTGTCAAAACCGAAACTATGGCGGAAAAGAGAATCTATGGCCAAAACTGATATTTTCCTTGCATTTGACTTCATTCAAGGGCCACGAAGTGGACGAATTTATTAATTCGCTCTGTCAACCCTGCTGTATGTGAGACACAATGTGAAGTTGAAATTTTATAACCAGATATGAAACCGAGGGTTTTAAATAATATATAATCCAAATTTTTATTTAATGTAGGCATTGTGGGTTCAATTCCCACTCGGACTAATGATATACTTTTATTTTCTCTGGTAAGAAAATTGGGTTGAAAAGTACCTTTTCTTTAAGATCTATCTCCTACCCTACTGAAAGCGGGAGTCAGATAATTTACATACCTGCTACAGCAGCTATATATTGATTAGTGTTCTTGGTCTCTCCGCCCTTCTCCTGGACGGAGAGCATGTGCATAGTTGGCTTCTCCATGTTCTACGGAGTTAGTTTTACCTGTAACAAAAATCAATTAAATCGAGCTTAAAAAAGATTTCGAATCAATTCCTAATTCCTAACATAATCGTGCGCGCATTCGTTGTACTTAGCAAACTTTTACATAAAAACGTAATTAAAAAAATAGCAATTAAAATGAAATTAAATTATTAAGGGTTTAATTAGAATTTATTAAAAAAAACTGTATTAAATAAAGACATAACGTCGTCTTGTAACAAGTCCTTGAACATCTTCATCTTGTGTGTATTGACTAATAGACGCTAATCGGGCGCTAATATCTAACTATTGTATGCAACGTCATAAGCGCGTATGCGTTTAATATTTAAAGAACGTTCAATGTTCATTTAATATAATAATAAATTCCGAAGCCATAATTTATTGAAAACGAATTAAAGCTACAATTAAAATAGATTACCCAAACTATGATATCTATCTAGGTTGGAATCCCGAAGAAGGGCCCTCCGTAGACGGCCTATCAAGCCTACCATATTGTTGTAGCCTATGCTAGTCGAGAGATGAGGCCGAGATGGCGCAGCGGCACAAGGGTGTGACTGTAACGCGACGGTTGTGGGCTCGATCCCCACTCGAGGAAGTGAAATATTTATTTACGTTTATGTTTCCATTTCTTTGCTCTGGTGTCGAGGCAAAGCGCGGTATTGAGTTCTGCCACTCAACACGGAATGTCTCCAGGATTCGGCAGAAAGTGGCGAACGGAGTTTCTTAACACTTTTCTTTTTTCCTAAGTGCTGTGCGCGGGAAACAGCGTGAAGCTTATTTCTTAATTTTAAAATATCCGAGGTAATTCTATCGTGATATAGGTAGAATCTAATACGAAATCTATACGTGATATAGGTAGAATATGTAACATAGCCTATAGCTTCCTTCAACAAATGGAAAATAAAGAATTTGAACTAGTATTTCCTGAGTATAGCGAATAACTAATTATACAATGAAAAATCTTAGAAAAAGAAAAAAGTATACATATTCATATATATTCTTAAGGTTTTAATAAGATTATTATTACAATAAATAACAAGTAATATTTAGCGCAGGTCAAATTAACGACGATGCACCGCCTGTTAATGAGACTCAATAGAGTAAACGAAGTAGGTAACTATAGTCATCCTGTTCGGACTATTTGAACTTTGAAGGATCAATAGTTATAGACTATATTCCCATATATTATGTAAGCCGTGGTGGGAATGATTGACTAAATGATATGACTGTGGGTTCGATTCCAACTAGGTGAATATATTTTTTAATAATTTTAATTTTTCGCTCTGTAAGCTGGGGTATTAACGGAGGAACAGAATACCTAAATATTAATATATTAGAATGGTTAATTATTATTAAAATGTATTCCCCCAAATGGAGATCGAACCCACAGCCGTTCCAGTCGCTGTGTCATAACGGCCACTGGACATACACGATTAAAATACGTTACTGTTAAATAATTTATTTAATAAGATACATAATATAAACGTGACATCTTCGAAGGCTCACCTTTAAACTGGATGACTAAAATATTACTTCATTTACTGTGACAAGATCCATTAACAATGGGTGCCAAGCATCGACCCCAGGTCGCGTTGAGTTTAAATTTTAAATTAATATTGACTTCGATATGATATATTTATATTATCATAATATTGCATTAGGTGCAACAGTGACGTATTTGTACTTTTAAAAACATTGCTGAAGAAGCAAATTAAAATATTGCTTTACATTTTTTAAGCGACTTTTTCTATCCCTCATAAAAAAGCAATAGGAAACTGGGAAACTAGTGTTAAGACTAAAACACACTGCCGTTCCCCACTTTCCGCGGAATTTTTGAAGCATTGTGTATTGCATGGTGGAACTCCAGAGCGAAAAAAAGTCCTCTTTTTTTAATTAGTAAGTATTTTATATTTTTTTAATGAAGAAAATTATATGTAAATATTGCAAAGCAAATATACATTGTATTAAAAATATGTATAAAAAATTCTGCGAAGAAATGACATGATAAATATCGACGCCAAATTTCGCACGACACTTGGACTTATCACTTATCAGCACTCGAAACTAGTCTTCAATAAGTGGGCTGGCACGACATATAGAATTAATATATATTTTATTATATTATTATATATTTTAGCCAATTATTTGATTTTTTCTGTTTCAATGTACTCAACTTTATTATTTACTAGTGGACGCGCGCAGCTTCGCCTGCTCATTTGCACCCTTAGGGGTGAATTCTAGTAAACCATGAAACACGTGTTCACTGAGTTATTTTTAAGAGTCTAAGTTTCAAATTTTATATAAATCGGTGGCGATTTAAAGATTTTTCTCTACAAACATTCAACCCCTTATTTGCACCCTTAGGGGGTGAATTGTAAAAAATTATGAAACACGTGTTTAATGAAATGTTTTTAAGAGTCTGAATTTCAAATGTCATAAAAATCGGTGCAGATTTAATTTTTTTTCCATACAAACTTTCAACCCCTTTCTCCCTTTTAGGGTTAAAATTTTTCAAAATTCCTTCTTAACGGATGTCCAGATTACGATAGTAAACAACTTTCCAAATTTCACGTTTCTACGCACAGCGGTTACGTCTGTGCGTGCGTCTTACCTCAGTCAGTGAGGACAAGTCCTTTTATATATATAGATTATAAATAATAGTGCGAGTGTTTAGTCGTACTTTTAAACAAAAAAATACTATATAGGTACTATATTTCATTGTATATTTCTAAATTACATTTGGATTTTATTAGACGAACTGCATCGTTGTATTCGAATCTAATACACATCTACTCTTTAAACATAGGCGGAATGGCTTTTGATTTAGGTTTTTGGTATAGCCTGCAAAATATGAAAATATTGTGATGATAAAATAATAAATAGCAATATTATCTTATATAATAGTATTTTATAAAGCTTTAAAAAAAGGTAAATCTAAGGTATAGTATTATAAACTTATAATACAGTCAAATATAAAAAAAATATGTACAAAAATTATAGCGTCAAAAATCAAAGGGGCTACCACAGTGGCGTAAAATTATTATTTCTACTGACAAATGCTTATCAGCTAAAGATATCCGGTTAAGCCATATGCTACTGGTTATAGCAGCAGCTTAACTTCTTTTTATTGAAGACCTACTTACTAACTCTTGGTGATTTATTATATAAGTTTTTTATCGCACTGCATTGATAAGCTGGTTACCAAGATTAAGGAAATAAATATATTTTTGTGGTAATAATATCTTCTACTTATATAAATCTTTGATATATTTATGAGGTTATATAGCATACGAAATTTCTACGTCATTGTTCTTGTCATTTTTTATTATGAACCATCTAAAATGTTTCTGAGCTAATATATAAATTGAAGTATAAATATTAAAGAAATAATATTAGGTATTTTAGATATAATTAAATATTTGTACAGTAAAACAATTTAAATTACGGATTTTTTATCATGTTCTACTATTATCTTATCTTATAGGAAAACTTACTACTATAAGTAGTGCTATCTAAGATATAAAATATTTATTATTATTTCGGCAATTTAGTAAATTACCGAATCACTGCACGTATAACGTATTTTTACTATATACTTATCTATAACAAAAGATCGTTGTGTCTGTTTCAACTTGGACAGAATTGCAAACGTATGAACCTATAGAGAGCATCCTCTTCAGATCATATTTCTTAATCGATAATTAGTTTAGTAGGTTATTAATTATATAGACATTGTATCGAGTCAGTTTTTGTTTTAATTTAAAAACTACTACAGATTAAAATGCTGATAATATCCTTAGCTGAAGTGGCAATGGGCAGGCCATATTGTCAAGAGGACCGACAACCGATGGGGAAGATAGTTTCTCGAATGACGACCTCAAGAAGACAGCGGGAACCCGCTGGAATCAAAGGGCGCAGGACCGGACGGAGTGGCGAGCAATGGGGAAGGCCTATGTCCAGCAGTGGACTTTAAAAGGCTGATGGATGGATGGATATCCTTATTAATTTTCTCCTGAATCACTCCGTTTCTCGTTTTCTGATAATTCCAACCTGTATTGATGACGTGTGTCTACCTACCACTATATGACGAAACAACATCGTACATGTACCGTAGAGGAAACACCCATTTGACCACCAGTCATGTGTTCAGTCATACCAGTGTTGGGTCATGAAATTGTGGAAAATATGTTTCATAATAATTTAAAGAATTACATTTCCAGCGTTAAAAAATAATCGAATTCGTAGCAATAGTTAAGTGTTCCTAATTTAAATATTACATTATTAATATTTTTACATATAGTTAATTAAGAATAAGCTAAAATTTTCTGAACAAATTGTCAGGAATTTAAAGCAGATAGTATTAAATATTTAAACTGCGGCGTGGGGTTTTGCCACTGAATACGCAGTCCCTTCGCACTGTCATCAATGGCTGGAAAATTAGCGGGGAGTCTTAAGTTTTAATACATGGTTTTGTTTGTAAATTTAGCTACAGTAGAAACTCGATTGACCGGATTAATTCTCGTCGTTAGTCATTCGGATAATCGAAAATCCGAATAATCGAATCTATAAAGAAAAGCTGGTTTTATGCATATCAAGCAACAAGTACATATTAACGAAAAACAGCGTTTATTAAGAAATTATTAATATTTTTCCACATATCTACGCATTTACGTTCATATAAATTTTCTTAGGTTTCATTACAGTAGGTTGTATAAGAAAATAATCGCGGTAGATAGTCCAGATAATCGCAAATCCGTATAACTGAGGACCGGATAATCGAGTTTCTATTTTATAAGTAGCTCCAAAAAAATATAAATAAAATAAAACAGAGTACATGATAGCTATAGCCGTATAATATATTTTCATACGATAATAGCCAGTCCGGTTATCTAAACATTTACACAACATGAGATAAGAAGCAAGCTCTGTTACTCTCTACTTTTATAAGTATAATAATAATAAAAATCCCTACCAGTTGTTACAGCCTATTTTATTGCCCACTTCATTTTATATAGACTATTTTGATTTGCATCGTATAACAATAATATTGAAGTGTCAAGATTTGGGTGATTAACATATTGTGCTAGATATGTCTGTATATCGCATAAACCTTGTATGCTTACCAACCTAGAATTTTTTTTTAACAATGGTTTGTTTATAAAATAAATTTATATTTAACTATATATTATATCTATTTGGAATAATGCAAAAAGGCGGCATTTGCCCATTGCATTGCAATCCCGAGTTTTTGGCCAAAATGAAACGAAACGAAAGGAATATGGGATGAGCTACCAATTCTGAATCGACAATATCACCCATTGTATAACTAGTGATATAAAATAAAATTATGAATTTTAGTTTAAAAGCTAAATAAACGTTCATTTTAAGAAATATACATTTGTTTGTACCGAGTTTTCTATATTATCATAGAAAATTAAGGTTGAAATCAAAATGCACTTCCTTATAATCATGTAGGGTACATTAATTTACAGAAAATAAATAAATAATAATAATCAAGTAGGTACAAAAACTCTTGATAACTGTACGTACTTCATATAGGTTCTAACCTCAGACAACCACCAATTTTTAATTCTTAAGAAGAAAAGAATAAGCAAGGAAGTTGTAATATACGTATATATGAACTTTCTTTCAACTACACAAAATGAGATCCTTAGAATAATAATAAAAAATTATAACTAAAATTATATTTAAAATACAAAATGGAGAACGGAGTGTCTTGACACTAGGTTCCGCACGTGACGGTAAAAAGATACCTGTAGTGAATATCAGGTGATTCAATTAAATTGTGAGAAACCGCCAAGTAACTGTTAAACCACAGTATCGTAGCTGGAATAAACCCTCTATAAAAGTATGACTCCTAACGATTTTTTTCACAATCGGGTTTTACAATGCAATGGCTTATGTAAATAACATATTTAAAATATTATTAAGCCTATGTAATTTCCTTCCTTACTATTATTTCTATATCGTACATATTAAAGTGTAAGAGGAAACCCACACAATTTAAAGAATTATAATTCATTAAAATGAATAAATTATTACAATTAACATATTTGTACAATATTTAAAAAAAAAAATCTCAGGTATTATTTTTAACTAAATGTGGAATCAAATCTGACTTGTATCTGCTTCACAATGTTATAAAAAAAATTAATCAAATTAAATCAGCTACACGCTGTATCCCGCACACAGCAGGGTAGGCAGAGGAAACCTAGTGTAGGACACTCCTTTCCCTACTTTGTGCCGAATTCTGGATTTTCCTCGACACCAGAGCGAAGAAATGGAAATATAAACGTAAATAAATATTTCACTTCCTCGAGTGGGGATCGAACCTACAACCGTCGCGTTACAGACACACCCCTGTGCCGCTGCGCCACGACGGCCACATTGTTATAATTTAATAGATTTTAGTTATTTTGTTCTAAATTATACTACAATAACATCCGCTTATCAATCGTGATATAAACAAATATATTGCAGGTCCGTTTATTTAGTTTTAACCAATTGAACCTTTGCCAAAACTGTTCGCATGGTATCTAAATATACAATCTTTTGTTTATATATCATTAATTCATCAATAAATCAACCTGGTAATGTGTATTTTTTTTAGAGCTTCACGCCTTATACCTCACATAGCAGAGTAGTCAGAGGGAAACTTGGAACCTGGTGTTAAGACACTCCATTCTCCGTTAAGACATATCCGAACACCACTTTTTGCCGAATTCTTAGGGCATTGCGTTTTGAGTGGCGAAACTCAACGCCGCGCTTTGCAATATGCATGCAAAATATTTCATTCTCCTGAGTGGGAATCGAACCAATAACGCCTTTACAGTAGCACGCTTGTATCCCTGGGCCACGACAGCCCTCAATGAATTTTATTTCGATTACAAAATTTAAAACAGATCTTTCTTTAATATTCACTGTTTGTTGAATATGTCAAATTATGTACATAATATATTGCTTTTTATTCACGTTCATCACTCATAATTATTAAAAGTAGAAAATAACTACATTACAAAACTTAATTTACAAAAAGAGTTTTTAATTACAATCATCACATTGGTTCTATTTTACAATTTAAGTACCTACCGCCATATCGATGGCGTGGTGAAATTAAAATATACATAAAAATATTTAAAATATTTAATATTAAAATATATTTAATATACTTAGTTGTTAACAACTACAATTATTATAAAGCAAACAATACGTACCTATATCTCATTACAAGCCACTAAATTACCCGCAGAGTTGAGTAATGAATATCGAAATGTGCGGTGAGTTTCAAATTTCTTACGTCAAAATACAGTTCAAGATTTATATTATTATCCAATCTAATGCTTGCCTTTTACAACGATGTAAGATTATTTTTTCGGTTATCTCACTGTGAAAATATCACTGGAGATATTAAGGCACATTTTGCAAGCATGAGAGTTAAATGACATGTTACTAGTTAGTGGGAATCGAACCTACACTTCCTACCGATCGCGTTAACAGTCTCATGTTTCGAGTTTCTCACTCACTCACTTAATTAGAGTTGACTTGTTCACATATAATGTAATGATGTCACAAAACTATCTTATTTGTTAATTTATAAATTAAAAGGAGAAAATAAAAAATGAACATAAAACAAATTCTTCAAATTTGAACCCACAGTCACAGCTGGGTCGTTTCAGTTGCGTCACAAAGACGTCAACTTTTTAACATCTATTTATAACCTAATCAAAGTTCAAGCGAAAATATTTAAATGAAATAAATATACATAGTTCAAAGATTATCGATTGGACCTTTTTAGTTTTTTTAAACATATTTTATTTTTTATAAATTATAATTATATAAACATTACTAAGATAATTATAATAAAGAAACAATTATTATCTAGTACTTTAAAAAATAAATTTTAACAATATTAATGTGTTTTTTTATAATGAGAATGACTGAGTTGGTCATAGGCGTAGGAATGGGAGGAGTCGGGTGGACCGTGCCCACGCCAGAATAGTCTGGTGGCCACACCAGAATTTTTACCTACAAAAAGTTAAGCCTGAAAAATATTTAAAAAAAAACATAAAAAGATCACTTCGAAACTAAAATGAAGGGAGGCCCATGTTTTTGTTGCAATAAACACCTTAGTGAAAGTGAAGGGAAGTTTTCTTTGTAGAAAACAGTGTCTCAAGAAATCAGTCAAAGAAAATTTTGTATAAAGACACACTGATACTTGAAAATATTATTTTCCCGACATGGAAATCGAGTCCACAAACGTCGCATTTACAGACAGACGCTGCACCACTACTCCACGACGATTCCGACGCTTATAATTATAAATATTTTAATTTTATATTTTGACATAAAAAGAAATTACATTGCCATATTACGATTTCTATATTATGTTTACGCAAATTTTGCAGTTGGGAAAATCAATGAATGTAATTTTTGTGCGTACGTGATTCCTTCTAAAGGTTAGGTTCTACCCACATAAAGTAGGACAAAGTCTGTATGTATTTTTTTCTTAATTAAGGACCTACCTATAAATTATTAATTTATGAGACAATTAAATTACTATGTTTTTAATAAGCTTAGTCTATAATAATCTATTTAGGATAAATATTTTTATATAACAAATAGATTTTATTATGTAATTACTTTTGTAATAATTTAAACATGAAATTTTGCTATCTGTATATTATATTATACATATTTAAATTATATCTTTATTTACAAATTTATTTAAATTTACTAAAATAATTATCGCCGTCTCCACTATCATGATATGAAATTTTTTTTCTGTTACTATCAAAAACTAAAATTATCTTCTTTTATAATATTGTTAAATTTTATTATATTACAACATATACATAGAAACACAATATTACATAGAAAATGCGAAAAGTGCCTGGATGCCATGTACGCTTATTTCTTATTTGATTTAAAACTTATTTAATCTATGAATGAAAAGTCAAAACTACCTACAGTCAAAATAATAGTGGTTATTTAAAAAAATTAGAGTTCTATTGTAAAATACTTATATTTACGAGAAAATAATAAAAAATTAGAACGATACATTTTTTATTTATATTATGAGTAACCAAAAAATATTTCGAAACAATCAAATAATAAAAAAATACTTACCAACATAAAAGTTTTCAATTATTGAAAAAAATATAAATGCACAGATAATTTAAATAAACACAATAAAATTTCACGTGTGACGTAAGTTTTTTTAAAATTATATAACGCTTAGCGCACGGGACTGGACGCGGTCGGCGATCGCGCCGGATTTTGGAACACTGGCCAAACTATTTAGTTTGTATTGTATAATAACTTGCAAAGTGCACGTTGGACTTGCGTTATTTAAATTTACCTCCTAGATTTGTCATATTTAATTAATAGTAATCCTATTGTATTCCTTTATATCATATTTTCTAAAAGAAATAATTATATATTTTATAACCAATTAGCACAAAGAAACCGGCTAAATATACATACATATATATAATTAATATCTTTTATATATTTTTCCTTTTTTAAAAATATTTTTTAGTTTCTGTAAGAGTTTAAAAAATGTATTGTTTTTTCTCCCCATACATAATACATTAAATGGATCATTGGCAAAAACACTTGTTATGCTGTAAGATTTTAAATTTAGATTCGTGGACTTGACCGTGATTACACAACACTTAAAATTAAAGTTACAGGAGAGAAACAGCTATTTACAATGAAAATAAAAAATATATTAAATGTACTACTATATTAATGTACCTAATAATTTTTAACAAAAAGAAAAACCGACTTCTAACAACGAACTAAAAAGTAAAAATAATTTTACAAAGATTTTATAATTTTGAAGTCGGTGCCAAGTAAGACAAACAGGCTTAGTAATTAGATATTGTAGTAAGGTTGTTGTAGCATTATAGGTTGGGCCACTTTTTAAAAAAATTAGGGGGATTATTGATGTAATAAATTGTACAATATACCGTGAAAAAGTGAGTCAATGTTTAGAAATGCTATCAAAAGTGTACTGATTGTATCATCAGCTGCGTATTAAAATACGCTGGTATACGAGATAACAAAAAAAAATCGATATTTCGATAACGCGTCGCTTCTAAACTGTGAGGACTGACAATTTCTGTAATAAAAAAAAATTAAAGATTATCTAAATAAATAATAAATAATTGGAAGAAAGTATACGGAAAATTGTATGAATTATGCAAATTTTATGTACATACGAATCGTGAGTTAGTAGATACCTACTAAATAAATGCTACCTACCACTGTAACAATGCTGTAAACGCGCCGTATAGTATAATCGCATAATTGTATATAGGGCTTAGTTTAGCTCTTACCATGGCAGGAAATGTGTCATTTCACCAATCCGAAATGTCTAGAATTCGGAAGAAAAGCGAAGAACAGAGTGTCTTGACATTAAGTTTTCTGTGTCATCTCATTATATGCGCGTGAAGAAATTTACAAAGACTTAACAAAAAAGAAGTTAAGGTGCAACCAACAACAATTAAAAGATTTTTTAACCTTTTCAAACTATGTTTTAGTGCAAAATATATATCTACATAAAGAAACAATAATCATAGATTGGTCATAAATATAAAGGTGTAAAAAACTAAATACATATTTAGATCTCAATAATTATGCTAACCTCATTGAACCTCTCGAGTTGATTGAATTACAGACCAATCGATACTTCGGTACGTCTTGTAATTAATATGATCTTCATTTGTAATTGGAGATAAAGGTATTAACGGCGGACTAAGTCACGAGAAAAGCTAATTATATCAAGAACTTTTCCTTTCATTGTTAATTATCATTATTAATCATGAAAAAAATCAGCTTCACGCAGTACCCCGCACACGGCTGGGTAGGCAGAAGGAACCTAGAGTAACACTATGTTGCCCACTTTCTGCCGAATTAATTTATCATGAATTTGGCATATGTTAAATTCAATATCATTACGGTGCAACTGACGAATATGAGAAATAACTTGGTGTGGTAGTTTAAGGTAAACTATTTCAAATAAGTATTTTCGTTTAGCCATACAGACCATAGTGGCGCGGTAGGACAGCGTCTGACTATAAGCGCGACATCTGTAGGTTCGATGATAATTTATATGATTATATTTAACTTATTTACATTTCCCCGTTGTGATATACGGAGTAAGGTGTTGGGTTTCACCATTCAACTACTACGCAAAATTTCGAAAACTCACTCGGCACTCTGTATTATTGCTATAAAATAATACTCACTACTCTGGTAGACACAGACAGAGCTATCAGTTGCGCGCAATAAATAAAATTTTATAACCAATTAGCACAAAGAAACTGGCTAAATATACATACATATGTATAATTAACATCTTTTATATATTTTTCCTTTTTTCAAAATATTTTTTAGTTTCTGTAAGAGTTTAAAAAATCTATTGTTTTTTCTTTCCATACATAATACATTGAATGGATCATTGGCAAAAACACTTGTTATGCTGTAAGATATTTTAAATTTAGATTCGTGGACTCGACCGTGATTACACAACACTCAAAAATTAAAGTTACAGGAAAAAAACAGCTATTTACAATGAAAATAAAAAATATATTAAATGTACTAATATATTAATGTCAGATAAAAGTATTAACGGCGGACTAAGTCACGAGAAAAGCTAATTATATCAAGAACTTTTCCATTCATTGTTTATCATTATTAATCATGAAAAAAATCAGCTTCACGCAGTACCCCGCACACAGCTGGGTAGGCAGAAGGAACCTAGAGTAACACGCTGTTGCCCACTTTCTGCCGAATTAATTTATCATGAATTTTGCATATGTTAAACTCAATATCAGTACATAAATAATACTCACTACCCTGGTAGACACAGACAGAGCTATCAGTTGCGCGCAATAAATAAAATTTTGCGGAGATGAAGAGACTCTCTTAACACTAGGTTTCCTCTGCCTACTCTGCGATATAAGCACAAGAAATCCATGTACACCGAGACTAGTTGAACATATACATACTTAACGACATTGAAGAGACTACGTATTTTAATTTGAAAAAATATGTCTATTGACTATCATCATTCTCACAAAAAAAATATATATTCGTATAAGTAGTATTTTATACTTTAAAGTTAAGTTTTATTAGTAGTTTTATTTCTTAAAACTTTAAAACCATAGACGGGGTGTAAAAAAAATTAATTTAATTTTAAACGTTCTGAAAATAAAGAAAAATAAACAAAAAAATATGTAGTTTATACTTTTTGAACAAAGCAAAATATTTAAAAATAAATATACTTATTACTCCAACATAAATTTTATAATTAACTATATATAACATTGAAACGCGCAGAAGGCAAATGAAGTTTCAATATTAATCTAGGTCAGAGTACCCTCATAACAATGACAAATTAGAATGTATTAAGAAAGGTAACGTTAATAATCATTTCCTCATAGAGTTGGTAGGTTAACTACGCCGTCCAACAATTTTGTAAATGTTAGCCATATAAGTTAATATATTAAATATAATAAGAGGTGTGGGTTCGACTCCCACTCGGCGTAATGAATTTAAGTCAAAACGCCACGCGCAATGTTTCGAAGATTGTACGGATAATGGGAAATAATCTACGTGAAGGTAAAAAAATCAGTCAGTCTTATATCAAGTAATGTTTACATAATAATATTGCAGACCTAATTACATATGAAAAAGTATTGAGTGGCTTGGATTGCATTTTAATTGTTATAAATGATATCGTATACGCCCACGAAATACCCCTAGGATTTATTTACCATATTATCAAACTAATTGTTTATAATCGCCTCGTGAATTATTAATAGCATTTCTTAATATATTTATAATATAAGAATGGACAATGTATTGGCGCAGTTGATGCGTGCCTTAATATAAATTATGGTTGTGATTTCGTAAAACTTATAATACATAGTAAATTAGTAATAATATAGTAAATGAAAAAATCAGTACAATTTATTTATTATAATAAACTTAGCTCTTGTAAGCGTTCGTCATAAAGAGTAAGCGAAAGAAGTATATTATCAAATTCTATTCAGATTTTAAAGCCTTAACATAAGAAAATAAACTTTGAACACATAATCATTTTTATCTATCCAGATAAAAAGGATAGTATGCGTATATAATAACAGATAATATACCATTTTTTTACATAGCACATAATTACACTTTATATTATACTAGCGACCCGCTCGCGGCTTCGCCTGCCTTAACTACAAAATTATTCATATAATGTATGTTTCCAAAGCACTTAAGATAATATGAAAATTAATTAAACCCTAATGCAACCCGCATTTTCGTAGTTCCAATGAGGAGTTCGCTGCCGTTGTCCCAGTCAGAATTTAGTCACCTGCTCTCTTCGCACTATACACTAATGACATCACAATGCCCCAGCGAGTATTACTCAACGAGGAATTCTACAGGTAGTACAGAACCTCACCCTCCGGCGAATGACGCAGGCACCATACTACGTGAGCATCACGCGCCACTCACCGTAACGCACCCTAGGTAGAAACTAGAGGTACACATTGGTCGTCTCGCGTCCAACGTATTCCGTTGCGACCGTCGTCGTCGTCTTGACCTTGGTCGTTTAATCTTGGCCTCCCTCAGGAAACCGAGGGTCAAATTCCAATCCCCCCCCCCCGCATCCCCTTCCATGTGTCTGCTCTAAAGCAGGTTTTCGTCTGAGACCGCGGTCAGCAGTGGCGTAGCTAGGGGTGCGAGCGGGGCGGTCGCATCGGGCATCAACAGGAAAAGGGCATCAAAGTCGACGATTAGTGTGTTCTTTAGACCTTATACCATTTTAAAGGGCATCAAGTCCTCTAAGCCGCACCGGGCATCAAAAGGAAAGGGGCATCAAAGTCGACGATCACTTTGTTTTTTTAGAACTTAACGTCCACGATCACGTTTTTTTTAGAAGTCAACGTCGACGATTACGTTTTTTTTTAGAAGTCAACGTTGACGATCACTTTGTTTTTTTTTGTAGAACTCATCAAGAGAAAAGAGAGATCAAAGTTGACGATAAGTTTGTTTTTTTTTTAGAAGTCATCGTCGATGATTACCTTTTTTTTTTTAGAGCTCATCAACAGGAAAGGGGCATCAAGTCCCTCAAGCCGCACCGGGCAGCAAATACCCTAGCTACGCCACTGATATAGATAGATAGATTACATAAATTAGCGCCATACTAGTTTTTCACACATTTTGCTTAAACTAAAATTTGCCTTTAAAAATATTTTTTTTTGCATTCAACGGGCTTTTTCATGTGTTTAGCAGTGGAACTCACCGCTGCGCTTCTTATGGACATTTAGTAACCTTCTTTTAGTTACATTTTCAAAATAATGCATCTTTATTTTTAACATCTTCTTATACATGAAATATTACTATATCTGTATATTGTTTACATTTTATCTAATGTCAATTTGTCAATGTCAATTAGTGATTGCGTGAAATTTGACAGCTTCATTCGCACGTGTTTTTAGTTTTCATTTATGTGTAAAAAAATCAATTTTATTAAATGACAAGGCTTTTATTACAGTATGGACCCAAAAAAGATTTTACAAAAGCCGTCTTTGGCTTATACCAGTAATCCTAATTATCGAAAACCTCCAAAGACAGCTAACCCTGTAAGTGTTTACTTTGAAATTACTTTACAATTGTTTACTAAATTAAACGAAACTATTAATGTAACCTAAATTATTTACATTTTAGTATTTACAATGTCTGGGTACACCGCATATAGACTCGTTCAATTACATGGTCCAAGATGGGTTAAAAGCTGCCATAGCGGATCTAATACCGGCTGAATTTGAAATGCCTAGTGGTGAAAAAATTAAAATAACTATAGATGAAGCTGCTTTCGCTAAACCAAGTGTTCCAATGGAGGCAGTGGGTGTAAAAAATCAGAAAGTTAGTCCTACAGAATGTAGACAAAGAGCTGCCACTTATAAAGGAGATTTTAAAATTAGATTAAGTTTTAATATCGATGGGCAGGTTACCACAATGGATAGATCACTTGGTGCTTTACCTATTATGTTAAAGGTAAGAGGATAAAAAATATTACAGTATATTTAATGACTCAAGATCAGGCATTCTCAAATTTTGCACATTGTTCACTCAACTTAAAATCTAATTTGCACAAGCAAATCTAAAGCTCACTTGTGTGGCTCGAGAGTAGCTTCGACTTGGTGACCTTACTGTATGATTCTTAGTATCACCAAAGAAAAAAATTCTTAGTATCACCATTTAATGTAAAAATGTTGTACTCTTTCATTTCAACTTTCAGTCTAAAATATGTCATTTAGCTGACTTGTCACCAGAAGAACTAGTAAAACAAAATGAACATGCAGACGAATGGGGAGGATATTTCATAATAAAGGTACACACTGGTATTGATTGTTATAAACATTTTTAGCTTTTGGTAAATCCATTAACTTATATAAATAATTATAATTTATATTATGTTTAACCATTTTTGTGATACAGTTTGAAAACAATTTGTTTTTTACTAATAATAATATTTTTGTTTAATTTAAAGCTTAAAAAGTATAAATCAACTCTTCAATGTACAGGGTCATGAGCGTTTAGCCCGTATGCTGTTAGTGACTAGACGTAACTATCCAGTTGCTATCAAAAGATCGGGATGGAAAATGAGAGGCAATCTATTCTCTGATTATGGTATTTTAGTGCGCTGTGTGCAATCTGATCAAACTAGTACTGTAAGTAAAATTTGTAAGTTTTTTAACTTTGTAATTAAATTTAAAATTTGTGTATTAGCTACCAATTAATGTATTTAAATTGGGCTTGGGTATCTTCCAGTCATTTTTTTATAGTTTTATAAAAGTCTTATAAGAAGTAAGACTTAATGTAACTGTGTAATCTTTATTAAAAAATCCAGTTTTTTAAACCTTATAAGTTATGGTTGTGGGTTTGATTTGTGTCTTATAAAATTAAAGTATTTCTGTCTGTTTCTAGAACAACGTTCTTCATTTTCTACAAAATGGCACCTGTAAGCTTATGTTTTCTCATCGCAAAGTAATGTATTATGCTCCATTGATTTTGATCATGAAGTGTCTAGTTGATTGTCCAGATCACTATATATATAGATTATTGCTGAATGGAAAGAAAAATGACTTGTATTTTGTCAAGTGAGTATTATGTTCTTTAATATTTTGTTTTCTTGAGAATAGGTGATTGTGGAGCGGTGGAGCAGCATCTCATTATTGCTATGGTTGTGGGTTTGAATCACTCTAAGAGAAACGTCATTAAATTATTTGTATTTACTACTATTTTACATGGTAGGTCAAAGTGGGGTATACGTATTGATACTCAACATACAATCTTTTATATACAATATGGTTTTGTCATTATATGACAATAGTTGGATGCATTGCATGTTGAGTGGCAGAACTCAACGCCGCAGTTTGCCTGATTACCAGATCAGGGAAATGAAAATATTTCATTTCCTTGAGTGGAAATCAGATCGACCTCTCTAGTTTGCAGTTGCTTCATAATGGTTGACTTAATCTGTTCTATTACAGTTGTATTCAAAATATGCTTCGAGAACTCCATGAACAAGGTCTACACACCTCATCTGAATGTAAATCCTATCTCGGAAGAATGTTCAGGCCTCGTCTCTCAGAGTTGCCACCTTGGAAAACGGATGAGAATGCTGCGGAGTTCCTTCTAAATAGATGTGTTTTGATACATTTAAATGGATACAGTGATAAATTTCATGCTTTAATATATATGGCGCAGAAGTTATATGATTTGGCACAGAATAAGTGTAAAGTAAGTAGGTCTTGTTTTGCTTTTTTAATTTGTTTACAAATTAAACAGTAATAACAGTAGTTTTTGGAGTTAAGTTCTGTACTTAGTGGAATGATCATATAAAATAATAATATTTATTATTATTTTTATATTATCAGCCATGAAATTCCATTCCATGAGATTCCATCATAATTATGAAAATATGTGTAAATATTTTGTGTTTAATTATTTTTGATCAGTTCCATCGAGTTCGTTGTGCTGTAGTGGCACAGCGTATTACTGTAAGAGCGACTTTTATGAGTTTAATTCGCCACAAGGAGGAATGAATTATTTTATTTTTTTCGTAGTGGTAGACAAAGGCGGCGTTGAACTCCGCCTGTCTCTAAAAGAGAGTGACGACTAAGGGTTGGGATATTCTAGCGCTTTCCCTTTGTCTACTCTGCAATTGGCAGAATACAGAGTGATTCTAATTTTTAAAAAATATTGATTTCCTAGTCGCCTAATTGAATAAAGAGTATTTTCATATCCTAAAATGACATCTAAGTGTTTTTTACTTTTTAAAAATATGTAAATTGTTTTTTTTAGGTTGAAGGTGCTGACGCTGTAATGGTTCAAGAGTTACAAGTGGGAGGACATTTATACCTACAGGTTCTAAAGGAACGTTTGCAAACATTGTTATATATTACGAAGGCGAATATATTAAAAAAAGCGAAAACAGCTAAGAATTTTTCTTGGAATGCAGTAAGTATTTCATTTATGGTTTTTTGGTATGATTAATTTATTTCAATATGTTTATTCAACAGCTTCTCACTTTGCCCGGCAAAGCTGGATAGACAGAAAAAAGCTAATGTTAAAACATTACAGTACAGCCTGTCAAATTTTTGAAAATTATGTGTTGAGTGTAAAACTCAATGCCTCGCTTTAACTACCAGAATATATACCATACTTTAAATATAATCATTCCTCAGATTTTGGATCATACTCAAAACCATCTCGTTACTAGTCCCACTACGAAACTCCGATCCCCACTTCCCAGAGTGAAGAAATGAAAATATACCGTTAAATAAATATCACTTCCTCAAGTGGGGATCGAATCCATAACCAGTTACGTTTCAGGCACACTTTGTGCGCCACGACTGGCTTCTCGCCCAATATAAATATTGAATATATAATCCCCATTTCAGAAAGAACTACAGAACATACTAAGAATGGCTGGTTCGTTTGAACAAAGAATGGAGACGTTCCTAGCGACCGGTAACGCGCCCTCTAACAATGTGAACCTCGCTCAATACAAAGGATTAACTATTGTAGCTGAGAATATTAATAGAATGAGATATATGTCGCATTTCAAGTAAGTTTTTATGGTCGTTTTTTTTGTTTTTAGTTTATTGTTGTGATAATTAGTGTTAAGATACTCCGTTAATGCATTATGAACATTCTATAATTGTTTATAAATCAATGGGTTTGGAGTTTTACATAGTTCTTTCCTATATTATCATTTAATTTATTTAAATTTTAATTTGTCAATTAATTAACAATGTTGATACAAGGCCACTATGCAAGGTTGAGTTCCACGACGCAGTGCCTCAAGGCATCTTAATACTAGGATCCTTCTGCGTACCTACTTCTGTATGTGGGATTCATTGTAAAACTAAAAAAAAAATAAGATTAATAATCCTTTGTTCATCTGTACTCCAGGGCTATCCACCGAGGTTCGTTCTTCATGGAGATGCGTACGACAGAGGCCCGTCAGCTGTTGCCGGACGCGTGGGGCTTCGTGTGTCCGGTGCACACGCCGGACGGCGCGCCCTGCGGACTGCTCAACCACCTCACTGCCTCTGCTCAGGTGAACCTTTGTTTGTCAGTTGTACTCTTAGTTCGGTTGTAGCCCAGGCACCGAGGCTCATTCTTCATGAAAAAGCGCGCAACATTATATCATTTGAGCCCTTAGAGTCCCAACCAGAGAGGGCGAGGGGTAGAGAGAGATGTAAAGCCTTAGCCTTAACGCTATTTATTATTTTCTCTGCCTACCTACAACCCTGCTATATGCGAGATACAGAGTGAAGTTAAAGTAATAAAAAATATAATTAAATTATCTTCATGCTAGGTGACACAACCACCTGAATCCGACCAACTGGCTGCTTTACCGTTTGTTCTGGAGAAATGTGGTAAGTTTAAATATAAATCTTCATTTTCTAAGTAATATAAGTAGACCTTGTGTTCCACTTAACCTACAGTATTTGTATAAATTAACTTAATAAATTTGTCGATTTTCTATAAAAAAAAATTGCAAAACATTTCCTCATACTCCAGCTAAACCAATCACATGCATTGTTTATATTATTGCAAATATTTGTTTAAATGATAATTATTTTGTTAATATTAGTCATCATGTTGCAGTTGAAATTGAATTTAATAATTTTCTTTTTTCCACTTTAGGCATGGAACCAATAAGTTTCATCACCCAAACACCGCCAGCCCACGATGTCTATAAATACCCAGTATTAATAGACGGTAGACTCGTGGGTTTCCTACCAGAGGACATAGCGAGTAAAGTTACTTCGTACATAAGAACATTGAAAGTGAAAGGCGAAGTGCCAATCACTACTGAGATTGTACTGATACCAAAGAAACAGGTGATTTATAAAGTGTCTATTTGTTAATATCTATGCACAAAACAATGAAGCTTTTTGACAGTTATTAAATATTAATATATGCGGGTGTTCAGATTTTTTTTTCACCTATGTATATATAATTTTGTTTTTTATTAGGGCTTTTATTCTTTTTCAGATCTGTGCTCAATACGCAGGCATATTCTTCTTTACGTCGGAAGCTCGTATGATGCGGCCAGTCATCAATTTGACCACCGGCCAGTTGGAACTTATAGGGACTATGGAACAACTGTACTTGGATGTGGCCGTAGCCCAGAGCGAGATTATCAAAGGTAATTAAAATAAATCAAAATTAAATTAAATCGGCTTCACGCTGTATCCCGCACACAGCAGGGTAGGAAAAGGAAACCTAGTGTTAAGTTAGTTAGTTCTGGAGGCATGGCGTGTTGAGTGGCGTAGCTCCTTTGCCTCGAAGAAATGGTTATATAAATTTTAGATAAATATTGCTTTTTTTCGGGTGGGGATCGAACCCACAACCAGTCGGTTCGTGTCAACTGATAGATTTCAACGTCGCGTTTTGTTGCGCAATGTTTAGAATTTTAGTATTCTTAAATCAAAAATAGAATGTCATTTTTATTTTAACCAGTATTATAATGATTTATATTCAGGTAAAACAACGCATTTGGAGTTATCGAAATCGGCGTTCATGAGTAATCTCGCACAACTGGTGCCAATGCCCGATTGCAATCAGTCACCACGGTAAGCGTAGATTCTAATTTAGTTATTTTTTGACAATATATATTTTTATTTTATGCAATTAATAACTTTTTGGAAGGGTGTTTCAGTAATTTTCTTTTTACTTTGTAGACCTAGATAATATTACTTACACTAAGTTTTACACTGACAACTATAATTAGTCTGTTACAATTTCAAACTTCAAAATTCTATATCTATTCTTCTCTTCTCAGAAACATGTACCAATGTCAAATGGGTAAACAAACAATGGGTACGCCCATACATACATGGCAAACTAACGCGGAAACGAAATTGTACCGCCTACAAAGCGGTGCTACACCACTGTTTCGACCACTGCACCATGATAACCTAGGCTTAGATGACTATCCATCTGGTACTAACGCCATACTGGCTGTTATATCTTATACGGTAAGTTTTTAGTTATTATATAGTAGTTTATTTATTTGTTAATTCTTCGTTAACTAGGTAATTTAGTCATTCAATCATAAGTTAACTCACTCATTCACTCAATTTCATGTTCTATGATAGCCTCGGTTTTAATGATTATCCTAACTATTAGCTGCCACTAATGCTTTATTGGCTGGTATTACTTATATTCTTCTGTTACTTATATTCAGTCATTCATTCACACAGTGGAAATCACAGATTTATAGACTCAGCCCATTTATTTATTATACAGATTGTAATATTAATATATATTAAAAATAATTATATGTGTAGTTAAATTTCCATACAGAACGATATTTTTGTTAATTCTAAATTAAAAATTAATTACTTATCAAAATGCCTTACAATATTTTTTTCCAGGGCTACGACATGGAAGACGCTATGATAATAAACAAATCGTCATACGAGAGAGGTTTTGCGGCGGGCACTGTGTACAAGTCTAATTTTATAGAACTAAAACACAGTTCTTCATACTTCTGTAGAGATCCGTCTAAGCCTGAATTAGTTCAGTATATAGATGAAGATGGTCTACCAGCTGTCGGTGCAAGAGTACAGCCTGAGGATCCTTTTTATTGGTATGGTGTTTTAATTATATGTATAAATGAAGTTTAGGCATGATTCGAATGAGGGTGCATGTAGCTGGGGTGGTGATGGTATAGATCTTCCAGTTTCACAGTTTTTTTGCCACGCCAACGTATACAGGGTACTAGGGACTAAGGGTTTCAATAAATTATACTTTCTTTTTTCTTTACAGCTATTATGACGGAGAAAAAAGTCAATTCGTAGTGTCCAAATATCACGGCAAAGAGGAGGTTTTTGTAGATAGCGTGAGATTATGCGGAGATTTTTCCCCCAGAGCGCTGAAAAAAGCTTGTGTCATGGTTAGGATACAGGTAATAAATTATTTATGTATATATTATTTTCAATTCATTTTGAGAATTTTAATTTTAGACCTTATTTTTTTTATAAGTCTATAATATTAGTATAGATATATTCTACCATTTCACAGCGTAACCCAACAGTGGGTGACAAGTTTGCCTCCCGTGCGGGGCAAAAGGGAATCTGTTCACAAAAGTGGGCGGCCGAGGACCTGCCGTTCACAGAATCAGGTTTAATTCCCGACATTTTGTTCAATCCTCACGGGTTTCCCTCGAGAATGACAATCGCCATGATGGTGGAGTGTATGGCGGGGAAAGCTGCGTGTTTGCATGGACATGTAAGTCTAAATTTTTTTATATTTTTGTTAAAAGATAAATTAAAATTATGTTATTACATATATTTAGAATCTTTGAAATTTGATAATATATAATTGGAAATATGTATATTTATATAAAAATAAAAGGTTTTCTTTTCCACAGGTCCACGACGCATCTCCATTCCGTTTTTCCGAGCACGACACGGCTATAAACTACTTCGGTCGTGTTCTAGAAGCCGGTGGTTATAATTATTTCGGTACAGAGAGATTGTATAGCGGAGTGGACGGCAGAGAGCTATCTGCTGATATATTCTGCGGATTGGTACACTATCAGCGATTGAGGCATATGGTTTCTGATAAATGGCAGGTTAGTGGAGATTTCTGGTATATATCATATGATAAGTACAGTAAGGTCGACGAATCGTGGCCGCCTTAAAATAAGCCTATGTCGGGAGAGAAATAATCAAAAATAAATTCAAATCTGCGCAGGCATCTACAGCTAACTTCAGAGTGGCCACAACTTGTCGATTGTACTGTAAAGTGTATTCTTGCGTGTGTTCGCTATTTACTTCTCGTGGGTTCTGTTTGATACGCATTCGGACGAATGAATCATCTTCATATTTTCGCTCTGGCGACAAGATTATTAACACGGCATTAAGTTCCCTTAATTTGCTCTGACTATATGCGGGATACAACGTGAAGCTAAAATAATGTATTTCTTTTAATTTCTTACTATCAAGGTACGTACAACAGGCGCAGTGGATGCGCTAACCCGTCAGCCAGTCAAAGGCAGAAGGCGTGGAGGTGGGGTTCGACTCGGTGAGATGGAACGTGACGCTCTGATATCACATGGGGCGGCCTTTCTACTGCAGGATAGACTGTTTCATTGTTCTGATAAGAGCGAGGTTAGTAGTTTTGGTACATTTTTAAAGTGTTTTGGTACTGTATACTAAGGAAAAAAAAATTAAAAAGGTATCATATATTTTTAAAACAGTTAAATTGCGCCTCTTGGAAATCGTAAAACGGCAAATACGGTTTGCAAGAGGCGCGGGTTCAAGCCCCGCTTCGTTCAAAATGTTATACCTTTTCTATTCATTCTTAACCTTCATCTAAAAAACTTAATTAAATAATAAATTTAAATTTCTAAACTAATCTCTTCGAATATTTTCTTTTTGCAGGCTATACTTTGTTCCACATGCGGAACACTCCTTGGTCCCATAGCTGGCAACACTGACAGCGACGGTACAAAAGACACATGCAGATTATGCGGAGAAGGCAACCTACTGTCCGTGTCTATTCCTTACATATTCAAGTTCTTTGTAACTCAATTGGCATCTGTTAATATTAATGTGAAAATTAATTGTAACAATAAAATGGCGATTGAGGCATGTTAGTTGAGGTTGGTGCGTACAAATTAATTTTAATAAATACATTTAATAAAGTTATAATATAAAAATGATGTTTGGGATTTTTTAATTGAGAAAAATAATGAATTAATGTATTCCGTTAAGAAAAGACGGGAATATATTAACATTATCAAAAATCTTTTCCTTTAAAGACAATGAAGTTATTAGAATGCAGCAGTGTAGAAAGAGAGAACCTAATGTTAAGACACTCCGTTCCGTCCGGACTAAGGTGGGGGGGGGGGGGGGGG